>PPUV02000007.1:0-302073 GCA_002911495.2 Spathaspora sp. UFMG-CM-Y285 | reverse complement strand
TGGTAACCATCAACATATTGGTAAGGCTTCTACTATTTCTAGAGGTGCTGTTGCCGGTCAAAAGGCTGGTTTGATTGCTGCTAGAAGAACCGGTTTGTTACGTGGTACTCAAAAAACTCAAGATTAAACGGGGTGAGTTGTTTTTTTTTGATGTTTTGTTTATGTATTTATAGTTTTAAAATGGTGTTTTGCGCCAAATGCATTTATATAGCTTGCAAGGAGTTCTTATGTGAGTTTCGCAAACGGATATAATATATACTGATTTTTGAGAAATAAGGATGCAAAAAAAAGAGTTTGTAGAGGGCCCCTGTTAGTCTAGGGCCAACTTCCGCAGGCTAGACGAGATGTAGACGAGATGTAGACGAGATGTAGACGATTATATTCAGCATTCGAGTGAAAACATAGTTTTCTGTTTCTGGTTACATCTACCTGACTTGTTTTACATTAACATTTCTCGGAGTTAGTTTCTTGAGTTAGCCGATGTACGGAAACCCAGCAACTAGAATGACAGGAACAAGTTTGATGGTTCGCCTGAAGTGGGGTAAAAGAAGGAGTCAATATTAGCGAAAAGTAAATATAAACAAAAATGAGTAATAAATCATTATCTATACAAATTTTTTGTATGTGTGACAAGGATATCCCGGTTTTGGTGCCGTATCGCTGGCCGGAATCGAGGCATTGATTTGAACAAAAAATTAGGGTTATTGGGCAAGCAATAGACTATTTACAAGAGTATATTTCCATTGCTAGAAGACATGGGGGAGTTTAAACAAAAGAAGGAATCATCGTAAGTGTAGAACAACTCCTGCTAAACAAAACATCAACTCAAACATCTTCAGTGCCATTCGTTTCTAAATAAATTTTGGTTCAGTTTTGTGACGAGTTTAATACACAGGGTTCTTTTTTTTCTCTATTGTTACTTCCATCCTTAATATAAATTAGTCCTTGCACCAAAGCATATAATACACCGGAAATTCCACCTTCTCTTTCTTTATTCCTTGTTTTTCCTATTCAAAACATATAGTTATTTCATATTAATTGTTTATCGATAATAACACTACTAATTTCATATTTATTCAAATCTTATCAACATTTTAATTTTCACTTTGCATTTACACGCATCGCGTAACTAAATCATGTCAAATACTACTAATACCTGCAAGTTTTGGAACTATGATGACATCACAGAATGTGCAAAATATAATTTGCAATTATACCCACCTGCCGTGATTGGAATTGTATCCATTAGCATTTTGTTTCTGAAATCTATTCTTTCATATGTTAAATGGTTAAAGAAATCAAACAAATATTCACAAGACGAGTCAAAACCACTTTTAGGGGATATCAATGATTATGGTTCAGTGACACAGAGTGAAGTAGCTAAACCGTCAGCTAAAAGTCTTCATTTTGATCTTGCAAAGTTACCAAATACAAACGAAGATGGAACACCTCATGGAAAGGTTGAATTAGTTTACAAGAGTATTCCAGAAAGAATTAGGGTTTCTATAGAATACTTACTTGTTATTCTATCATTAGCACTTCATTTGTTGCCATTTTTCGTTTATACTATTGCTCGTGAATTTAAACATGCTCCTTATATTCCCTTGGTTCAATCTACCTTGTGGAGTTATTTGTTCCTTATATGTTCAATCAGAATTATCAACTTGAGAAAAGTTTATATTCGTTTACCAAGTTTATGGATCCATTCAACTAGTATTTATTTTTTTAACTTTTTCCCAAATCTATTCACATTCAGGTCAGCATTGGTACATCCTGGTCTTAATTCTCAAGTTCGACAATATTATATCATTGAATTCGCAATCAATGCTATTTTATTGTATTTGAACTTCACTGCCACAGTGGGAGATAAACCAGCTCATTTATATCGTACCCCAGGGGTTGAACCATCTCCAGAAAATATTTCAAGTATTGCTTCGTTTATTTCTTATAGTTGGATAGATAAAATGGTTTGGAAATCTCACAAATCTCCTTTAACGAATGATGATATTTGGGGATTGAGAGAAGATGATTATTCCCTTTATGTTCTTAAAACGTTTGAAGCTTCTAAATCAACTTTACGATTCACATATAAATTATTTGCTCATTTTAAAGTGTTGTTTGCAGTTCAAGCATTTTGGGCTGTTTTAGAATCAATTCTTATTTTCGGACCCTCCTTACTTCTAAAGAGAGTGTTAGAATATGTTGCTGATCCTAGTTCCAGTCCTCAAAACCTTGCTTGGACATTTGTCTTGTTAATGCCTGTGGTGAAAATGGTTGATACTATTTCTTCTGGTTGTTCCTTGTTTTTAGGTAGACGAGTTTGTTGTAGAATGAAAGCAATTATTATTGGACAAGTATATGCCAAGGCATTAAGAAGAAAGATTACCGTTACAGAAACCAATGAAGATGTCGATATTGAATCTAAAACTGGTTCAGATGATTCTTCTAAAAAGGAATCCAAAAAAACAGCTGAATTGGGAGCAATTATCAATCTAATGGCTATTGATGCTTTCAAAGTATCTGAAGTTTGTGGGTATTTACATTTCTTTGTCAGTTCTATTCTTATGATTATTATTTGTACTGGATTATTGTACACTTTACTTGGATGGAGTGCTCTTGTTGGATCATTAGGAATCTTTGCTCTTTTACCTGTTAGTTTTAGTCTTGCCCGTTGGTTAGGTCGTGTGCAAAAGGATATGTTGAAAGTTACCGATTCCAGAATTCAAAAATTAAATGAAACTTTCCAAAGTATTAGAATTGTTAAATTCTTTGCTTGGGAAGATAAATTCTTTGAAAATGTCATGAATATCAGAGGTGATGAACTTTATTATTTGAAATTAAGATGTGCCATATGGTGTGCTTCTGCTTTCATCTGGTTCATAACACCTACTTTGGTTACTTTACTTTCTTTCTACTGTTACACTATTATTGAAGGTAAACCATTGACTGCTCCACTTGCATTCACTTCATTATCCTTATTTACATTGTTGAGATCTCCCTTGGATCAATTGGCTGATATGACTTCAATGGTCATTCAATCAAAAGTTTCCCTTGATAGAATTTCCGACTTTTTAGATGAACCAGAAACAACCAAATATGATCAATTAAGTAAGACATCAGGGAACCCCAATGCACCAACTATTGGATTTGAAAATGCCATCTTATCTTGGAATTCTCAATCAACTAATGATTTTAAATTACGTGATTTAAATATTGACTTTAAAGTGGGGAAATTAAATGTAATTATTGGTCCTACTGGTGCTGGGAAAACTTCACTTTTACTTGGATTATTAGGAGAAATGGATTTGATCCTGGGTAATGTTTATTTACCTGGTCTCACTCCCAGAGATGATTTAGTCATTGATCGTACTACGGGGTTAACTGATTCTATTGCTTATTGTTCTCAATCACCTTGGTTATTGAATGATACCATCAGAAATAATATTTGTTTTGGAACTCCATACATTAAAGATAGATATGAAGCTGTGGTTGAGGCTTGTAGTTTAACTCGTGATTTCCAAATATTGAGTGCAGGAGATGCCACGGAAATTGGGGAAAAGGGAATTACATTATCAGGAGGTCAAAAGCAAAGAGTTTCCCTTGCTAGAGCTTTATATTCAAATTCTAAACATTTACTTTTAGATGATTGTTTATCTGCTGTTGATTCTCATACTGCATTGTGGATCTATGAAAATTGTATTTCTGGACCATTAATGCATGGTAGAACTTGTATCTTGGTATCCCATAATGTTGCATTAACGGTGCAAAAGGCTGAATGGATTGTTGTTTTGGAAAATGGTAGAGTCAAAAGTCAAGGTACTGCTGAGGAATTATTGGATACAGGAGATTTGGGCGATGATGATTTAGTAAAGTCTTCAGTATTGAGTTCTCGTGAACAATCTTCAACTAATTTGAAATCATTGTCCGACAAGAATGCCGAGATGAAAGCCAAAGCTGATGCTATTGAAACAAAATTAAAGAAAATCAAAAGTGAACAAGAACAAGAAGAACAAAACAAAACTGATGGAAAATTGGTTGAAGAAGAAAGTAAAGCTGAAGGTGTTGTTGGATCTGATGTTTATCTTGCCTATGCCAAATATTTTGGTGGTTGGTCAACTTGGACATTAGTTGTCTTGGCATTTGCTATATCTCAAGGAGTATTCATTTATCAAACATTCTGGTTAAGAAAATGGTCTTCGGAAAGTTCCCCTGTTGAAGAAATCACCATGAGTGCAGTACAACAACCATACGTTGTTCAAGCATTAATAAACCCAGTTGTAGGTGTATACCATGCAGTCAATGCTTATAAAGAAGCCCATTCTACACTTTATTATATTTCCATGTATGCAATAATTGGGTTTGGTTATGGGTTTGCTTCATGTTTCAGACTTTATGTTACTTTCTTTGCTGGGGTTAAAGCATCCAATAAGATTTTTGAAACGGTTTTGAAAACTATTTTGCGTGCCAAATTAAGATTCTTTGATAAAACACCATTGGGGCGTATTATGAATAGATTTTCCAAAGATATTGAAGCTGTTGATCAAGAATTGACTCCATTTGCTGAAGGTGTTTTCATGTGTTTGGTTCAATGTGTGTCTACTTTAGTATTGATCACTTTCATTACTCCAGGATTCTTGATATTTGCGTTGATTATTTCATTCCTTTATTATTTGGTAGGGTATTTCTATCTTACATTATCTCGTGAATTGAAAAGATATGAATCTATCACGAAATCTCCTATTCATCAACATTTCTCAGAATCATTGAATGGTGTAGCTACAATTAGAGCTTATGGAATTGAATCAAGGTTCATGAAACAAAACTTGAAAGCTATTGACACAAACAATCGACCATTCTTTTATTTGTGGGTGGCCAACAGATGGCTTGCATTCCGTATTGATGCAGTTGGGTCTATGGTAATGTTGTTTTCTGGTATCTTTGTCTTGTTGTCTATTGGCAAAATTGATTCTGGTCTTGCTGGGTTATCCTTGACTTATGCCATTGCATTCTCTGAAAGTGCACTTTGGGTGGTTCGTCTTTATGCAACAGTTGAAATGAATATGAATTCTGTGGAAAGATTACAAGAATTCCTTGAAGTTGAGCAAGAACCACCTTATGAGATTAAAGAAACTCAACCAAGAACCAGTTGGCCCGAACATGGTAGAATCTCCGTCAAGGATGTATCCTTGAGATATGCCCCTGAATTACCTCGAGTTATTAAACATGTCACGTTTGATGTTGAACCATGTAATAAAGTCGGTATCGTGGGTAGAACTGGTGCAGGTAAATCCACCATCATTACTGCCTTTTTCAGATTTTTGGATCCTGAAACTGGGTCAATTACTATTGATGGTGTGGATATTACTTCCATTGGATTACGTGATTTGAGACAAGCTATTACTATCATTCCTCAAGATCCTACATTATTCAGTGGAACTATTAGATCGAACTTGGATCCATTTGGACAATACACTGATGTTCAAATCTTTGAAGCTTTAAGAAGAGTCAATTTAATCAGTACCAATGAAGGACTAGGAACTTCTTCTGATGAAAATCAAAATAAATTCTTCAACTTGGATAATGCTATTACTGAAGGTGGAGGTAATTTATCTCAAGGTGAACGTCAATTAATTTGTCTTGCTCGTTCACTTTTAAAGAATCCAAAGGTTATATTGTTGGATGAAGCTACAAGTTCAATTGATTATAAATCAGATGCTATGATTCAACAAACAATTCGAGAAGAATTTGGCACTTCTACTATATTGACAATTGCCCATAGATTAAGAACAATTATAGATTATGATAAGATTTTAGTTATGGATGCTGGTAAGGTTGTTGAGTATGAAAATCCATATGTATTGCTTACTGATCAAACTTCATTATTTTATAGTATGTGTGAAAACAGTGGAGAATTGGAATCATTGATTAGATTAGCGAAAGAGGCATATATCAAGAACAAGAATGCCCTTGTTAAGAAATAGTTTACTACATAGGTTAAATTCTTTTTTGAACAATTTAGGATAGAGATATTCTGATCAAAGTATATTTTTCCTAAATGTAGTTTGAACATTTATTATATACTTCTACTAAACATTTTTATTGGTCTGGTGATAACTCTGACAACGTATAGCCTAATTTAGTAATATTGTGAGTAGATATAATGTTGCATTTAAGTGATGGAGCATAAGCTACATCATCCAATTCCAACACTATGTTATATCTTTTATGATTTTTGAAATCAGTCAAGAGCTACTTGTTGTAAAGAACTGATTTAATAGCTCCACTATCGTAAAGGACTGTGACATTTGGATTTGAAACACAATATAGGCTGATTTTGTAAACAAGGTAATCCTCAGAAAGAGTATCAACCAATTAGTCTCTGTTCTGGACACCGGATTTTTACTCTTGAGCTTTTGGCTTACCCTTTTCACCACTCTTTGGTTACGATTTCTTTTTAGAATCGACCTTGTCTTTATTATCATCTTTCGACTGCTCCCCCAAATTCAGCTTCTTGGCTTTCTTGGACTTTTCCTTCCATGGTTGTTTATTTCTTTTGTTTGAAGTAGTCGATGTAATTAACACTTTTTGGTCGTCCGTTGCATCATATTTGAGATGTTCGGGGAATTGAAGAACCTGTTCGATAAAATTTAAAAATTTATAACAATCGGGTAACCCAATATTTTTGCCCTTGATATTTCTTGTAGATCTTAACAAGTTCCTCGATCACGATCTCTACCAGATAATTAAAATTCTTTCAGGATACAACTGAAACAACTTGCTTGGATTTCAACCAAGAATTTTAAAGCAGTATTGCTCTCGTATTCGTTAGAAACTAAAGCATTTGCAGTCTTAAGTACTACATGACTTCCAACAGCAAACTGGGTATTAAATTTTATGAAAGCAGTTTCAATTGTTTTGTGGGAATCATCTTCTTGATATTCTTTAATCTCCTTCCTATTATCATTCCTCATATTTTTCCAATTTCTGAAAGGTTTATAGGCCTAGATAGCATATGTTCTTGAAGATTCAGTCCTTTTTGGTTACTCGGTCAATCCCAGTAGTGATCTATACCCCAAGATGTCATTTCCGTATTGACAAATCAAGAAGTCTTTCAGCAGACCCCTGGTTCTGGAGTAACACAACCTCATTGGTTTATACAAGAACAAATAAAGTATACAAAAATAAAATAAAAGAAAAGATAATCCAAAATTTGTAATATTTTAGTAAATCGCGCGACGTTATCTTAAAAAAAAAAAACAGCCACACACAGGAACAATATCTGTCCCACATTTGATCGCCGGATTTACCAAAATATGGAATCTGGTAGTAATCTAAAACCCCTGCAGTCATCTAATTCTTCTTCCAATACACTTGTAGAGAATATTGAAATGCACGATATAGATAAATCCGATTACAATGAAATCGAAGAAACTGCATCATCAACACTATTTGAAGAACTGGTTGTACCAGGAAAAGTATCACATTTACAAGACCTCGAAGATCTACCTCAAGGAAGACACCTTGGGTTATTTTCGACAATTATTCTCTTTGTTTCGAGGATTCTTGGTAGTGGGATATTTAGTATTACTGGAGGAATATATTCTGATTGTGGACAATCACCAGCATTATTTTTCCTTGCATGGTTTATAGCTTGTGTTGCTTCATTTGGTGGATTATATGTTTTTTTGGAAATGGGTTCAATAGTACCGAGAAGTGGAGGGGCTAAAGTTTTTCTTGAGTTTATATATACTAAACCTGAATTGTTAGCGCCAGTGGCATATTCGGTATATTCGGTGATATTTGGATTCACCATATCTAATGTATTGGTGTTTGGAGAATATTGTATTCATGCCATTGGAGTAACTCCTACAGATTTCAATACTCGAGCTACGGGACTTGTATTTTTATATTTTGCTGCCTTCATGCATGGAGTTCACGTTAGTCATGGGGTAAGAATTCAAAATATATTGGGTGGGTTAAAATTGGTGTTGTTGGGCATAATGGGAGTTGCAGGAGTATATGTAATTATATTCCCACAATCTATCACAGGTATTGAAAATCAATTACATTGGTCTAGCTTCTTTCATAATAAATCAGAAGTTAGTGTGGCAACTTTTGCAAGTGCCGTTATTAAAGCATCTTTTGCATTTAGTGGATGGAATTCTGTACATACTGTATCTAATGAAATCATTGATCCTGTACGTACATTCAAAATAGCTGGTCCTGTTTCATTATCAATTATTACTGTAGCTTATTTAATAACTAATTGGGCATATTTAGCAGTAATCCCTAGTGAGGAATTGGTTAATAGTCGAACATTAGTAGGAGCAATTTTATTTGAAAAGATATTTGGCAAAACTCTTGGTCAACAATTTTTAACATTTGCAGTGGCATTATGTGCTGGAGGTAATATATTTGTTGTGATTTATACAATATCTCGAGTTAGTCAAGAAGTTTTCCGAGAAGGTTATTTACCAGGATCAAAATTCATGTCATCAAATTGGCCCTATGGTGCTCCATTACGGACATTAATTCTTAGTATTTCCATTACCACGACAATTGTTTGTCTCTCCCCTCATGGTGGTGATATTTATAATTATATGGTGGCATTAGAAGGATATCCTCAACAAGTTGCCATTGCTCTTGTTGCCATTGGGATATTTATTGTTCGAAAAAGACATCCTGATTTGCATGCACCTATTCGAAGTGGAGTAGTGGGAACATTATTAGTATTTTTCATTAGTGTTTATTTAATTGTAGGTCCGTTTGTTTCTAAACATAGTCCTAATCCCAAGGGACTTGAAAGTTGGCCCTCATATGGAATCACTGGAACTATTGCTATATTGATTTGTATTTTCTTTTGGGTATTTAAATTTAGATTATTACCTTGGTTGGGAGGGTATCAATTAGTGCAAGAAGAACGTCAATTACATGATGGGTTAAACATTAAACAATGGAATAAAGTTTATACTTATTCTCAGATATAGATTGCATAAAACTACAGGTATTAACTTGAAGTCTTAGCATACTGCTCTATTTAATAAATATACAAATAATGTATTAAAACAAAAAAATGAAATCGTTTAATCCTTGGAAAAATCTCTTCCAAACAAGTAAATCTTTAACCAATCTACACAAACCAAAACTTGGTTCTTAACACTCAAACACATGTAAATATATGCACTTCTCCAGAACAAGAATGCAAGGCCACCTCCTGAACTGATATTACTCCAATCACCCCAAACTAAATCAGCCACAGCCTTTTCGGAACCAATATAAGCTAAAGAACCTTGATAATTGTAAACAAATACTGGAAGTTTGTTTTCTAAACGAGTTAATTTCTTGGTTAATTTGTCAGCTTGTTCAGGATCAGTAACATTACCAGTAGAAATTGTATGTTTTAATTGTTCAACTTGATGTAATTTTCCAAAATAATCAGCAAGATATTGACCTTCTTGGAAGGCAACTTGAGCAGTGGGGGGATATTTTGTAAATGTACAATCACCAAGGGCAAAAATATTATCAGTACCATCTAATTTCATACGTTCATCAACTAATAATCCACGACGAGCATTTCTTTGTTCATCAACTTTAGAAATCAAATCACGAGTGAAATCTCTTGGGGCATTACCTGTAGCCCAAATTAACATACCATAAGGAATTTCATAAGTTTCGGCAGATCCATCAGATTTCTTTTCTGTAGCAATTAAAGATTTTTCATTGACTTTTTTAATCATAGTATTGGTTAATAAATTGATATTAGTTTCTTTGAAAACTTGTTTAGTATATTCCACTAATGGTTTACTAAATGAATTCAATACATTTGGTAAAGCCTCAACAAGAGTAACTTTTAACTCATCTGCAACTTCAGGGACCCATTTCTTTAAATCTTGATCAATATAATCTTGGATTTCACCAGCGGCTTCAACCCCAGTTGGACCACCACCACAAACAACAACATGTAATAATCTTGATCTTTCTGGATGACCACGAGGTAAGATATTGGCAGCTTCAATAACATCCATTAATCTCTTTTTAATAGCAACAGCATCAGAAACTTCCTTCAAGAAAGTGGAGTTCTCGGCAACACCGGGAATACCAAAAGTAGATGGTTGAGCACCAACACCAACAACAAGGTAATCATAATTTAAAGTAGTGGTAATTTGTTCAACCCCAGTATATTCTGAAACAGTAGATTTAGTAGAACCAGAATCTTTACCTGAATGACCAGAATGGACAGTAGTGGATTGTTTAATGACAATTTGATTATTCTTGGGGTCGATTTCAGTTGCTTCGGCTTCTAAATAAATAACTTCACCTGGAGATCTTCTAGTAATGGCTCTAACTGGTTCAATAATAGATTTAACATCAACAGTTCCTGTAGGAACAGAAGGTAACAAAGGAGTGAAAAGGAAATAATTTCTAGGTGATACAACAACAACATTATATAAAGTGGTATCCAAATTCTTTAATAAGGAAATTGAACCCCAACCAGAACCTAAAATAACCAAAGTTTTCTTTTTAGTACCATCTGGGAAACTTGGAGTTTGTTTTTGTTGATCAGCAGGATAAGATTCTTGATAAATCTTGTACCCAACAAATCCAATTGACCCAATAGTGGCAGCAATTGTTGACCATAAAGTGAATCTAACAGTACGTTTAAGGATACCTGGTTTTGTTGGCGTGGTAACTTTCACTTTTGGGACTTCATTAAAGAGTCTTTTTGAATGAGATAAGAATCTCCTAGACCCAATTCTACCAATCATTGAAAAAGAGTTGATATAATAGATTGATTAAAAAAAAATATAACTTTTGAGAAATTTAGACTTATTTAAATAAAAACAGAGCCAATAAATTATGTTTCTTTTTTCTCTTCTTCTTTTGTGGTTGTAAATGATTTTTTTGACACAGGAGGGAAGGAGGGAAAATAAGAAAGAAAAAACTGTGACCGTTATGAGTATGAAAAATGCGTTATTTCCTATGAAAGCCATTGTTCCGAGTAATAAATGATAGGAAATAAATTTTTGCTAGTACTAATTTTTATTTTTATATTACATTGTTTTAAATTTAAACGTTCAACTGGTGTGTGGTTAATACGGAGCAAGAGAAGGTTGAATCAAAAATTTTTCCTGTTTGTGATCAATCGGAGTTTATTACACCGAAAATTTTTTTTTTTTCACAAAGAAAATTCAGCTTTTACCGGTGTAGGGTGTTGACTATATATATTGTTTTATATAAAGCAATGTAATCGCAGCAGTTTATATCACTTTCCCCTTCACAGCCCTTTCTTTTGTGTGAAATTCAATGAGTGATTTTTTTTTCTTTTTTGTTTTTTTTGTTTTTTTTGCAACAGAGTAAATGAGATTTCTGGATTAATGGAAGGTTCCACTCGCCACATGATTTTTCTCCTGCGTTTTTTAAATTACCACTGTTTGCATACAAGGATTGTTCACGTACGATTTCAATAATATCAAATACACATCTTAAATGCCGAGAATTTGAAGATAAAAATTTTTGAAGCGTGGTAAATATTCCCATTGTCCTAAAAATAATACATTTTTTTTTAAATAAATAAATAAAAAAAAATATCCCTTGACTCACAAACCAAAGAGGGGAAATTCCATCTCGTCACGTGGAGTGTATATATGGGTAAGTTTACGAAGTGGGTTAACAAACTCCAATATCAATAACTGTGTTTAACTCCAGATTTCGGATTTATTAAGGTAATATGTCAAAAAATCCCTCATCTACTTCTCTCCCTCCCCCCCCCCTCCCCCACTCTCGTAAACATCACCAGTCTAGCATGTTCCGCGCCAAATAATCTTTAATACCTCAAACATTACAAGAACCCACCCACTCTTTCTTCATTCCAGCGGTTGAGCTTCTCCTTACGATAATGATAAATTCTTCTATTTGCTCGAAACTTTTCAATTAAATCAGTAAATTCCCCATCATCTTTACATTCATTAATTTGACATTTTTCTTGTTCTTCAATCAATTTCCCAAATTTATGTCTTAAATTCTCGGAATTGAAATTACTGGATAATAACTGATATTGAATTGTTTCTAAATTTACAAATTCTTGATATATAATTGATATACTTTGAATTTGTTGTGAAATTTTGTTTATTAATTGTTGATATTGTTCAATTAATTGAGTAATATCCTTCAGAAGTAATTCATCAACAGTAGTTAATTTCTTGAGTAATTTAGTTTGATGTAACTTATAAATTTCTAATTGTTTGATATACCCTTGAATTAATTCTTTGCTTTCCACAAATTGTTTAATGTTTGAATTTGGCAAGAGTTCGAGATTTTTAGGAAGGGGGAATGCATTTAATTCTGAGTCTGTAAGTGGATCGAGTTGTGGTTGATGATGAAGAGTCTCCATTGTGCTAGGGTGGATATGAATATCGGCCATGTTTACTGTGGTAGTTTGTTGTTGTTGCCTGTTTTTTTTCTTCAAACTTTGAAAACACATTTACGTGAGAAAACTGCAAAAAAATGAACAAATTTAAATGCAAAAAATTGTCTACACTCACCCAAATCAAATTCCATGCTAATCATTACTCTATTAACTCTATCTAATAAATAAACCTTTCTATTTGTCAATTCTCTTATCAGCCCAATTTCTAATTCTTTCTCCATATAAATAACAGAATATTGGAAAGGGAACTCCCAAGGCAATACCAATAAATGCACACATAGTATTTGCCCAACCATATCCTAATTTCCCATACATCTTATTAGCAAACAAGGGAAAGGCAAATCCAAACAATGATCTGAATAATGCAGCAGCAGCAACTGAACTAGCTGCATATCTTACATTCATATCAATCAAATAATTCTGAGTGGTTTGAAATACACATACAAGACCAAAACTAAACAATGCACTTCCAATCCCTGGCATTATCCAATGTAATTTACGTTGTGCCGACCAACCAAACCATATGAGTCCAACAGGGATAAATAATGAACAGAATATAAGACAAGGTAATCTAAATTCAGGTTTACCTTCACCATTATTTCTGACAACTAGATAATTGTAAACTTTACCAATACAAAATGTCCAAAACACTACACCAAAGGCAAATCCAAATCCCATAGGGAGATACATTAAACCAATGATATTCTTTTTAAATCCATATTGTTCTCCAAATATCTCAGGAAATGTTACAATCATCAAATACATAAATCCATATGTGAATGCCATAAATGATCCAAGACCAACAATCATAGGATGCATAAATAACAAGGTAATTGGACGAACCATACATTGAATCATTTTCTTTAATGTTGAAATACCAGCTTCCAGTTCCATCATTTCATAAATTGTATGTAAATTGTTATTCCCGGTTTCTTTTCTTAATTCATCAGCTTTACGTTTTAATAATGTAGGGGCATAAGTTTCTTTAAAGAAAAAGAGGGCGGTGATGAATACTGCCCCATTAAACATACACAATACATAGAAAACCCATCTCCATTGTAAATTGACAACTATAAATCCAGCAACAAGTGGGGCAATAACTGGACCTAATAATGGAACAAGAGAATAACTAGCTAAAGCGACATTTCTCCCATTAGCATCAAACATATCAGATATTACACCCGCACATACATTCATTGGAACACATCCGAAAATCCCTGCCAAGAATCTAAACACCATCATTTCTGCGGTGTTTCGTGAGAATGCACATCCAATATTAAATAAAAGACTCATTAAACAACTTCCATCAAGGACTAATTTACGTCCAATGTTATCATGTTCACTTAATGGGGCAATGATAAGTGGACCTATAGCCCAGGCAAGAATTTGTATTGATACCACCATAGCTTGTAATGGTGATCCTGATTCAATATTGAATTCAGTACTTATAAAACTCATTGCTGGTGAGAGAATTGATGATGACATTGGTGCAACAAAGGCATATAACGATACAAACATTAACATAATCACTTTTGAGCGAAGAGGCCAATTTCTTGGATTTGCTGGATCATTTATATCTTCCCATGTAATTAATTCGGGATCTATCTCGGTGAATTCTTTCCCATGGTCAGGAAGTACTTTCTCTTCTTGAATGTTAAGATCATCATTATTGAAATCAGTAATGGCTAATTCTGAAAGTATAGTAGCTCTGGTTTGTGTTCTTTGAATGGCAATTTTTTCATTTGGTAAATCACCATAAATATGATGTACTGAAAATTGATCAATATCTTTACTAGAAACGCTATTTGTTCTGGGACGAAATATTGATTCTAAAGATCTTCGTACTCCCCTTTGATCTTGTTGTCGTTGTTCATAGTTTGATATTGTGAATGTAATTACTTCATTTGAATCGTTAGAAGATGATGATTCAAGTTCACGATTATTGATTTGAAGAGAATCTTTCTTTTCCATATTGATTTTAAACTACAGTTTTTTTTAAAAAAAAGTTTACAAGTTGAAAAATTTCACGCGGCATGGGTTTCATATATATATATATATAGAAAGTAAGGGATTTACCCGATTAACTATGAAAATGTCGGTTATAGATGTGGTTGATATTCTCGGAACAACTTTTTTTTTCTTCCGATGGGATTTGCAGCATTTACAGAAAATAATTTGATGTCTCGGTTATTCACGGTGTGTGTTTCACATCCAAACATCAATAGTTTAAGTGGAAAATTTTTTATTTTTATTTATTTTACGAACTTACATAACCACATCTCGAGATTTTGCCGTGTCATTCAATGGAATCAAAGAGATAGCCGTTCGGATAACTACGGCAAACGATTGAAGTTTTGATTAATTTTAGATAGGGGAAATTTTTTCATATTTCTCGGGTTACATTTTCTGACGCGAAAGGGTAGTTATCTAGAGAATTCTCGGCTAAGTTACAATTTCTACGTTTCGGTCTGTTACACACATGTTTTATTAATTATACATTTGCATCTTCTTTATTATTATCCCCAGTAAATCTCCTTCCGTAGACTTCACAATAGTCTTTACTGGCTTGCATAGCACATTTATTATTGAAATCATAACCTCGTTGTTGAAATATTGAAACATTATCAATCACAGAAGAATCTTCAAATAATGAAGGTAATTTCAAGATATAATTTAATAATCCTTTAACATGAACCATACTAACATCCGAATCAGCTGCTGATAAAGTAACTCCCATATAATCGTTAATTATTACATCTCCGAAAATATTTGATCTCTTTTTAAAACTGTCGACTTTTTGTTTAATTACTTTTGCTGCCTTTTTATCAGCAATTTCTTCATCGGTAGGAATTCTATGAAAGAATTTTCTTGGGTATAAAATACCATCTTTAATAATGGAAGCAATATCCCAATATGCTATAGAATTAGGAATAAGCACATTTCTTCCCTCACATTGTTTAGGATCTTCTTCAATTAAATTCCCTTGATCATCAAGTTTTGGAGTAACCCAAGGAGGTACATTTGCTTCAAAATCACAATATTCTGAAACATCCCCTAATTTATAAAAGAACTTATCAGTTGTATGATCATAATCTTCAACTAATATAATCATATTTGGACGATACATTGATTCACCACATCCACAATCATTCAAATGTGCTCTTGCCCAACCCAAATATATTTGACGATTATATGGTAAGGTAAATTTCTCAATAATAGTTTTAGGTAACATATCGGACAAGGGTAATGGGACTAATTGAGTACCGCCTCTTAAAGGTCCTACATAATCATAATCATCCTTCTCGGGTTTTTGAAGGAAATCACAAATAGCAGTATCAATTTCACATACTAAAACTTCCAAGGGCATAATTGAATAAATAAAATTTAATTTCAAATCTCCCGTTACTTCAGGATCATCTTTATTTGATCTAGTTTTACTTATAAATGGAGTCCAATTTTTTTCAATATTGGCATATTTTTCTGTTCGTTTACGTAATACTTGAACTTTGTTGGAAAAGGGTAAATATAAATGCATGACTCGTTTAATTAATTTTAAATCCTTCATATTGAATACAATTAAAGGTTCCTCATACCCCAAGGGATTTTTACGTAAAAGAATACGAGGATCTTCAGGACCATAATAATATTTCTCATTTGGAACTTTTAATTCATAATCAAATTTAATTGGTAAAATATAGGGGAAATTTTGTTCTCGGAAATTTAATGTTTTGGATTTAACTGTTGTTCCATCAGGTTTGGTAATTGTTTTCAGATCTTCTTCATAAGGGATTTCCAATTTCAGGGTAGGTATTTCTTGCCAATTTTGATCAAATAATTGTATATAAAGAAAACTAGCAAATGCCTTGTTGGGGATCCCACTAGGAGTAAATAATACTCGACTAACCATATAATGACAATTAAATTGTGGTAACCAAACAGAAGAACCAGCAAATCTAAGCCATTGTTTCTCTTCTGGGATTGTAGGTTTAAATTTATCTTTAGCTAATTTTAAAATATTAACAAATTCGGGGTTTTTATTTATTTCATTCATTAAAGTCATATGTTCAACATTTAAATAACTTTGTTGAGAAACTTCAAATGTACTTTCAAACAAGATGTTTCTACACATATTAGCTTCATCAAATTCATAGTCTCGAGGTTTATCGTTGATATAAGGAAAGGGATCTGTGAATGTCTTTAACGAAACTGTCTTGTAAGTAGCCTCTATTAACAGTTGTGATAAGGGGAATGATTTCAGCTTTTCATACGTACTTAAGTGTTTCAACTTGGCTTCTACGTCGGCATTTACTCTATATCTCTGTTGTTTCCCCTTGGTGAATGTGTTTGGTAAATATGACGATACATTGGAGTGATATTTCATTGTGGTTAACATAAGGTATATTGAAAATAATGTGATAGAAAGGAGAAAGATTTTAGAATTTCTTCTAAATAATCTCAACAGCCGTTTTGCTGTTGACATATCATGTGAAGATCTATGCATATCTTAAACTAGCAAAAATGGTGGAGATATAGCAAATAGTCAAGAAAGTAACACTTTTTCTATTTCTTTTTTTAAAAAAAGACAGAAAACAAACAGAGGTAAATTGAAAGAGAAAAGAAAATTAGTGATGGAACATCAAAAATTAAATCTGGAATTAAAAATCCTTGACTTTTCATTGGAATTGTGTCAAATAATTTTTTCCTTGGATTGTTGTGTGCGAGAAGTGTTCATATGTGGCTAAGCTACGAAAGATCCTTTTTGGTGTAAAGTCTCCATTGTTTATTCCCATTTTTGGCAAAGAAATTTTTTTTACATCTATAAAATAAGGATACTTTTGTATTCAAGTAATAATTCAAAACAATGAAAAGTGGAAAACATTAAACAGGAAGAATAAAATCAGAAAAAAATTGGGATCCCCAGGGTCCAACCAGGGTCCAACCAAGGTCCTTACACTGATATCCAGACTATTTATAGATTAATCACAACATGTAAGGGGAAGGGGTCTTTATAGTCCAGGGCATGTAACCATTCGCCATACCGAAAGCTTAATTTAACTCGATGTGTGTATAAAAGGTGTGTATTTTGTTTTGTGTAAAATTTCAGATTCAGTCGCGTGACAAGAAAAATTTTTGTGATTTTATTTTTTATCATCAATGTGCTTTTACAGGGTTTAGTTATAAAAAGTGCAATATTTTTTTATTCTTGGCAGATTGGGACATTGTTTGACTCTACCTTGCTATGCTGTTTTGTTTTGGTTTGTTTCACAGAGAAGTAACGCGTTGGTACTAATTCTTGTACTAATTCTTGTACTAACTGTTGTACGCTTTGGGCTTAATATCTTTACTTAAATTATTTCTTTTAATATTACAAAATTTTCTCTATTTACCTTTACTTAATGATTGTTCAATCAAATCAATAGAATTTTCAACTTCATCTATACCCATTCCACAACAGATTGCAATCAATTTACAATATTTAACCAATTTATCTTGCTCACTATATTTAGTTAAGATCAGAGTTGCGGCATCATTAAATCTTGGCACGTTTTTTTCTTGTTTATAGATCTGCTCTTTTAATTGCTTGTGTTTGATAATTTCTGCTTGTAACTGTTGAGCTAATGTGAAGTTGTCTTCAAGGTGTTCTTCTTGGCTGCTTTCATTCGCTATACGTTGCAATACAGATCTATTCTGTCTTTCCTTGGTATTTTTAAACCTTTGCATTAACTGATCTAAATCATTACGTTTCTGCAAGTATTGAAATGTTAAATCATTAACTAATCGATAAATTTCTTCTTGAATAATTTGATTCTTACCAAAATCAATACTTAAATCTGAATGTTGTTGTTGCTGTTGCTGCAGTTGACTCTCTTGACTACTTTCATTACTTCGAATCTCCTTTTCAAGTTCATCAATTAAGAAATCTAATTTAAAAAGTGCCAAGACTTCTCTCTGTGATGCCAATTTATCTTGATTGACTCTTTGCAAAATCTTAAAATAGGTTAATATTACTTCATCCTTTTCACTTAATTCTTTATCTACTATATATGCCAATTCTGCCATTTTCTCAGTAATTAAATTCGAAGTAGTATTATGAAGATTAACTGCAACTTTTGATTTATACAATGTAGCTTCAAATGATTGATTATTATTATATCCTGATCCATTCAATGTAGAAACTAATAAATGTTCGGAACTAGTAATACCATTTGTTTCATCTTGTTCTAGTTCTTCTTCTTCTTCTTCTTTTTTGGTCTCTTCATCTAATCGTAATACATAATTATGTGATGCCAAATAATCTTCCACGGTACATGATACTAAATTACGTAAATTAAAATTAATATATCGATGATAACTTATAAATACCTTGATACATTTCTTGTTTAAATTATATGCTGCAATATGGAATGCAGTATTACCATCAGAATCTTGATGATTAATAAATTTCGCAATTAATTGTTTCTTTTCATTAGTGTCTCCTCTTCCTTCCTCATCATCATCGGTATTACCTTCTTCTTCAATTATTTTATCAAATAAAGATTCCATATAATATCGAGCAAACTTTTCCTTATTTGCCTTCTTTTTCTCATTTTTATTGCCATCATCAATATGTACAATATGATGTAATACCGTTTTCCCTAGGGAATCAACAAGTAAAATTGATTCCAATAATAATTGCAAAATCAGAGGGAAATTATGTAATTGATAGGAATTATTAAACCTCACAAGAAACATTAAAGGTGTTTCTCCATGATTATTTCGTATATCAGGAGTAATACATTCTTGAAATGTCAGTAAAAGAAATTCAATCATAGGTATATTGGCCATAGAACATGCCCAATGGAAAATAGTATTACCATCGGTATCTATAGGTTGATCAATAACGATTTTATCAAGTG
Source organism: Spathaspora sp. UFMG-CM-Y285 (assembly GCA_002911495.2). NCBI lineage: Eukaryota > Fungi > Ascomycota > Pichiomycetes > Serinales > Debaryomycetaceae > Spathaspora > Spathaspora sp. UFMG-CM-Y285. Next base: position 282,750 of record PPUV02000007.1, on the reverse strand, counting down.
GTTGTGGGGGATTTATAAGGTCTTCAGGTATAGAAGCTGTTCGTATTTTATTGTTATCTTCATCAAGAAAATATGTCAATAAACTGGCAAAATATTTGCTGTATACATCATTTTGACTAGTTGTAAACCCCACACTTGGTTGATGATATTGTTGTAAACTATATGGATCATTGGTAGACCCCTGCCTTGTCTGCTGTTTTTCAAATGAATCTCGAGACACACCAAATAATTCTTTACTAGTTAATAAATCTTCATGATGAGAAACCAAGGGCATATCTCCTACACCAGTGGGATAATATCGTCTTGTATTACCAGTTATTCTAAATCCTGAAGTATCATCATTTCTATCATCTTCATCAACTTCACTATCAACAACTTGTAAATCTTCTTGTTTTAAATTCATATTCATTAAATGAAGTGGAGCATCTTGTTCAGTATCTTGTCGAGTTAATGCTGGCAACATGCCAACAAAGGAAGTTTTGACTGAGGTAGTACTACCATTAGGGTTATACCCTGCATAATTGGTCAGTTGATCCAAGGGAGTAGTATCTGAATGTTTCAAAGATGGTGTTTGACTTAGAGTGACTCGTTTTGGTCGCCCTCGCTTCTTGGGTTCACCTGGTGAACCAGATTTGTTTCGTTTAGCTGCAGGTTGTTGTTGATGTACTTGTAAGTGCTGTTGCTGCTGCTGCTGTTGTTGTTGTTGTTGAGCTTGTCTTTTGGCTACATTCAAAGCCAGAGCATGATTATGTTTAGGAGCAGGAGGTGGAGTTTCTGATTTACCTTCAATATATCTAAATTCAAAAATTGGCCTCAATACATCATAAACACCAAAATTTCTAGCAATTTGTTCACCAAATTCTAATGGAACATAAGTTCCTTGATATTTCCCATATCCTCCTTGTACTTTCTCATGAATACCTATTTGTACATCTTTTTCTAAAATTCTTGTTCTTTTAGCCTTCGGGAATTTGGCAATTTTCAAAATATGAGTGGCATTTATCCAAGAATCCAGCTTCCGTCTCATTATTGGACCTTCCGAAGTGACAAATTCAAATACTGGTACATTCGAATATGTCGCTGAATATATTTGAGTATTGGACATGATTATTGTTACTATGTCACCTAAGTATATTTGTCTAACAGTATTGTTAAATAGTTAAAAAAATGAGTGAAATTATATTGATGTTTGGTGATAATTAACTTTGTATTAAATGGTGTTCTGTGTGAATTGATTTATTGAAATGTATTATATCAATTTAAATTATAATGTAAACATTACTTTTGGTAGAAACTAAATTTCATGATTTTCCTTTTTTGTATGTGTTGTTGTGCGACAACAAAAAGTGAGAAGAGAAATCCTGTTTCCTTTGTACCACGAGGGGGTATATGCAGGAGAGACAACATAACCATTGGCATCTTAGTTTCATTGTAGTTTGGATTACATAGAGAGTATTCAAGATAACACTATTGAACAAATCTATTGTCAAGTTATTTACTTTCTATCAAGTTATATAATCTTAAACATGCAAATGCCAACACTAACCCCAATACTAAAATAATTATTAATCTCATATTCATGAGCAAGTTTCGAATTTCTTTTTGCGGTTCTTCATTAGTAAAAGGAATAGTAATACTTTGACGTTCCATAACATGGACAAGTCTTCTTCTATAAATAAATGTACAATCTTGCACCGTAATTTCTTCGTTAATAAAATTCTTACCAATTACTCGAAGAAAATATCGTATCATTGTTGTTTCAAGAACTAAGTATGCCTTACGAAGAATCATTTTCTCTTCAGACAATCCTTCACTTGATCTATCTATTTTATATTGTCCTTCAAAATTTACTACTGTTCCTGTTTTTTCCACCATATTCTTTACTCGTTTAACTGAACGTAAAACAGATTCGGTTTTTTCTAATGCATCAGGAATAATTAATCCTTTAAGATTATTGAAATTCTGACATAATAAATCAACAGAAGTTAACGTTTTAACCACTAAGGTTAATCCCTCAATAGTAGCATCAAGTAACAAGATACTTATTTTTTCAATATTATTTCCCATAGGATCTTCTTCCCATTTCAACATATTTTTCTTAGTGATAACCTCATCAAAATCTTTTTCTAAAGAAGCCATATATATCTTACTTGTAAGTGCCAACAGATCAATATCGGCAAGTGGAGGCATTTTGCGTAACAATGCAGAATAGGTATAAACAATATCATATATTACTGAGATTATTCTTTTTAAACTTGTAAAGTATTGTCCTCGAGATCTGTAAATAGCTCGATCTATATCATCAAGTTTGTCTTGTGGGCAATTGTAGTTTTGGGGAAAATCTATTCCGTTAAATACCATTGTTTGTACTGAGTGTTGAGTAATTTTTGTAGTGTAAAGTATAAAGCGATTGTTATTACGTCTCTCTAAGTAACCTTATATGTTTATTTCCTTTTTCTAACTTAAAGATTTTACTGTTATATTTTGGTCTATCCGTTAAAATGACATCGGTTAGGATAAACAAGCGAAACCAAAAAAAAAAACTTCCTTCTCTGTGTTGTGTGTTGTTAAAAATACGCAACTCACCTTAAAATTTAATTTCCACGTAATTATTATACAACAAATATGGGAGTGTTTAATTTATTTGGAAAAGGTCATGAATTTGATCCTAAACAATTTGAAAAGGAGTTGACGTCGATTGTGGAAAATATCACTAATACTTCTCAACAAATCTCAGGATTAACCGCAAGGGATAAATCAGTTAAACGAATTTTAATCCAATACTCCACTATCTTATATGTGATTACTTTACTTTATAATTATACAACAATCCCATCTAATACAATAGGAAGGAATATTATAGAACGATTTATTCGTGGTCAAACTCCTACTCAGTTGTTAATTGCGGTGGCATTTCCTGTGGTGGCAATACTTTTTATAAAATCAATTCATTATTGCTTTCAAGTGTTGATAAATGGTAGAACACGTTACTTGGAAACTCTTAGAAAGAAACATAAGGATAAAATTGAAGAATTGAAGAAGATTTCGAACTTTAATACTACAAGTGAATTGATTAATAAATATGATAAACCTGCTCAGCCACAACAACCCCAGCAACAACAGCAACAACCTCAACCTCAACCTCAACCTCATTCGGTACTTAAGGGCCAACCTAATATATCTCCACTTGAAAAAAAAGCATTGAAAGAATTAAATCTTAAACAAGTTCCACCTTCGTTAGATCAACTACAACAGCAACCTGGCAAACGAACCCTACAAGATAGATTATTAGATATCCTCATTGGATCAGAAAACAATGAATCAATTGAAAATAGATATGCTTTAATTTGTTACAGTTGTTATACTCATAATGGTTTAGCTCCCCCAAATACTACTGATCCAATGCTTGTTAAATATCAATGTTGGAAATGTGGGGTTATGAATGGAAAAGATATGATACTTCTTGAAATGAATAAATTAGATCAACTGAAGAATGAGGAAGAGTACGAAGAAGAATCTGGTGAGCCAGAGCAAGGCTCTGGTACAACTCCAGAAACAGAGGAAAAAGAGCAAGAATCAAGTTTATAGTTTTGTAAGAATAAAAATAGGAAAAAAATTATATTGTAATATACTAATAATCTAAGACAAATCCATGATAGCATTGACCATATCACCATCATGCTTTCTTAAAGCCTTGACAGCCTTGGCTCTGGAAACTTGAGTTTGTTCAACAACAATTTCAATATCCTTTGGATCTAAACCAGATTCATCAACTTCACCTTCTTCATCACCTTCTTCTTCCTTGTTATCTTGTAAACTGGCCTTTTCTAAATCAGCAGTAATAGCTTCTGGGGACTTGTCAGCAGTGGCAGCATCAGCAGCAGCCTTTTGTAAAGCTTCTTCTTGAGCTTGTTGAGCTTGAGCTTCAGCAATTCTCTTGTTCATGTCATCAACCTTGGCTTCACCAAAGACAACATAAGTACCGGCAGCAGATCTGTAAACATCGGGAGAATCAATGGCATAAATTAAGTTACCCTTTTGTTTAAAAGTAACACGAGAAATACCTTTGATTTGTTTCAAGTTTAATTTCTTGATCAATTCTCTAGCTTTCTTTTCGTTCTTTGGAATGACGTTAACGTCAGCACCTTGTGGAATTTCTTCAATAGACATTGTTAGTGTAGTTGGTAGTTAGTATAAAAAGAAGGAAGGAAATTTTCCAAACCTATTTTTTTTCAAAAGTTGTCGACAAAACTTTTTCATTAGGGTAAATTTTTTATTCTACCTTTCGCAGTTACCCGCACTTGATCTACAAAAAAATTTCACTCACTATAAATACTGAAACATCTCTTTCATATTTTTCTTTCTTTTTCCCTTTTTTTTCTTTTCTCTGTCGACGTACTTCATAGGATCATTTCTATAGGTCACGTCCCTCTTTGACTCTTCAAAAGAGCCACTGAATCCAACTTGGTTGATGAGTTTGGTTACCCTTGTACCCTCAAAGTGAGAAACTATTTAGCTTGACTGTGATTCTTTGCAATCTGGTCATCTACTTATTATTTGCCTTTTACTTATAAAAGGAGCGATGATCTTTATCCTTTTCATTATGCCTTTTCGGAGGACTTTGGATTGGATGGGTACAAGTGGCTGTCTGACAAGTTACAATAAAAATTTTCATTTTTATTGTGATTTATAGTCATCTGAAACTTTTGTTGTGTGTCGACCAAGTAAGACAGTTGTTTTCTGTTTTAGGTGGCTTTACCCAAGGCTTATTTTGTTTCTCTTGTAGCGAGTCTTTACTACTGCCACGTGCGTAGTTGAAATGAACATCTCACTTGATACTGTTCACTCTGATATCTATTGAATCAATATGTTCTACTTTATATGTTCTACGTTGAAGGGTTAACCCCGACGTGCATATGGTTCGGAATTAATCCTTTTCCTGGAAAGTTTTCCTGGCATCCGTAACAATGAGCAAGAAGTTTATCAAAAAAAAAAAAATAATCGGAAATAATTGGCTTTACTAATTTAAAGTAATTTTTCTTTTTTGAAATTACTGAAACCTGCGTGTTGTAGAGGCGAAGCCGGTAAACAAGGAGATTATTAATGTAAGTTATATCCCTCTCTATTATATATTCTTCCTCTTTACATTCATACCCCCACATCCCCATTAAAGCCGAACGGCAATAAAAAAAAGTTTATTTTGTACAACAATCACAAGTTACAGGAAAAACAAAAAATCTCTCTTTGTTTATAAAATACCCACACCCACACCCATCATTTCTTTTTTTGTTTTGGCTGTCAATTTTCGTTTCATCTTAATCGATTTTATCAAAATTCTATCTCATATAGCTAGACAACATAGTTACTTTTGTCAATTTGTCTTTTGCTTTAATAGTTCAACACTTTAGCAGTCCCTGCTTCCTGTATATTACCTGATTTTCCCCTTCAGATCCCTGTTGTATTACTAATTTTTTTTGTCATAATTAAGAATAATGGCAGACCTTAATCCAGAATTGTCTAGTTCTTCTGCAAATCAGAGACTGCCTGGTATAAAGGGGAATTCATATAATAGTGAAACTAATAGTAAGTCCACCGAATCTACTGGTATGGTGGTGGGAACTCCAGGATCAGCTGGATTACGTAAATCACCACAAGATCTCATAACTACTAAACCACCCAGTTTTAAATCGAGAATACAAAGATTTCTTTTCCGAAAAGAAATAATACCTAAACGACCATTATATCTACAAGAGGTATATGATAATATTCCTAGAGCTATATATTTCAATTATGATTTACCGGCAGATATGAAAGATCCTCAGGGTCATCCAATTATACAATATCCGCGTAATAAAATCCGAACCACAAAATATACTCCATTGTCATTCCTCCCAAAAAATATTGTGTTTCAATTCACAAATGTTGCCAACTTTTATTTCCTTGTTCTTGTGATTTTGGGAGCATTTCAACTTTTTGGAGTGGCATCTCCTGGTCTTGCAGCAGTACCACTTATTGTTATTGTATGTATAACTGCATTCAAGGATGCATTGGAAGATTATCGACGTGCTGTAAGTGATTCAGAGTTAAATAATTCTCCAATCCATTTATTATCAGGGACAGTTAACTCCAATGTCTTGACAACTGAAGTTGGTCCTTGGAGACAATTTAAGAAAAAATGTAGTAGAGGTACATTTGCTACTTTTAGAGCATTTAAAAAATGTGGAATATTCATTTGTGGAAGTAAAACCAAGAAACAGGAATTTATTCGACAACAAGTACAAGAAGAGGAGTATGCTTTACATAGAGTGTCAACTGTACATTCAGAATATTCGTATCAATCACAACCAGAACCAAGATTAAGCTTGGGTTCACAAATTGCCTCAGGTATTGCTACCCCGGCAAACTTACGAAAATCTATGCAGTCAGGGAGATCTCGTCATCGTCCAACAGTAGCCCTCCCCAATTCCTTGTTAAACCCTGTGCTCAAACAACAAAATTCTCAAGTTGAAGATAGTAAACGACCTCTGTTTAAGAATAGACGTTGGAAAGATGTCAATGTTGGTGATATCATCAGAATTAGAGCCAATGAAGAAGTTCCAGCAGATGTAATTATTTTATCTACATCAGATCAAGAAGGTAATTGTTTTATAGAAACGAAAAATTTGGATGGTGAAACTAATTTGAAAACAAAAACTGTTTTGAAATGTGGTGGAACCAATAATTTAAAACACTCAGATGATTTAGGAGATACCAAATTTTGGGTTGAATGTGATGCTCCAAATCCTAGTTTATATACATTCCGAGGAACAATTCATTACGAAAATTTCGATGGTAATGGTGTGTTGGTTAATGCTGATGAAAAAGAAGCCATCACTCCTGATAATGTCTTGTTACGTGGTTGTACTTTAAGAAACACAAAATGGGTTATTGGACTTGTCGTATATACTGGACCTGAATCAAAAATCATGCTTAATTCTGGTATAACACCAACCAAGAAATCAAGAATTTCCAAAGAATTGAATTTATCAGTTATAATAAATTTCTTGTTGTTGTTCATTTTATGTTTCATATCTGCATTGATTAATGGGTTATTTTATCGAGAAACTGATAATTCTCGTACATTTTTTGAATTCAAACCATTTGGAAGTACCCCTGCAATCAATGGAGTTATTGCATTTTTCGTGACATTGATTATTTATCAAGCATTGGTACCTATTTCATTATATATTTCGGTGGAAATTATCAAAACCCTTCAAGCATTTTTCATTTATTCTGATCTTAAAATGTATTATGAAAGATTGGATTTCCCTTGTATACCAAAGACTTGGAATATTTCGGATGATTTGGGACAAATTGAATATATTTTCAGTGATAAAACGGGAACGTTAACTCAAAATGTCATGGAATTTAAAAAATGTAGTATTGCCGGGAAATCTTATGGATTGGCGTATACCGAGGCCAAACAAGGATTAGATAAACGAAATGGATTAGATGTTGTAGTAGAAATGAATAAATGGAAGAGAAGAATAAGTCAAGATAAACAAGATATGATCGATAATTTGATTAAATATAGTGCCAATGATCAATTGCGTGAAGAAGATGTTATTTTTGTTTCTAGTGAGTATGTCAAGGACACCATGATGGAAGACCTGACGAGAAAAGAAGTAAATGAACGGTTTATGACTGCTTTGGCATTGTGTCATACTGTGGTGACTGAAGAAAGTGAAACTGATCCTGGATTGCGTAACTTTAAAGCTGAATCTCCAGATGAGTCGGCATTAGTATCAGTTGCTAGAGATTTAGGCGTTGTATTTAAAGAGAGGTTGAGAAAATCGGTAATTATCGACAAATATGGAAAGGAGTTGACATATGAACTACTTGATATAATTCCATTCACTTCTGCAAGAAAAAGAATGTCTTGTATTCTTAAAACACCAGATGACAAGGTCATTGTATACACGAAAGGTGCAGATAATGTTATTTTCCAAAGATTAGACCCAACAAACAACTCCAATGATGTAATTTCAAAAACTGCTCTTCATCTTGAAGATTATGCCACAGAAGGGTTACGTACATTATGTATTACGGAAAAGGAAGTCGATTTTGACTATTACAAAGCTTGGAGTGCCAGGTATGGAGAAGCCAATGCCTGTATTGATGATAATCGAGATGAATTAATCTCCAAAGTAGAAGATGAAATTGAATCTAATTTGATATTATTAGGAGGTACTGCTATTGAAGATAGATTACAACAAGGTGTACCTACTTCAATTGCAATTTTAGCCCAAGCAGGTATAAAATTATGGGTGTTAACTGGAGATAGAATTGAAACGGCGATAAACATTGGGTTTTCATGTAATCTTTTAGAGAATGATATGAAATTACTTGTGGTTAGACCAGAGGAGAATGATTTGGAAAATGTCGAATATGTTGATGGATTAATTACTGGTTATTTGAAAGAACATTTTGATATAGATACCAGTGATCCAGCCACAATTTCCGGTTTAATTTCTGCTGCTCAACAAGATCATTCAGCTCCTAATGCAAATTTCGCAGTTATTATCGATGGTGCTGCATTGCATTTAGTATTCCAGGATTTATCTGAACATGAAAATGAATCTGTCAAGACTTTAAAAGACAAGTTCTTACTCTTGGGTAAACAATGTAAATCGGTTATTTGTTGTCGTGTTTCCCCTTCACAAAAGGCTGAAGTGGTTAAAATGGTCAAGGATTCACTTCAAGTTATGACTTTGGCAATTGGAGATGGTGCCAATGATGTGGCTATGATTCAAGCAGCAAATGTCGGAGTGGGGATTGCAGGAGAAGAAGGTCGTCAAGCAGTAATGTCTTCTGATTATGCCCTTGGTCAATTCAGATATTTAACACGATTATTATTAGTACATGGTAGATGGTCATATAAAAGATTAGCAGAGATGATTCCTTGTTTCTTTTACAAGAATGTTGTTTTTACATTAACTTGTTTTTGGTTTGGTATTTTCAATAATTTCGATGGTTCTTACCTTTACGAATATACCTATCTTATTTTCTATAACTTGGCATTCACTTCGTTACCCGTGATTGTCTTGGCAGTTTTGGATCAAGATGTTTCCGATACAATTTCCTTGTTAGTGCCTCAATTATATCGAAGTGGGATTCTTGGATTAGAATGGTCACAATATAAATTTGCTTGGTATATGTTGGATGGACTTTATCAATCGGTAATTTCATTCTTTTTCCCATATTTGTTGTACATGGTGTCATTCCATAATCCTCTTGGTTTAACTATAGATCATAGATTTTGGATTGGGGTTGTTGCTGTAAGTATTTCAGTTACTGCTTGTAACATCTATGTATTGTTACAACAAAGAAGATGGGATTGGTTGACTCTTTTAATTGATGGTATCTCAATTTTATTGGTTTATTTCTGGACTGGAGTATGGAGTGCTAATTTAACTGCTGCTGGGGAATTCTTCCGTGCTGGTGCTCAAGTCTTGGGCACTTTGGCAGTATGGTGTTGTATTTTCATTGGTGTGTTAGTTTGCTTGATTCCAAGATTCTTGTATGATTTCTTGATGAGGAATTTCCGACCTAAAGATATTGATATTATTAGAGAAAGAGCTCGTATGGGAGAATATGATGATTATCCTGAAGGATTTGACCCCACAGATGAAGATGATGTTGAAAGACATAGATTGTTGACGGAAATCATTGACAAAGATCCCAACATGTTAAGTCACTTGCAAAGTGAAGATAGTTTTCAAGATAAGGATGAACATCTTGATGTAGCCAACCCATTAACGAGAACCTTCAAGACTATAAAGAAACATACTATCCCAAGACCAAGAAAGAATACTGTAAGATCAAGAAAAAACACCATTAATGATCAATTCCATAAACCAATTGATATTAATTTGTTACGACAACAAATGATTAACAGAGGAGAAATAGCGAGAACTTCTTTGGAAAGAATTAATACTACACATGAACTTCCTGGTTTAACCCAAGCGGAAACTTTAATTTCGTATCATGCAAGAAATAGTATGACTATGGATAGGTGATTATATAAAGTAAAATAAATATATTAATTTGTAATAGAAAGGTGAGAGTTGTTTTTTGCAGTCATGTTATTTCATGTGTCTGGTAGCGCGGTGTTTCTCGTCGTGTCTCCACCAAATGTATCAAAATTTCGAAAACAAAATGCATTCTAGTTCAAAGCTTACTTGTAACACCAACTGTTCGGAGGAAGGTCATCATGTTCTCCTTCTCTCTAATCACACCACTGGAAGTTGATCGTTCCTTCAAGGCATCATTACTCTCCTTTGACAATGAATTCAAAATATTAGCTGATCCATCGTGGGATGGTAAAGATCCTGATGTTGTCTTGTTTATGGAACAACATCTTCTGGAAGTCAATGCTGTATTGCTATCACATTCAACCCCTGATTTTCTAAGTGGATATGTATTGCTATGTTTGAAATTTCCTAATTTAATGTCAACCATGCCAGTTTATTCTACATTACCTGTTAATCAATTAGGAAGAATTTCTACAGTTGAATATTATCGAGCTAAAGGAATATTGGGTCCTTTAAATTCTTCCATTCTTGAAATTGACGAAGTTGATAATTGGTTTGATAAGGTTACATTGTTAAAATATCAACAATCTACTAATTTATTGGATAATAAAGTAACGATTACTCCGTACAATGCAGGACACACTTTAGGAGGAGCATTTTGGTTAATTGTTAAAAGAATAGATAAAGTGATATATGCTCCTGCATGGAATCATTCAAAGGATTCCTTTTTAAATAGTGCATCATTTATATCTACTTCAACTGGTAACCCTTTACTACTGTTACTTAGACCTACGGCATTTATAACTGCACCTGATTTAGGTTCAATGATGCCTCATAAACGAAGAACTGAGAAATTTTTACAATTGGTTGATGCTACTTTGGCAAATGGTGGTGCTGCATTATTACCTACTTCTCTTTCGGGTAGATTTTTAGAATTATTTCATTTAATTGATGAACATTTACAAGGAGCACCTATCCCTGTATATTTCCTTTCTTATTCTGGTACCAGAATTTTAAGTTATGCTTCTAATTTAGTTGATTGGATGTCAGGTAGTTTTATTAAATCTTGGGATGAATCAACTAGTGAAAGTAGAGGTGGTGGTAAAGCACTTCTGTCAATGCCATTTGATCCTTCAAAAGTTGATTTATTATTGAATCCCAGTGAATTGATTCAATTAAGTGGACCTAAAATTGTCTTTTGTTCAGGTATAGATATTCAAAATGGTGATATTTCAGCTGAGACGTTTCAATATTTATGTAATAATGAAAATACTACTGTGATTTTGACTGAGAAGTCACAATTAAATCAAGGGTTAAACTCTATGTTATATCAAGAATGGTATAAATTAACTAAACTTAAATTGGGTGGGAAAGTTGAAGATGGTACTGCTGTACCTTTGGAAAAGTCAGTTTCGATTGAAAGTTGGACTAGGGAGGCTAATTTGGAAGGTAGAGAATTATCTGATTTCCAAGAAAGAATCACTCAACAAAGAAAAGAGAAATTACTTGCAAAAGTTAGAGATAAAAAGAATCAAAATCTTTTAAATGCAGAAACTGTAGATGATGAAGATTCTTCAGAAGATGAAGAAGAAGAACAAAGTTCTGATGAAGAACAGAGTAAAACGGAAACCACAAAATCTTCAACTGTTGCTGTAACTTCAACCACATCTACAGTTGCCCAAAGTGTTGTGGATGAATTGGCAGCACATGAAGCATTTGTTATGGATCATATTAAACAAAGCTTGAAAGATAATATACCGATTGACCTTAAAATCACTCATAGATTAAGACCAAGACTGGCTATGTTTCCTTATTTTATGACTGCACGTAAAGTGAAATTCGATGATTATGGTCAAGTGATCGATGCCATTGATTTTGAAAAGACAGAAGAAGTTTCCAATGCCAAAATTATCATGGAAGGAAAGAAGAAATTTGATGAAAAGAGAAGATGGAATGAGGACGATGAGAAAAAGAATCAAAATAAACAACAAGCAAACAAATTAACTCCTCAAGAACAATTGAATCAACAATTGATTCAAAGAAACTTGGATACTTTATATACTCCCAGGAAGCGAGTGCCCCTTAATGCTGCTTCTTCATTTGCTCCGCAAAATCAAATGTTGAAAATAAGATGTGGATTATCGTTTGTTGATTTATCAGGATTGGTTGATTTAAGATCACTTGGTATTATTGTTCAGGCACTTAAACCTTATAATTTACTTTTACTTCCTGATTTTAATATTTCAGATTCTGGGTTAAAACAAGTTCAAGAAATGTTTGATCATCAACAAAGTGAACAAATTCAAGAAGAAAGTAAAAAAAAAATTTTAGCTTCTACAAGGTATCTTTCTCTTTCCTCAATTAGAAGTGGACTTTCTAGTGCCATCTCTACGTATGGAAGTAATAAGATGAATGTTTTGGTTGTAGAACCTGATAAATCTTTGAAAATAGGTACCGAATCTGAATCTGGTGGAGTGGGCTTAAACAACTTTGAAGTTAATTTAGATGATTCTATTGTAAAAGATTTAAAATGGCAAAAGATTGGTAGTAATTATCGTGTTGCCAAAGTTCAAGGGGAATTGGAATTACAAAATAATTATATTGGAGAAAAACGACATCGAACATTAAATGATTATATAAATCCAACAACATATTTCACATTGAAAAAACTGGAAGATGAAAGTCTTAAGAAACGTCGTCAAGTACTTGATCAAAGGTTACAAGATCCAAAATTAAAAGCCTTAATTACCAATGGTCCAAAATTAGCCATTGGTAATATTAGATTACCTGATTTAAGAAAGAATTTACAAGAAAAGAATATGAATGCGGAATTCAAACAAGAAGGTACATTAGTGGTTAATGATACATTGACAATTAGAAAAGTAGCATATGGAACTAGCGAGAGTGATGATTCTGGGGATATAATTATAGAAGGTAATGTCAGCCCCTTATACTATCAAGTTAAAGAATGTATTCGAGAAATGTTAGCCTATGTTTAGACTTTTATGTATTATATAGTAAAAAAAAAGAACGATTGCAAAATCATTCTTCAAAGGTAGTGCGAATTGCCCAATTTTTTCTCATCCAATTAGGCACCAGAAATTATCAATTGGAAAAACCTTTTAGGTACAAGCCATACACAGATCAGTTCACATCAACATTATCCAAGAATAACTGAAAAATGAGACCATATTCAAAGTCAGGAGGAACTGCCAAATGTTTCTATGAATTTCAAACATTTGCTGCTTGTTATACATCTGCTGAAACTGTCAATAAAAAACAATGTACACCAGCATTTGAAGATTATGCTGAATGTTTACATGGAACTAAGGAAAGAGAAAAGGCTAGATTAATGATGCAACAATTAAAAGAAAATGAACATAACAAGAGTGGTGTTACTGCTGCTGACTTATACAAAGCATCAGGAAGAGTATATGAGAATTTGAATTTGATTTCCAAGCAATAGACAGATAAGCAAGATACATGTTCAGCTATTGTTTCTACTACCTTATTTATTTCTATTCCATTCAATGTTGTTGATCTTTTAGATTGGTGGCATTTAAGGTCATTTCACCAAATCATGTCAGTTTTTGCACAAACCTTTCCCTGTAAAGTTATATAAGATTTTTATTCACGAGATAAGGAAATATACATACAATTTGTAAGATAAGCTAGTGTAGTTTAAAAGTGTTGTAGTTGTAGTGAACATTCTCTGTGACATTTTTCTCATATTTAAGTAAATGCGCATCTCTTTTTCTTTTGTTGAAATATCACCAAAAACAACATGGAAGTTCAAGAGGCTGGTCAAATCACAACCAAAGACATTCTCGAGGAAGCTTACAAGCAAAAAGAATCCAAATTCACTCGCCCTCAACAAACAATTCAAGATCTTGATGAATTGCAATCATTCCAACAAGCCAAACGTAAAGAATATGAACAACAATTAAACAAGAATCGATTGAATTATGGAGAATGGTTAAGGTATGCTCGTTGGGAAGTTCAACATAATCATGATTTCCCTCGTGCAAGATCGATAATGGAAAGAGCATTGGATGTTAATAATCAACATATTCCTTTTTGGATACTGTATATTCAACTAGAATTATCTCACAAGAATATCAATCATGCGAGGAATTTACTTGATCGAGCAGTCAAGATATTACCTCGAGTTAATAAACTTTGGTTTCTTTATGTTCAAACTGAAGAATCGTTAAAGAATTATCAAATGGTAAGAAATGTGTTTGAACGTTGGCTACGATGGCATCCTGAACCTGCAGCTTGGGATGCATATATTTCGTTTGAGACGAGATATGAAGAATTTGATAATGTCAGGAATATCTTTATAAGGTATATTCAAGTGTTTTCTGAAGGAGAAACTTGGAATAAATGGGTAGATTTTGAATTAGAAAATTCGGAAAATATAAATTCTATACGAGCAGTATTTGAATCTGCTGTTGATACATTGTTACTGAGTAAGAGTGAAGATAAACATTTACTGGTAATCATATCCAAATGGATTGACTGGGAGGTTTCTTGTGATGAATTTGAAAGAGCCCGAGAAATATTTGACTTGTTAATTGGAGAAAAGACCAAATTAAACTTGCCTGAAAGTTTTCGAGATTCTATTAATGAATTATACACCAAGTTTGAAAAAGTATATGGAACCAAAGATACAATCCAATCAAGTACTCTGTTGAAACGGAAAGAAAGATATGAATCTAAAGTAAATCAAGATCCCACAGATTATGATTCTTGGTGGAAATATATAACCCTTGTACAATCAAGTCTGAGAGTCTCAACTACACAAGAAGTATTCAAAAATGCATTGGCTCATGTTCCAAGTGATAAGTACAAGTCTATAAAGTGGAGACGATATATAATTCTTTGGGTTCGATTTGCATTATGGGAAGAGATTCAAAATGGAAATATTGAGTCTGCTAGAGAGGCATGGGAAGACTGTTTAAAGATAATTCCTCATAAATCATTCACATTTGGTAAAGTTTGGAGGGGGCTTTGTGAATTTGAACTTCGAAATAGTGCTACTGATAATCTTTCAAAAGCCAGGAAAATATTGGGACGTGCTATAGGTCAAACAAGCACCACCAACCCCAAAACTAATATTTTCAATTATTATATAAGTTTTGAAATGAAATTAGGTGAATTTGATCGAGTGCGTTTATTATACGAAAAATGGTTGGAAATTGCCTTGACTACATCAACTTCTTGTCTTGACATAGTGAAACAATATGTTGAATTTGAACATTCTTTAGGAGAATATCAACGTTGTGAATCAATATTGTTGTTGTGTCTTGAATTGTCAAACAACAAAACTGTGGAAGGTTCATTTCAACCATATCAGGAGTTTTTCCATTTCTGTGTGGAATTCTATAAAGATGAAATGAAATATGATGAAATTAGAAAAATGTATCGAGATTTACTAGAAAAATCACCCACTCCATCCAATTGGATATCATTTGCATTATTTGAATCTACTATCCCTTCCAAAGAACAATTGGAAGAATATTTACAATCTGAAGTTGAAAGTTTTGAAGTTACTTTACAAGATGAACAAATTGAAAACACAAGAAACTTATTTGAAGAAGCTGAAGAATATTTCAAACAAACCAAGTTCAATGAAGATCGTTTAGTAGTTATTGAAGCTTGGAAGAATTATGAAGAAGAACATGGAGATGACGAGAGTTTTACAAGAGTTTCCAACAAGATTCCTACAATTGTGAAAAAGACACGAAATGTAGATGGAATTGAAGAAGAATATTTGGATTATGTGTTCCCAGAAGATAAATCAGATGTGTCAATATCAATCAACGCGTTCTTGGCCAATGCAAAGAAATGGGCACAACACTCTAATGAATAAAACACTCTTCTATTTCTATTACATGTATCATATGTAGTATATATATTGGAGCAATATTTTCCACCTATTGACCACCTCTCAAGGTTAACACCAAATGTAATGAAGCACCAGCCAGAATACCTGAATCTTGAATAGTCTTGTCGTCATCCAATTGAGACCCGTTGAAAATTAACCGTTGTTGAGCAGGAGAGATTCCTTCTTTTTCTTCCATCATTTCTTTGACGCGAATGATCTTGTCAGTAGGTTCAACGTCAACCAAGATATCTCTACCTGTCAATGTCTTAACTTTAACTTGCATATTGTGTGTGATTATTAAGAGTTCGTTGTTTCGTCTGTTTTTTTATTTGTAATTGTTTTTCTGTGCGAAATCCCAGATCAAAAAATAGCTTAGAGGAAAGAGCAACCAGAGAGATGCTACCTACTCCTACAGTCAAGGATATTGACTATGATAAAGTATATGAACCATCAGAGGATTCTTTTCTTTTGCTTGACTGTTTTGAACAGGAGAGAAAGTTTATCCGAAAGAGATTCCAGCATACTAGTATACCATTTGTGACTGAGATAGGTAGTGGTTCAGGTATAGTTAGTACCTTCTTTTCGCAACATATACTTCCTAATTCGTTTGTGCTAACCACAGATGTTAATCCACATGCATGTCAAACTACATTGAATACCTCAAAGAATCAAGCTGAGAGTAAGGAGATTTCTCTCGATGCTGCTCAAATGAATTTAACTGATGCAATTAGACCAACAATTGACTTACTAATCTTTAATCCTCCATATGTGCCTGCTTCTGAAGTTCCCAGAATGCCTAAGGATGAACAAGATCCAACATGGTTAGACTTGGCTTTGCTTGGAGGACAAGATGGTATGGTGACTACTTGGCAAGTGTTGAATAACTTGCAATCAATCCTATCTCAGGATATTGGAATTGCATATATTTTATTCTGTGCTAGAAATAAACCTGATGAAGTTTCTGAAATTATGAAACAACAAGGTTGGAAAGTTGATGTTGTAATAACTCGAAAAGCAGGTTGGGAAGTATTACGTGTGTTAAGATTTCAAAGAATATAGTTGTAATATATGTATTATTATGTATAGAAGAGAAAAAAAAAGTGTGTACAAAAAAATAGGTTCACCGTGAAAACTTTACTTCTTCCTGTACCATGTCACATCTTGAACGGGGTAGAGACATTGTAGCACATTCCGAGAAACCTGTCACTGTCAGGGAGACCAAATGGTCAGGTAATGCAACCAGATACAAAGAATTGGAGGGGATTAAATACGATACAATTATAAGTGGTCATCTCACCCAAGAACAGTTGGATGCATATCAACAAGTGTTTCGAATTGAAGAAATATCCCATTATTTACGTATTTCTCAACAACAACATCGGTCAATATTAGAATTGCTACCTTCGTCACAACTAGATGGTTCTGTTTCCTACAAAAGAGACCCATCTCCACCTCCAAAATATGATTCAACTGGTAATAGAATAAATACAAGAGATCAACGAACCAAAGATCAGTATGAAAAGGAAAGACATACTTTAGTGGAAACTGCTGCTCGTAGTATCAAAAATTATATGGCTCCTTCTGATTATAGAAAACCAGTGAAAACATTTGAGAAATTGTATGTACCTGTAAAAGATTATCCTGAAATTAATTTTGTTGGATTTTTAATCGGTCCTAGAGGTAAAACATTGAAACGTTTACAAGATGAAAGTGGTGCTCGATTGCAAATTAGAGGCAAGGGGTCAGTGAAAGAAGGAAAATCTGCAAAAGCGATTGATGATAGGTCTAGTTTAGATTCAGCTGAAGATGACTTACATGTTTTAATTACATCGGATTCACAACAGAAAATTGCCAAAGCTGTTCAATTAACTAATGAAGTTATTGAAAAATTGATATTTTCACCTGAGGGTCAAAATGAATTAAAAAGAGAACAATTAAAGGAACTTGCTGTGTTGAATGGTACTTTAAGAGAAACAAAACCATTTGATCCTGAAGCTTATCAGAAGCGACAAAGGAAAACTATGGATATATCACAAATTATATGTAAAATATGTGGAAACATTGGTCATTTTGCTCGTGATTGTAAGAGAAATGATCAAGGTCGACATGTTGATTCTTATGAACCCAATAGACAGAATAATCTTCCACCTTCCATACCTTATCAAGAAGAGAATTTACCTCCTTGGAAAAGGGCTCGACCTGATACCCAATTACCACCTTGGCAATCGACAAGTGCCACTCCACATACTCTTCCTCCTCCAGGGCAAACGGGAATATATCCACTTCCCCCGCCTGCTTTACAAGCACCACATCCAGTTACTTCATCAGCAAACTCTGCTCCTCCTCCACCAGGACTTGAAGCCACGAAAATCTACCATCTACCACCGCCCCCTCCTCCTACAAAAGTAAAGCCTCCTCCACCTCCTCCAGGATCAAAACCTCCTCCACCTCCTCCATCAGCAAAAACAAAACCACCACCTCCACCTCCCCCTCCTGGTCAATAATTAATAAACTCTATTTAAATAGAATATAAAAACGAGGAATTAGTGCAAATTCTTCACTAGGACCTTAGAGGTAGTCATAATATTTATACATACTGTTATTCATTTTGTAGCGATGCTTTCAATGCTCACATAATGAAAAATGTCTCTGGAAAGGATTGTCCAGCCCATCAGGGGATGGGTGCACACTTCTTTCATCCATTAATTCTCTTCTAACCGATCCGGCTTCTTCCAAATTCATTGGCCATGTGCTGTCTTCCTTCAATTGTAAAATCTGTTCCTTGGTATTATCGGGATAAAGATAACTCAACAGTTCATCATCCCACCATGCTTGTTGTTGTGGTGGAACTTTGTCTGTAGCTACAACATTATCATTATATGGATCACAAATAAAAAAACATAAAATCTTACGATATCCTGGTTTAGACTTATCCTTCAATTCAAACGCATCAACATGATGTTGATACATGTTTGGGAAAATTACAACTCGGTCTTGTTTTGCTTCTACACTTCCAAGATCCCTCACCAAAGGATCTCCATCTTTAATTCCATAAAAATATTCAGTGTAAAACCTGTCTCCTTGATCATATCTTGGTTCATCGAATGCAGTTCTAAATGAAAGCCTAGATTCGGAAATGTTGTCCATGTCATAGTAGTACAACACTGTTGCTATGATATCTTCATTGATTGCTCCTTCAACATGCCATGCTCCACCAGAATAGATAGGTTTCTCAGGAGTTAATTCAATATTTGCTAATTTAACAACCACTTTCAAATTTTCAAAGGATTTAACATCAATAATATGATCAAACTCGGGGTTTTCCCATTTAGGTTTAACTTCTACTATATACTCCAGTTTATCCTGCTCCAACTCATCTATTTGCTTTTGAATCTCATCTTCATCCTCATCTACTTCATCGATCTTTTCCCATAATTCATCGCTGAGTTTATAATATTCTTCGGTGTATACCATACTTCCTCCAGGCACTTCAATACGAATATATTCCTTCGATGCATATCTTGTGAGTGTATAATTTAAACCAGGGATTATAGAATTGAAAATGTCTTCAATTGAGGTGTATATATCTTTATGTTTGACTGGATGTAAATTGTTAATATATGAGGTAAATGTAAATCTCCCTTCTTGAACTTCCATCAAACTTGGAAGCAATTGAAATCTTTTCGAAACTCCGTAAGTATCTACTTGGTTCTTGGCATATTGAATTTCCTCTTTGTATTTAACAATTTCAACGCCAAAAATTGGTGTGACATCATATTGTAACGGAAATAATGAAGGATGAACTAAATCAATTACTTTTTTATCAGAACCAGGATGATAATCTAAGTCATTACCAAATGATTCAACTAGTTTTAGAACTTCAAGTTTCAACTTTTCCCTGATATCGAATGTTACTGCATTATCCGAAGTTACGATATAATCATTAAATGAAATCTTAAACTTTGAATCCAACCAACTAGATTCAAGTTGTTCATACCAAGCCAATTCCTTAAATAAATATTCAATAATATCATCAATATAATTTGTCTTTTCTTCACCTTGTTGTCTAATTTCTTGTTTCCATTTATCAACAATTTTCTTGTCTTTATATTTCACTTTCCAATCGGGTTTAGATCTAATTGAAGTAGAAAGTTCAATAAGTAACCATTCATCAAGACATCTAGCTGATGGTCCAACATCAGTAAATGGACGAAACCATGGATGGGGGAATGGTGAACCTACTTGCATCGCGTCTCGGCGTATTCTTTCGCGTCGTAATTCTTCATAGCTAGCCATCAATCCAATTCTTGGTTCTATACCGACTTCAAGTTCATTATCTGAATCAGAAGGAGGTTGAAAACTTTGTCTAATTGGAGCGCCCATAATGTTATACCTTGAGTAAAAGAACACGAATCTGGTCAAGGTTTTTACTTTTGAGACTAAACATTGCTTGGCATAATTGGGGCTTTGGATTAAACGAAAACGTTAAAAAATAATTTACCCCAAAAAAAATAATTTGAACAATAGAAGAAAGATACAAGAAGGAGGGGATTGATTACTGGCAAATGGTGTTTACAGTTGGGAAGAAACTCCTTATCGGACTTTATGAGTTCCAATCTTAATCAAAATCTTCAGGTTCATACTGTGCTATACACAAATATATTAACTATATACTTACGAAAATATCTTAAAGTCGAGTAATACCTTTCGAAATGAAATCAAGTTTCTTCTTCGTTATCTTTTTCATATTCAACAACTTCACATTCAATAATAAAATGATCGCTGTCTTGAAAAATGTCAAACCATAGTATAGGAGGAAAAAAAATTGGACCTTCTTGTCTACGTATTTTGTATGGTTTTTTACTTAACCTTGCAATCCCAGGTGAAATACAAGTCATACCCATTAGTAGCTCTTCTATTGCTTCTTTAGTATGTCTATTAGAATTGAACTCGATAAAATTAACTTTAACTACCTTGTAATTAGGAATTATATCTGGCATTCTCTTTTATAATTGTGGAAATTAGCTAGCGATTTAAAAGAAGAAGAACAGTTTAGGTAACACTTAGCCCCTTGTGTGTTGGTCAGATACGTGGGTTTTCCCCTCAAATTGACGCTGCCTGGCGCTTGAAAAAAAATAAACATTAACTCACCTAAGCTGGGAGCTTTAATATCTCACAAATCTCGTTAAATGTAATCATTATCTTAGAACATCTAAGGAGTAAATATCCTCTTTATACAATCAAAACACAATGAATTAAACTACTTTGTATTATTTCTCGAGATAAACTTACACTCAGAACATAGCCGAAACAGGCTAGCTCGTATGGCGCAGTGGTAGCGCAGCAGATTGCAAATCTGTTGGTCCTTAGTTCGATCCTGAGTGCGAGCTGCTCTTTTTACTTTTTTGGATCACAAAAGTGGGATTGTGTTGTGGTGGAATTACGATGGGGAACTTTTTGTGTTTTTTTTGCGACACATTTAACAGTTTTCTTTTTTTACTATGAGAACAAAAACATGATTCCTTTCAAATGACTTACAATTGAAAAGGAACGAACTAGTTTAATGATGTTTCTTTTGTATTGATCTTGTTGGTGATAAATCCCATGTTTAGATGTATCTGTCAACTCTTCTTTTGTAACATTGAAATCTCACAAAACAATTACAAATTTTTCAAATTTCTTCTCACTCCCCAAGTCGTGTAAAACACAAAACTCATACCAATACTTAACATCAACGCTGCTCCACATACTGCTAAATGGATGTTTCAGACGGGTTTATACCCATTGTTGCTGTTTTTTATGCTGTTTTCCATCCAACTGAAGGAACAAAGATTATCCATCAGGTACCTGAAAATTCAATTGTAACAACTTCACAAAAGAGAACTAGTCTTAAATCCGTGAAAAATGCATCACGAGTATCAATGGATTCATCGTATTCCGAATCTAAGCAACAACATGAAGACGAAGAAGATATTGGGTTATTCAATTTTGATACTGTCAAGAATTATGTTATTCCTAAACCTCAACTATGTAACAGATTAATTTCATTCAAAATCAACAAATATAAAGTAATTGGATATCCTGTGAATATGGAAAATCCTCGATATTCTAGAAATTCATTTAGTTTTAATTTCTGTTTTGTTTTCCCTTATGATAGAGGGGATATTTCTCCATATGAACCAGCTATTAAAAGAATGGGACAAATGTTTCAAGTTTTAGAAGAACAAAGTTTCATGTTGAGTAAACTTGATAAAGATAATTCATTTTTCAAAAAGGGAAGTACAAGTTTAGGATCAAATGGGTCGTCTTCTGATTCAAATAATATTAATATTGGTATAGATTTGGAATCATATACAAATGCTACCATTATGACTCCAACTGCCAGTAACGATGCTACTGTCAATGCTCCTGGACATTCAAAAACAAAGAGAATTTCCTTATCTTCTATTGAATCCTTGGTTCATCAAATATATCAAGATTTGAATAATTATTCCGAATGTTGTATACCTTTGGATAGTTCTAATTCTGTTGATATCAAATTATTTCCTATACTTCCTGCTCCTATAAATCTTAAAGCATATCAAGTACCTATTGCCACTGTCAAATTAAATTCCTTGGTTGATGTAAATTGGGATCCAACAATGGTTAAGATATTACCTTTTATAAATGGGTTAAATTCAGTTAAAAGAATAAGTGAATTGGCGAATGCAAATTATTTATTAACCAAACAATGTATCCAACATTTAATGCATTATAAATGTATTGAAATTATTGATATATTCCAATTCAATAATATATATGCCCCAACTAATCATATCGGAGATTTCTTAAAGGTAAATGGTAAAATGGCCGAAGAATGTCAAGCATATGTTGTAACAAGTGAATCAAACGTTGAAGGACTGTCATATTTTTCCCATACCCCAATGTACAATAATAATAATAATTCTTCATCATTACATGGGTCTAGTACTTCTCCATATTCAACTGTGGGACATAAATTTGGGTCTGCTTCTTCCCTGTATACAAAACCTTCATCTTCCTACCTTTCCAAGTCTCCTAAAACTGTGGGCAGTTCTCCAAATATGTCGATAAATGTCAAGGTTCCATCAAAGACTACATTGTTTTATTTGTATCGTTCTTTGAATCAAGGACAAACTGTTAAAGAATGGTATATACAACATCGGAAATTATTGGCCAATATTGATATAAGAAGATTTATAAATTTTGGAGTTTTACGAAGGATAATATATCGGGTTCATTCATATCCTTTAGTGAATTCAATAACTAGGACAATAGAAGCAGGAGACATGAATCAATATGATGAGTTTCTTGGATTACATAAGGAAAAGAAATTGAAAATGAAAGTTAGAGTTAATCCTATTGATGAAAGTTTATTAAAGACAAGAGTTAATGAACAAACAATTAAAACTGATCACAAGAGAAAAGTGAGTTTTACTCTGTTTTCTCAAAGTAATTTACATGATGCAAGAAAATCGGGATTCTCATCAAGAGAAGTCATTCTTGAAAATGATAGTGAAGACGAGGAAGAGGAAGAAGATGAGATTCATCCTTTGGCAGGTACACCGAAAAGTAGAACAATATCACGCAATTCATTTTCTTCCTCGGTGGGAGTAACATTTAGTCCAGGAGACAATGAAAATGTTATTGAAGATGATCTTTCAGAAGATGACGAAGAAGTTTCCGAAGAAAAAGAACAAGAAAAGGCACAAATGTTGGATTTAATAAAAATGTTAAAAGGATATCAAAATTTCGATTCAATCTGTACCGAACTTCAAAAATCAAGATTTGAAGTAGAAAAGATGATTGAAAAATTAGGATCTTACAATATTGTTAGTAGTTAACCAATATACATCCGGGTAACCTTATACGCGATACAGAAAAACTGTAAAAAATCTCGCAGTTTGTAATTTTTTTTTTTTTTTGAGTTCTCATTCTTTTTTCTATTTTACACATTCAATTCGTTTGTTTACATTTTGAATTTTTCTGTTGTTTTGATTTTGTTTTCTTTTACTCCCCTTTAATTAAATTTTAACGAAATTATATAATGTCAGGTAAAGGAAAAGTTCATGGTGGTAAAGGTAAATCTTCTGAGATTGCTAGATCATCTACATCACATTCTGCAAGAGCTGGGTTACAATTCCCCGTAGGTAGAGTTAAAAGATATTTAAAGAAAAATGCTCAAAATAAAATTAGAGTAGGATCAAAGGCAGCAATTTATTTAACTGCCGTTTTGGAATATTTGACTGCTGAAGTATTGGAATTGGCAGGTAATGCTGCCAAAGATTTGAAAGTCAAGAGAATTACTCCAAGACATTTACAATTGGCAATTAGAGGTGATGAAGAATTGGATAATTTAATTAAAGCCACTATTGCTTTCGGTGGGGTATTACCTCATATCAATAAGGCTTTGTTGTTAAAAGTAGAAAAGAAGAAACAAAAGTAAGAGAATTGAGTTCAAGCTTGAGAGATTTGAATTTACAAGGGGATGAATGATAACCTTTTGTTTCTTCAATTCCACTTTAATAATTGTACTATATATTTGTTTTTAGTTATATTCTTTTTATCTTCACTAGTGTATTTTTTTGCTTTATTATTCATCTTTTAAATATATAACATTTATTATTACAAAATTTATATACAAGATGCAGTAGGAGGTATGCTATACTTTTGATTCAATCGGTTCTTCCTTTTTAGGTTCAATCTTGACGTATTTCGGTTTGTATCCTTCAGGTACAACATAATCATCTAATTTAATATTAATATCACCTAGTTTCTTTTTAATGTATTCAATTTCACTTTGCAAAACCGATATATCATCAGCTAAACTTTCTCGAGCTTCACTAGCTTTCTTTCTACTTCTATAACTTTCATAGAAAATCAAAGAACCAGCCACACTGAATATAAAAAACTCAGAGATGAAATTTGCTCCTTGTTCAATTGCTTTAGTATCGTTCAATGGTCTAACTCTAATTTTCTTTTCTCCCAATAGAGACATTCTTAATCTTAATTCGCCTGAATGTAAAGTTTGGGCCATTTTAATACAAACATTTCGAAATGTCTCATGTTCTTTAGCTTGTCGTTTTATAGCATTGGCCATAGGTTTAGCTACGGTTTTCACAAGTAGTGAAGTTAATTTCAATGCAATTGAACTCATGGTTTAATTTGAGAGTTTTTGCCTTCCGATTTCAAGTTAACGAATGTAGGTGAAATATTTAGTTCTATAAGTTCAAATGGGGGATGGTGATTCCTTGGGTCTTCAATAACCGGTTGAAATTATCTATTAATGGAAAATGTAACTTAGTATATTGGTATCAGGTCGTTGTAGTGTATTCTGCCATTGATGAAATTCCAAGATTCGTTCCCTACTTAATTTTTCGGTGTTTAGTTCAAACACACTCGCACTAGTATTAGAAAGAACCACATATTTACACAGAATATTACGTTATATCACAATTAACAAAAGTTTAAATTAGAGGTTGACTCTGGTATCTCAAAACAACCGTACTTAGGGTAGTAAACTTGAAAGTAGATCTTTCATAATCCAGAGAAATACGAAAAACTCCAAATGTAAACATAGAATCCACACATTTTGAATATATCTGTTTATCTGCGTCTCTCTATTATATTAATCTAGCAGTCTATTAAGAATATTTAAGAATTCTATTAAATAAGTTTCCACGAATCAAGTTAACTTGAACTTAATTCTGCAGAATTGTTGCGAAATTTTTTGAAAATATAGCGAAAACTTGAAGTTCACAAAACAACCAAATTCATCACATTCATGACTTCCAAAGTAGTCTAATCACAAATAATGATAAATCTATATCTTTATTATTTGCTCTAAATGTAAATAAAACAAAGTAAAAGTACAATATTAGAATTAACACGGGAGAATTAGTCACGTGTAATTGACGTGACCCAAATAAAATATAAAAATTTTCAGAAAAAAACATCCGATATAGTGTAACGGCTAGCACGGTTCGCTTTCACCGAGCAGACCCGGGTTCGACTCCCGGTATCGGAATCAAAGTTTCAAAATTTTTTTTGAATGTAATTCTTATTTAATTATAAACCCACTTTAATCAAACTTTAATAACCAAGAGTATATGGACTGGCCACAATTTAGCAGGTTAAGAAAAGGAATGCTTTGTCAAATTGTCAAAACCTTTCAATATTTGTCTCTGACTCGTACTTTTAATTTAGTCTTGATTTGATATATGCAACTATAGTAAAACAGGATTTACCCACTTAACGTTTGAGATCAAAATTTCAAATTTAAGTTTACCTTGGCAAATAGTGGGATTGTAAGTATTTCATTTTAATTGGTTGAAAAAACTCCGACCGAAGAAAAAAAATAATAAAACAATCAATTCCGGAGTTTTTCCTAAACAAACAAAAAATCATTTGATTTCTTGAGAATTTTATTCCCCCGGAAAAAGAACAACCCCACAAAAGAATTAGCCTCTCTTAAAACACATCTTTTTTTCTTTTCTTATAAAAACCGTCCCAGTTTTCCTAACTCCTTTTTCTAACTTTGTCTAAAAAAAAAATTACACATTCAATATGACAAAACCAGGCCAATACTTTACATATGAGAATGAGGAAAAGTTGCCTCGTTTGCCAGTACCTCTGTTGATGTCCACTACTTCTCAATTATTGACTGCTTTAAAACCTTTGTTATCTAGTGATGAATATTTTGAATTAGTTGGTGAATCAACAGAATTTTTAAGTAATGGGTTAATTAATTTGGTTCAAGAACATTTAGTTGCTGTTTCTGAGAATCCTGATTATCCCAATTATTTAAATGTTGTTAATGGTGAATTGACTCCTGCTATTTATGGTGAATTAAGATCAGATATTTTACCCAGAAACCCTTACCTTCTTTTAGAAGAAGATCCTTATTCTAAGACTTTAAATCCTCCAAATCAAGCTCAAAGAGCTGCTAATTTGATTAATTCAAGTTTAAAGTTTATTATTAGTTTAAGAAATGAAAGTTTAAAACCCGACGTTACTCCCAAGAATGGTAATCCTTTAAGTATGGCTTGTTATAGGAATTTGTTTGGTACTACTAGAGCACCAGGTGATTCAAGATTAGGTGTGCGTTGTAAAAAATACAAAAATATTAACGATTCAAGACATATTTTGATTATTAGCAATAATCAATATTATACTCTTGAAGTGCTTACTGAATTTACTGAAGAAGAATATGGTCAAACTAAATCTAAACACAAGATTTGGTTTAATGATCATGAACTTTCCTTAATTTTACAAGGAATTATTGATGAATCTGATAAAGTTGGCTATGTTGATTCGATTAAGAATTCTATTGGGTCAATGACTACTCAATCTTTAAAACATTGGAAATTAGCTCGTTTAGAATTGGAAAAATCTAATGAAGAAAATATCAAGAAAATCGATGATGCTTTATTTGTCTTAATTTTAGATTCAAATTCTCCTGTTACTGATCAAGAGAAAACTTCAGTTATATCTCATGGTTCTTCTGTCTTATCAGAAGATAATGTTCAAATTGGGACATGTACTTGGAGATGGTATGACAAGTTACAATTAATCGTCACCGAGAATTCGGTTGCTGGTGTTGTTTGGGAATCAATGATTATGGATAGTACTGCTATTTTAAGATTTATTAGTGATATTTATACTGATTCGGTGTTAAAATTAGCCAAAACTATTAATGGATCAGAGTATACTTTATTTGATGAAACGGTTGTATTTGTTGATCCTAGTGATAGTAAACCTGAAAGAGAATTGATCCAATTTAACAAAACTTCTGAAGTTCAAAATATCATTCATCTTTCTGAAACGAGATTAGCTGATTTAATTGACCAACATGAATATAAAACTTCAAGTATTAAATTGGATTCTCATCTTACAAGTAAATTCAATCTTTCGGTTGATTCTATTATGCAAATTGGGTTCCAAATCACTAATTATTCCTTATATGGTAGAATGATTAATACTTTGGAACCAATCACCACTAGAAAATTCCGTGATTGTCGTACTGAATTGATCCCCATTCAAAACGATCATATTTCTGATTTGGTTAAATTGTATATTACCAGTGCTAATCATAATGATAAATTTGATGCGTTCAAGAAATGTTGTGATATTCATACTAAACAATATCACGACGCTATGATTGGTAAGGGGTTTGAACGTCATTTACTTAGTATTGTTCAAGTATTACGTGATCCTCAAGTTGCGTTAAGATTGAATGAGATTAACAAAGATTTGAAACCAATTCCTGATTTAAGTAAGGTTAATATGTTTGTTCCTTTGTTGTTTAATCCCATCATTGATATATTACTGATTCCAGAATTATTAATTTCCAATTGTGGTAATCCTGCTTTACTTATGTTTGGAATTCCACCTGCTGTTGATCGAGGATTTGGTGTTGGGTATATTATTCATCGTGATAAAGTTATCATTACAGTTTGTTCTAAATATAGACAAACTGAACGTTTCTTGGATACATTCCATCGTGTTATTCATGATATCAAGGTGATTTTAAAGAGTAGATCAACATTCTTACTTTCAATGACTGATTCTGAACAAAGAAAATTAGAATTACAAAGATTAAGAATTGAACAAGAATTGAAAAATGTTGAAATTGATATTCCTTCAAAGAGACATCCAATTCAATTAACTGTTGATCCTACGCTTGAATCAATCCCTATCGTCAAGGAACCTACCGCTGATACTATAATTGCTGACAAAGAAGACGAAGATTATGAATTAATGGGAGGGTATGGATACTTTGATTATGGAGAATTGGAAGAAAGATCTGATGAATTATCGAGAAATGAATCTTATTTAACTAGTAGAACCCATTCCCATACTGGTAGTGCCCTAGGTTCAAGACATCATTCAGGAACAAATTTGGCTAAATTGGCTTTGACTTCTCCATCATATGATGTTAGTAAGAAATTATCACTTTCTGAACAAATTAGAGATAAATTATCTCATAGTGAAGATGCTTTTGGATCTTTAGATGATGTTGTAAAAGCTGATGAAGCTGATGATGAAGGTGGAGAAGAAACTACTCCGGAATTGGAAGGTCCTAGTCAAGCCAAGAAGAGTTCAATTGGAAGAAAATTGGATCTTAATAAGAGATATTAATAGTTTTATTTATTAAATAGTTATTTATTTTATGTTTTTGTATATGAAAGGAGACATTGTAGAAACTTGCACCCACAATTCACTTGTGTGGTCATATCATCGCTACCAATTCCTGGATAATATTTTTTTTCACCATTATCAGGGCAGCAATTTATAAGCAAGAATTCTTTACACTTTTGTTCACAACATGAGTTATCTAACAAGAGGGGTTTCCGCCTTAACGAAAACCCTTATAAATGTAAAAGGTCCTGATGCCACTAAATTCCTTAATGGACTAATAACCACACGATTATTACCTAATATAGTCAAGAAGAAACAACACACCATAAGTGAATCTGAATCACGTCATGTTAATTTGAGTGATGTTATAAATATTCAAAGTAATTGGGGATTAATGCATGAAGATATATATGATCCTGACCAAAAGATATTTATTGGACGACATGGAATCAATTCTATGTTTTTAAATTCCAAAGGAAGAGTAATTACTGATTGTTTCTTGTATGCTAATGCATTTCACAAGAAGGGTGAGAAAGATGAAGGAGACTATTTGATTGAGATTGATCCTGAACAAGAACTGATGTTGTTACTGTTGTTAAAGATACATAAGTTGAGTGCAAGGATAAAAATTAAGAAACAAGAATTATTTTCCTATTATATTTATGAAGATAGTCCTGAATTTGATAATTGGTTAGAAGAGATTCAAAATAGATATTTTCAAAGCATGGACCCAGAGGCAGCTTTGGTTGATGCCGAATCGTTTATCGAGAATGAAGAATTGGTTGATAAGAATGTGTCTGATCATGTAATTGGTCTTGCATTTGATAATAGAGTACCAAATTTTGGTATTAAATTAATAACCGACGTGAAAATCGAAGAAACCAAACTATTTTCTAATTTATTTAAAAGAAAATTTGATATTCCTTTAGTTAATGAGGACAATATAACTAATAGAAGATTTGAAACAGGGATTTTTGAAACTCATGATACCCTTGCAAACACATCATTATTACCATTTGAATGTAATTTAGATTATACAAATGGATTATCGTTAGAAAAGGGATGTTATGTAGGTCAAGAACTTACTATAAGAACTTACAATAATGGAACAATCAGAAAGAGAATATTCCCAGTAGTTTTTCACGATATTAAATTTGAAAATGATCAATATGTACCTAGTAGCAATTTACAACTGATTGAATTACTTAACAAATTAGACATGGAAAACGTTTCAAAATTGGA
This sequence comes from Spathaspora sp. UFMG-CM-Y285, assembly GCA_002911495.2. Taxonomy (NCBI): domain Eukaryota; kingdom Fungi; phylum Ascomycota; class Pichiomycetes; order Serinales; family Debaryomycetaceae; genus Spathaspora; species Spathaspora sp. UFMG-CM-Y285. The sequence goes on along the minus strand of PPUV02000007.1, from coordinate 252,387 downwards.
GATTAGTCCTTTGCAAGAACAAGAAGAACCACAAGAAGCAGCAGTCGCATCTCCATTTGGTTCTTCAAAACCAGTTAGGAAAAGAAAATCTTCAGCTGGGAAAATATTGAGTGTACGGGGTCAATTAGGATTTGGATTATTTACCATTGAAGATGTTGAGAAAAATCCCTTGTATAAGATTGAAATAGAAGAAGGTAAATTTATATTAGTGGAAATTAAAATTCCTGATTGGTGGCCTGAATAGATTTGTAAATATATACACTTGGAACTAATTTTTAATTTGAATATTCCAAGGAATGATATAAATCATATCCTTGGTGCATCTTTTGATAAAATAACAATTCTCATCCAATATAACTTGATTCAATTGTGGGAACCTTGTTTACAAACGTCTAATATGATTCGTGTCTTCAAAATCCTCTTCTCACTTGTATTTCTTGTTTTATTGTTTATAAATCCTGTCAAATTCTTCCATGTCATATCTTACGTCATATACCTTTGCCCTTGGCTGCAGGTCCTTACTTTGGGATAAATACAATCTTTGTAAACTATGTTGATTCTTCAAGATCTTTTGTACTGGAAATGTTGAAATCATGAATGTATACTTGTAGATTTTCACTAATGGTAAAACTTCATATTAATCTATAAAAGCAAATTTTCTGCTCTTCGGTAATATGTGTTGAGTAGATCTCTAATCTTGTACTGAGCAACGTGGAATGTAGGGCAATAACCCAAATTCTATTGATGCATTAATCCATGGGTAATGCGAATGTGTAGTATCGATCAATATATCACATCCTCGAAAAGCAATCCTTTTAATAAGGTGGATATTTGGATTATCATACAGCCATGGGTAACACATACAATCATTTATAGAAAGGAGTGTCCAATTTGTTTATCTGAAGAAGTGTCAAGTTTCTTCAAGTCTTGTTTCAATTTATGAAGTTTATTTGCCATTTCTGGCAAAACCAACTGTTGGTTCGTTATACAATGGTAATAGAAAAGAACAAAATATAGGAGAAAAAAATGGTGTTTAGGCTGCAAAAAAAACAAACTCTTGTATTACTATACTACTTTACTACAATGTCATGAACATCTAGAAGTACTAGCTTCAACTGAAGGTATCGAAATAATTGTTTCCCTAAGACTGATACCATTAAACATGAGTAAATCCAACAAATACAGTGAGAGAATTGAAAGTGAATCTTCTTCAGTTCCAAAGACTATTCAAGAATTAAAGGAGGAAGTAATACTTCAGGGGGAAGAGATAGATAGGTTTGAAAGAAGCATACAAACGGTAACATTTACATACTTTTTAACAAGATAAAAGCAAAAGAAAAGGAATTACCGAGTAAAGACAAAACAATTGCTGATCTTTCAGCAAGGATTGATCCTACTGATGAGTCCTTAGAGATTGATGATTTAGAGGATCAAAGCCCCAGTTTAAGAAAGACTTTTTGAAAAATCAGTCTTTTAAATTGTGGAGGTTTGAGAGTTGTGAATTGTTTGCTAAGTAAAAAGGAAATGCTGATATTTTAATTAATTAATTGCTTCATTCGTTGATTGTTACATAATAAAGTTTGACGTTTTAACTTGTTTTTTTTTTCCGTGGGGCAAATCTCAAAGATAAGTGAAATCTCTTTCACATCAAGAAAAACTGCGAAACTAATGTCAACCACACACGTTCCTTCCCCAATGACTGAACTAATCCCAACAAAAGAATACCTTAACAAACTCAATGAAGCTACTGAATTCATCAATAGTAAACTTTCTCAAGAATCTCAATTGTCTTCTCCTCGAGTTATGATAATTTGTGGTTCAGGATTAGGAGGAATTGCTGATATTTTACACATCAATCCTAAAACTGAAATTCCTTATGAATTAATTCCTGGGTTTAAAGCATCAACTGTTCCTGGCCACTCAGGCAAATTAATCTTTGGATTAATTGGTGAAAATAAAGTTCCTGTAATGTGTATGGTTGGTAGATTACATTTTTATGAAGGATATAATTTCCAAGAAACTACATTCCCTGTTCGATTAGCAAGAAAGTTAAATGTTGGTACAGTTGTTGTGACTAATGCTGCTGGTGGAGTTAATTCCAAGTTTGTTCCTGGTGATTTAATGGTGATTAATGATCATATTAATTTCCCAGGTTTAGCAGGACATCATGTATTACGAGGAGAAAATTTACAAGAATTTGGTCCTAGATTCCAACCCCTTTCTGATGCATATGATTATGAATTGAGAAAGTTATTTTTTACCAAGGCAAGAAAGGAATTGAATATTACAAGAAATATTTACGAAGGAGCATATTTCTTTGCTGCTGGTCCTACATTTGAAACTCGTGCTGAAGTAAGAATGATTAGAATGTTGGGAGGTGATTCTGTAGGTATGTCTACTGTACCTGAAGTAATTGTTGCACGTCATTGTGGTATGAAAGTATTAGCATTATCTTTAATTACTAATTCTTGTGTAGGAGAATTACCTCCTAGTGCATTTGATGAAAATCCCAAACCTATGGATTCAGGTATGGCTAGTCATGCAGAAGTATTGGAAACTGCCGATGAAGCATCAAAAGATGTTCAACGGATTATAGAAGCTACAGTAAATGCATTATAATATATATATTTTTAAAAATACAAAAGAAACTATTGATCCACTTCACCAGCAGATTCCCATTTTCCTTGTAAATTTTCTTTCCATAAACTAACTTTATTATCTCCTCCAGAAACTGCCAAAATATTACCTGACAACGACCAAGAACATCTCCAACATACATCAGGGAATTTCTCTTCAGTTAATAATTGTTTTTGCCAATGTCCATCTTTATCTTGAGTCCAAATTAATACTGTGCGATCCTGTGAAGCAGTAGCAATATAAGAACGAACCAATATTGAAGGTGACCAATCTACATCTCTAACCCAATCACTATGACCTTCTAATCTTGCTTCTTCAACATAAGTATTATGTACTGGATCATATTTCCAAATCTTGGCTAAATTGTCTGAACCACATGTGACAAATCTTCGATGTTGTTTTAAAGTTTGAGGATCTTTAGAAATTGTATTGGCAATTGGGGCCCAACTAGCAGAATTAACTCCAATATTATGAGCATTAAATATCACATGTGAAGTAGTACCATCATCATTAAAATCTACCACTGATACTTTCCCATCTGAAGAAGTACATAATAAAACAGCACCCAATTCATGTGGGGCCCAAGATACAGAATTAACACTGGCTTGATGTACAGTATGTTCAGCAATTATTGACCAAGATTGAGTCTCGGGTGTTTCTTTCCAAATGAATGCCTTACCATCGTATGAACATGAGGCTAAGATTGATCCAAATTTAGGGTGGGCCCAAGAAATTTGCCATACTGGTCCTTCATGTCCAGTTAAAGTTGTTGATAATTTGTAGTTTTCTGTGCCTTCAATTTCAAATATTTTGATTTTCTTGTCAGAAGAACATGTAGCTAATCTTTTGCCGTAGTAGTCTAATACGGCATCATGAATTAAATCATCGTGTGCGTTGGCAACTGTGACCATGTTAAGTTAGTTAGTGTTGTTAGTGTTGGTTGTTCTTTTGTGAAATTTTACGTGTTAAAATAAAAAGTGCGAATGGAAAAAAAAAAAATTACCCGGAAATCACTAAGTAAAGGAACATGGACAAGACATATGATGATTTACTGGCTATATCAACATTAGTGCAAACATTAACACCGCAAGTGAGTGAAACAGCTGACCATATTATACGACTTGAAAAAATTGTTAAAGAATTAGTTCCCAAAGAAGAATATGAACAACTAATACAGGCTCCAAGTGAAACAACACCCGATACAATTAATGATGAGACTATAATCAAGAAATTAGAAGAATATAGACTTGGTATAGTGATGGAACTACAAAAGCAAGATTTTATAGGTGAGAAATTAACTGAGTTGATTGTGCAAAATCAAGATATAATTGATTCCGTCAAGGAATATCTTCTCTCACGAGAAACTATACAATTACAGGAATCAAAGCATCATCAACAATTGTATAATAATTATGTTGACAAGATTGTTAAACCAACTATAGAACTGTTGGATAGTGGGTTATCGGATATGGAAAGAGCAACACATTCTGCACAAACGAAATTACAAAAAGTATTGAAAGAGAAGGAACAAACAGATAAGGTATTACAAAGTAAAGAATATCAAGAGAAATTAAATTTGTTGGTCAAGACTTTGAATAGTGTAAATGAGAGAGAGAACAGTTGAATTTTTTGTGTGCGACAACTTGTATTCAACTATATAACAGTGCGAGTGTGATCTTACTCCGAACCAGGTTGTGTAACTGTTTCCTCAGCCTTCACCTCCTCTACTGGCTGCCTTTTAAAATATGCATATGCCTTATTGATGAGTGTTCTATTGGGATCCAATTTCCCCCAGGCATCTCGAATTCTATCCACATTCATATTAGCTCGGAAAATTTGTAATAGATTCCAATAGAAATCATATATAATCATGACATACACTTTAAACCAACTATTAGCAACATCTTCTACTTCTTCTTTATACTCTCCTTTTAATTTAATAATTATTTGCTTGCGTTCTTCAACATCAGGATACACTAATTTAAACTTCTTCAGATTAATCAGATTATCAATAATCCTTGCCATTTTCTTGTGACAATCATCATTCTTCATTTCAAAAAATTGATAATTATCTTCTAATTCATCGATACGCTTAACAACAATTCTTGTTTCATAAACTAATCTATCAATTGTAGTAGTTAATAAATTCATATTATATTGTAAATGATCAGAAATATCTTCATCCATAACTTTCAATCGATGAGAATCCATTTGTAAACGTAAATTATTCAATTTAACCAATTCTAAATTCATTAATTGATAGGAAAGATCGATTGATTTGTTTGTAACAAAGTCTTGTTTCTCTTTAGTTTCAAAATATAATTTGCGTAAATTTTCATACTTCATTAGAGTGTTGATATTCTTTAAATATAATTGCGAAAGTTTGGAAATTGTGTTTACTTTGGCATCTGGTTTAACAATATCTTCAATTATGGAACAACTAAAACTTCTAGGACGATTCCTCTCACATTCAATAATTTCTGGATTCACTTTAGTATCAACTTTTGAAACCACCAATGAATTTAAATTAGCTTCATGAGTTAATATAAACGGGAATGAATTTCTTCGATTTAAATTACGTTGGAATTTAATAATCGGATGATTTAATTCTGTGCTACTATTGCCACCACCACATAACGACCCAATACTAGGTTTACCTGAAACGATACTATTAGCATATGAAGAAGTATCACCATTTTGGATTTGTAAAAAACTATCCACCATTGAAGCAGGAGCATTCTCATGTAAGGGAGCTGCTGGTTCCAACATCACTGTTGGTTTCTTATCACTACCAACACTTAAGTTTCGTTTACTTTGTAATCCGAATCGTTTAAAATTAAACCCCTTAGAATATCGATAATCTGCATTCAACGCCAATTCTTGAGTGTTGGCGATTTTATCTCGTAAACTTTCAAATACATATTGATTGGGAGTGGTGGCGTTGTCGGATATAGATCTACCACGACGTCGTGTATGCAAGTGTGGATGATGATGATGATGATGATGGTGGTGTCCCTCCTGTTGAGTTGTAAGTGTTCCACCTACAGTCTGTTCAATCAATTTATCCGCAGTAGCTAATGTAGTGGTCGCTGCTGCATTGACTGCTCCACCTACAGCTCCTCCAATAGCACCCCCAATCGCCGCCATATTCGCTAAATGCAGTACTCCTGTAGTTTGTACACCATAAAATAATCGTATCAATACTTTTCCAGTTAAATAATTTTTAACTAAATGCTCCAAATCTAAAGTTTCGACATCTAATGGACTTGACATATCTGCTAGCTTTGATATTCTATTCATAATCTTTCCTGAATTTGGTTTATTGGGATTTTGAATCTCATCTAAATCTCCCTTACTTGCTGCATTTATATGTCCCTGAACTGTTGTTTTCACGACATTTGTGAATTTCTTTAATTCCTGACCATATTTTCGTTTAGGGAGTCCAGAAAGGGAGCTTTCTTTTGTTTTAGAGCCTGGTGGAGAAAATTCATAGTTTAAAGGATCAGTTTCATATAAATTATTATCTCCATACGCTGAAGAATAAAAATAATTGGGGTGTTTTTCGGGAAGTAATCTTGAGTTTGTTATTGTAAACAATCGATTTAAAGTTTCCATATCTAATTTCCGAGTTTTCTCTAATTTATATTGTCGTTGAAATTGACCAATTGCAATCATGAAATTTTCAAAATCAAATGGATCCTTAGGAACATCACAACCTCCAACTATTTGAATACGTAATCGAACACTTAGAATAAGACTTATTATGGCAGCCACAGTCATTGCTGGTAGAATCCCATCCTTTTTATTTGGTTTTACATTGAAATGAGGCAATCCTATAAGATTCCACCAATTGTTTATTGCTTCTTCAGTTTTAGCACATAATAATCCATTACAATATCTCGCATCAAGTAAATCAAAATAAAATAAACATGTTTGGACAACATTGATTAATTCTCGACTAGCAAATTTAACAGGTACGTTGTAAATCTTGTACATTTGTCGAAACTTTCCTTCATTAGCATCAGATATTTTGTCACTTATTAAAGAAATAGATCTTCCTGTACAATGTAATTTTCTTAAATTAGAATTTATTATAAATGAAGATTCAATTTTACGTATATCTCCTTGTGGTATAGGTATTAAATTAAGATTTGAAGGTAGTGAGGTTAAGTTTGTCACAAAACAAACTTCATTGACAAATCCAGAAGCACCAACAGCACCAGTAGCACCAGTAGCACTAGTAGTACCAGTAGCACTAGCAGTACCAGCTACACTAGCTAACTCCTCACTTATACTTCCATTCCTACTCGGTACACCTGGTCTTCTTTCATTATCCATTTTCTTCATTCGTGAATGATTTTGAATCAATTCATTTAAATAAGCTTGAAATCGACTAGGATAATACTTCAGCGGTTTCTTAATAATTGTAAACCTCACAACAGATATCTTGGACAGTTCATTCCCAGTATATACAGTCACAACAGTCCCGATATTTCTATTATTAACCCATTGATCAACTAAATAAATTTCAAATCCAGTTACTTCTGATTCTTCAAATAAATGAAATTCACCTAATTTGACAAATTCTCGTTGAAAATATTTCACAGCTTGGAAATCAGGAATAATATAGGTAATAAAATCACTTGGATTTTCATTATATGTTGTAGCTATTGAACCTCGTTTCAGAGAAGAACTAGCTGATGGTTGCAGGTTGACTGGTGCTAGTTGGGTATTTGGTTTGCTGGTTGTGGTGGGCATATACGCAGCAAGGTTGTTAGGCAGGTATACCTGCCATACGAACGATGACATGAAGTATATAGCTTAATGCTGGTGGTTTGTTTGTGAACAGTGTTTGTGGGCTGTGTGGTGGAGGATTATTAATTTTTGTTAGGAAAAAAGAATAAGCGAATATTGTTTTCGAAATTTTAACAGGGCAATTTTCGCAACCTGACAACTGTGGGTTGGGAAGAACGATAAAAGGAGCCAAAAAGAAGCGAAAAAGAAGTGACTGGGGTTAGTAACAGAGAGAATATCGTTTACTGTATATCTCACTAATTGACTACACAACTTGGACGTTTCAAAATTTGATATGCAGCCCCACATTCATTCAAAATGTTGCAATTAGAAGAACACTGGTTTTACTACAAATATTCTCAAGAAAAACACTGATATCAAATAGTTAGCAGTTAAAATGTTCTAGATGGAGAGCGAGGGACAAGGTTTGTCCAATCCAGCACAGTGAAATTTTGCCAAGAACTTTTGAGCAATCTTTTTTGAAACTCCGAAAATTCTACTGGTTTCTGTTGTGTTTTTTTTTCTCACAACTATTGCCAATAGTTTGATGAATCACTTGAACTAATAAAAGACAACAAAATATGGTTCTCAGAATTGTAGCAGAAGACGAACCTCTCCAGTTTCTGAAATGAGAATACATTTACCACTACTTTCTACATTACCATAGCCAAACTACAAGATATAAACCTCGGTTTCATACCTTGCTTGTGATTGTTGCAAATTGCACATTTTTTTTCTCACTTCCAGTATAATCTCGGCGAAAAAAAATTACTTCACCGATGTAATATCTCATCTCGATAACTATATGAGATTAACATTCATTCGAACATTCTCAGTTAAGAATCTGGGGAAATTTGTTATTCCATCATGGTATAAACCAAACAGGAAACTAATTAAACAACTTCCATTACTACCTGCTTGGAAAATCTGGGTAAATTCTTTAAAATCAAATCGTCTTGAAACTTTACAACATGATCTTGTTGAATTAATGCTTCCTTCAACACATGAAGAAAACCAAGGAATAGTTAAAGAGTTTAAAAAGGTAAAACTTGCTAATCTGAGTGATTTCATCAATGAAGTTGGGTTTAAAGTTGTCAATGGAGAGAATTTACCTACTAAACATCTTGTCTTCATTCATGGATATGGTGCAAGTTTAGGATGTTTTGCCAGAAATTTCCAAATGATTAATAAATTTAAACAAAGCAGTAAATTTAATTATCATATTCATTTTTTGGATAATCTAACATTTGGCTTATCTTCAAATCCAAAAGTAAATAATTCAAGTATAAAATATTGGAAGATTCCCAAATGTGCTTCAATAAGAATGATAGACAACACCCCAACTGATTCAAAATCACTTTACAAGAAATATTATAAATTAATTCAAGGATATCAATTGCACCCACAAGATTTCACCAATTATAAACAACATTTCCTGCCGATTTTACAAGACCTTGAGGATTTCTATTGTCATGCAATTGACGCTTGGAGGGAAAGTAGTGGAATCAACAAGATAGATTTTTTAATTGGTCATTCATATGGCGGATATTGGTCAGGGTCGTACTCTTTACGATTTCCTGACAGACTTTCCAATTTAATTTTGTTATCTCCTGTAGGTATGGAAAGACATGTGCATGCCATAACTAACCACGTCGACACAAACTCTATTCAATCACCCTCACTCGATCCTACTTCATATAAATTCTTAACAAGATTACCTATACTTTCTGCTCAACATGTTAAGAAATGGTATAATATTCAACCATTCTTGCCTAAATTACTTAAATTTCTTGGTCCCTGGGGTGTTCAAAAATATTTTGGTATGTGGATGAGTAAATTATACAAGATTAATAAATTAATTGATAAATATGGAGGACCAGAAACTATATTCACAAACAATAATGATTTAATTTATGGGAAAAAGAAGGAAATAAAGCTTATTGTTGAGTATCTTTATAATTCAATAACTCTGGGGACAAATAGTGATGTGTATATAAAGTATCTCCTCACACCTGCCACAGTAAGTAAGTGGCCATTGTACGACAAGTTCCACAAGAAGATGCAAGAAAATCCTGAGCAAATCAAATTCAATATAAATCTACTTTATGGACAATTTGATTTTATGAATAGTGAAGCAGGACAAAAATTAATCAATGAATTAAAAAGTCTTGACAATGATATTAAGAAAGAATATGGTGAAATTAAAGAAGGCGGGCATAATTTATACATTGATAATCCTTTTGAAACTAATCAAAAGATATTTGATATTGTTATGGATCAAGAAAATAAGAATTGATAGACTGTAAATAAATGTTACAATTAATACTTTCACTTGCAATTTGCAACCAAAAGAGTAAATGTCTATGTAACATTGCTAATATCATAACTCGGATTGACAACCCGGACAACTCTCGGATCACATCCCGAAATCTCTAGGCTGACAAATTCGGGTTTAAGAATGGACCGAATTTAACTATTACATATTGTGGCTTATCAAGACCAGACCATTTTGTTTTTTAATTTTTTTTTTCTTTTTTTGGTCTTGCATAATACATGCATATTTGAATAAGTTTGCATTTTTTTTTTCGCTTGATTTCATTGTTTTCTAGTCCATGTTCAAATAACTAACAGGGGGTGCAGCAAATGTGAAAATCTTCGTAGTCGCAAATTCTAATAATCAGTTCACTTTTGTCAGTTGATTTGACTTACGGTGGCGCTTAATTAAGCATGTAATAAACTTTAAAACTTTGTGGTACAATGCGGGGGAGGCTACAATGACGATGTTGCATGAATTAAGATTAAATTTGACGAAGTCACAAAATCTTTTGACTTATGTGTGCTAGTTTTATGTAATATAGACAGGGCTGTGTTGTACATTTTTGTTTAAAATGAGAAAAGTAAACCATACCTGAAATAGCCTTGGCTCCGGTGGTAACTCCGGAATCTCTGGAACAATAACCAAAAGAATTATTATTTTTGATATTTAAGCAAATTGTGTCATACGCAAGTCTTCCTGCATGAATATATCCCATCACATCATTTTTGTGTTAATGTGTCTGGGCTTTTTTTTGCTTAAAGTTTTTTTATTTTTGCTTTTAATTGTTAGATCTGAGTAAACTTTATTTTAAGTAGATATACATAAATGATCCAATTTGTTATTCACACATTCCTGGAATTTAATTCCTCCCAGAGAAGTCAGACCAATTAGATGAAAGTACGAAAACGAGTTCAGGGCGGCCCAATCTCTAATTTTTTTATTTTCTTTTCTTTCCCTAGACCTTTAAAAAATATTAAGAAAATAATAAAAGAAACCAAGCTTGTCCAAGAGAATCCCATCAGATGCAACCTAACGGCTTTTACAAATATCCCAGTAACTCGTGGCACATGTGAATTAGATAGTCCCAACACCACTCCTATTTGTTTCATTCCTTGTCATTGTTTAAAATGTGTTGTTCTTATCAATTAATTAAATTAGACTGTCATTTGAAAAATTATTTTTTAAGGTTTGCTTTTTTTAGGTTTTATTTTTATGTACGTATTGATTGGAGGTTAAAAAATAATTTTCTAAAAAGGAACAACAATTATAAATATATTGAAAGAAGTCACCAATTTTTTTTTTAATATTTCATTGTTACAGGTGTTAACTAAAATTACTAAACGACATATACTTAGCCTTACAATGAATATTCACTACTGATGAATATGATACCCGACCCAAATAGTATTCATATAGTAGAAACCCCAGTTGAAGGTAGTGGCGGAGTCAGTGCCACACTGGCATCGTCATTTTCCACATCTTCCGATTTGGAATCAGCAATATCAGGCAGTTCTTCCGAAGTATCCTCGTCATATAATCGATACCTTCATCCTCGAGGTTTAGCTCAGGATTTTATAGATTCATTTAAACCATTTGATTATTCAACATTACCTCCAGTATATTTTAAAAAGTTTAATACTGACCAAACAGACAGTTCGTCAAATGAACCAAAATATCATCCAAGTCATCCCCAATTTGATTATTCTCATTTAACTGATTTAGAAAGAGATGCACTTGTTACATCCACATCTCCCTTGTCGAAACATTTAAAAACACGACATTTAACATTAATTTCACTTGGTGCAGTTATAGGTACAGGGCTTTTCATTAGTTCAGCAAATGCCCTAGCTCATGCAGGACCACTAGGGAATGTTCTTGTTTGGATATATATTGGAAGTATAGTATTTACCACCATGTCCAGTCTTGCCGAATTAGCGACAGCGTTTCCTGTAAGTGGAGCCTTTGTCACATACACAACTTTATTTATTGATAGTTCATTTGGATTTGCCATTGCTTGGAATTATGCATTACAATGGTTAATAACCATGCCCTTACAATTAATTGGAGCATCATTAACAATCCAATTTTGGACTGATAGTATTCATCCTGCTGTTTTCATCACCATTTTCTATATTGTAATTATATTCGTGAATTTATTTGGAGTCAAGGGGTATGGAGAAGCAGAATCATTCTTGAGTATTATTAAAATTCTTGCTGTGATTGGATTTAACCTATTGGCCATTATTATTGTCACTGGAGGTATTCCAGGACAACCCTATATTGGAGCGAAAAATTGGCATCCTCCAGAAGGGGGATTATTCAATGATAGACAACCATTTAAACAAATGTGTTATATAATATCCAATGCTGCATTTGCATACGCTGGTAGTGAAATTTTTGCTCTTGCAAGTGTGGAATCGGCATCACCTCGAAAATCAATAAATCGTGCTCGATTACAAATTTTTTATCGAGTAATGTTATTCTATATATTTTCCATGGTTATGATTGGATTTTTGATTCCTTATACTTCACCAAAATTATTGGGGTCAGGAACAGAAGCTTCAAAATATAATGCTGATGTCAATGCATCTCCCTTCGTAATTGCTGTGAAAAATGCTGGAATTCATGCCCTTCCTTCAATTATGAATGTGATTATTATCATCACAGTGTTGTCGGTGGGGAATGCTTCAGTATATGGTTCTTCCAGATCAATGTGTGCATTAGGTTCATTACGTCAAGGACCACGATGGTTAAGTTATATTGATCGTAAGGGTCGACCACTATTCGCTCTTGGTGTACAATTTGCCTTTGGATTACTTGCATATCTCATATGTATCCCAGGGAAAAATGTTACATTTCAAGTATTTGAATGGATGCTAAGTCTTTCAGGACTTTGTGTATTGTTCACTTATTTTGCCATTTGTGTAAGTCATTTACGATTCCGTCGAGCATTAAGTGCTAGAGCCAGAGTTGCTAGTGAAGAATTAGTATTTACTGGTCCAATTTGGTGTTCGTGGTATGCCATAGTATCCATTGTGATTGTCTTGGTATTACAATTTTGGGCAGCACTTTGGCCTCCTCCAATACCTTCTGAACCCAATGCTTCTAGTGCTGATCCCCAGAATTTATTCAAGATTTATTTAGGAGGGGTGGTATTAATAATATTTTGGGCAGGACATAAGATATATAATTATAAAGTAAAGGGAATCCCCTTGACCAAGTTTTGGTTGTCACCTATGGAAATTGATGTGGATACTGGAAGAAGACAAGTTGATTTAGAACAAGTTAAACAACAAATTGCTGAAGAGAAGTTGGAGTTGCAAAGTAAACCCTGGTGGTATAAAGTGATTGGATTTTTCTGTTAACACAAGAATAATAATTAATTTTTTGTACATATATATTAGAGACTTAATTAATAATAACAAACAATAATAACCTTGTTAGGAGTTAAGAGTAAACTGCAAAAAAAGAAAAACAAGTTTGACTTGTAAATGCATAATTTCTTAATACGGCTGGACGGCATTTTTCGGTTCAAAAGAATATCCCATCCCCGAGGACTTTACAGGTACAAAACCGCCCCCTGGGGTGATACAGTGCTACTAGTATATAGGGAAAGCCCTGCACATAGACTCGGAAGAAATGGAAAGTTTAAAGAAAACGCCCAACCATTTTTTTTAAAGAAACAATAGTATATGCTCGCTATATACACTCTTGCAGTTTGTGACATATCGTCTAAGCAACCCTCATGAATTTAGGGGGCATGCATTCTTTTTATAGTAACATTATTTCGCTGGCTCCTTTCAATTGTATGGGAAAGTCCATACTGTGCACAATTTTTTTTCTTGGGTGGTAAAATTTGAGGGGACGACATTTTTCCGTTACCACGAGAATGTGGGAGAAAAATAAACACTCCGAGAGACGGACAACTCATCGTTTAACCTACAATGAAAACACTCAAATTGTTATTATATATGTGATTAAGTACACAGTGACTATATATAAGTATAAATTAAATATCTATCAAATGTAGAGGGATACTTATATGTTGCATTACCCTAAAAGTAAAACAATTCAGTATCCCAGAATAAATTATAAACCTCAAAAATAATAAAAAAATTTACCCCACAAAAAAAAAAAAAGACAAACTCTCTCCCTTAAAAAAAAAGCCAAAAATTAACCAAATAAATTCAAAAATTAGAAAACCATAAAGTATATTCAGGATACTCGTAGGTTGTAAGTCATAGTAAGTCGTAGTCGTAAAACATAGTCGTAACAGTAGCAGTAGAAAAGTAAGCTTAAAACGGCACTTTAGGAGTCAAATTGAATAGCCATTTTCTATAATTGGATTGAATTAACTCATTATTACTTTGAATAACAACATCTGGTTGACTTTGTATAGTGGAGAGGCAATCATGAACAGTATCATTACTCATTTTTTGCTTGCATATACAACATTCATATAATAAATCACCATGGTCGTCATTACTGTTGGTATGGTGGAGATAATATGTTGAAGACAACAAAGGAGACTCTTGATGTATAGTATTTATCGATGAAATTGTAGAAGCATCTGATATAGAGTCATTGTCTTCAAGTTCGAATATTTCTTCATTATCATAATCAAAATCTAATTCACTAATATTTATATGCTTGGAAGTAGTGTAATTTGAAGAATTACTGGTAGTGGCGGTAACGGCGGTAGTCATAATGCAAAGAAGGTAGATATATATGTTTACTTATAAACAAATCTTTGAATCAAAGTGGTACTTGTTGAATAGAGATATAAAAGAGTGACATTTTTTTTTTGGATATTTTACTTCAATTTTATACTACTTTCAAAATGTTTATTTTTTTTTTTTTTTGCAACGGGTCGCAACTGTCATACATTTTTTTTTTGTTGGGGGGCGTGGCGCACTGTGTGAAAAGAAAGAAAAGAAAAAAATTACAATCCTGCACGTGAGCAAGGACTTTGAAATCCATAACCACCACAACCACACAACCACAACAATAACCACCACAATGTTGATAACCACTGTTTTTTATTTTTCAGTTTCACATAATTACTCACAGTGACTGACTCATAGAGATAATTTCAAGTATAACCGTTTAAACTGTGTTATCTCCCTTTTAGCCACACTAATCTTTTTCTTTTTTATTATTTTTATTTTTAGTAATACGTAATGTCAAAATAAAAACAAGATAACCAGTAATAAAGAAAATTGCTCTTTCCCTAAGTTCGGGGAAGAAATTCCGTTTGTGCGATGTTTTTTTTATTTATGGTTTGCAGTTTTTTTTGTTTGTTGGTCATTTCTTTTTTTTTGAACCCTAAGCGCATTCTTTTTTTTTTTTTCAACTTTTCTGTTTTTATTCGAATTTGGTTTCCCTATTTCGGAATTGAATCAATGACTATTTGTTTTTACGTGTAAACTCCCCACCTAAACACCCCTCATGTGGGAAACCTAGTCAAATTGAATTCTACGTTTTCAACATTTCAAATTACTGTGTTACAAAAGAATCGATGGTGTCTGTGTAGTACGAGAATGTAGAATGTAATCTTGCGTTAATTAATAATAAATATCTCTCTATCTCTAATTTAGCGATCTAGAATTAACCGTGATAAACGATTGTGTCATTCTCTCGCTACATTTTTCTCTCCTACAAACTGCACAAAAAAAAAAAACTGATTTCTTTCTACCATACGGCAAACACTATAAATTTTTCTCATACACGTCATTCGTGTTGCATTTGCATATTTTTTTTGGCACTTCGATTTTTCACTGTGGTTGAAACATACATAACAAAGTTCTTCATTTGACAGAGGTAGTTCCAGAACCACCACCACCACAGCCAGTATAAGTTCTGTCCACCACAATCTGGCTGTGAACCTCACCCTTAAGCGTTTCTTTTGTTTCTCCCGGTAACACTAACCACCTGAATTATTTCTTTTTTTTAAAAAAACCCTAAATTTACCTCCGAATGTTCCTTGAATAATTCGCTCATAGGGTAATTATTTCCCAACCTTTCCTTAGTAATACTTTTGGGCTTAGCCAGAAAAAAAGAGTCATGGGAAATCATGTGTTCCTCAACGGAGATCTTGTTTATCCAGGGGATGTTTAAGATAGGAGAAGAATTGAATGCGAGAATGCACATGTTTATACTTGTTGGGTTATAAGTAGTTTTTTTGTAACGTTTCTAGATCTCATTTTAAATACGTCAACACACAGCAAAGAGTATTAAAGCAAAGAATAAATGCCTCATAAAAAAGGGGGCATGGTAAATAAAAAGAATATCCGAGGAGTGAAAAATTCCAAGGGGAAATCAATGGCTTAACAATTAATCCTACATGAAATCTTTATATCTCCTTGTTAAGAAGGTTTTGGGAATTGCGTAATTATACAGGATGTATTTCTGTTGGGAAACTTACGTACAAACAAAAATACCTCGCAATATGTTTTGGGGTTTGAAAGGTTCTCCTTTTTATTCACTCCAGATCAAGGCTATGTGTTTAGTTAACCCCTTTTGAATTGTCCCCAACAATATCCTCAATTCACTATTGGTACACTCCTGGTGGTTGCTTCGTAAACCTTTTATTTTGCAGCTAATTCGCTGTGAAGCCAACTCTCGTTCCTGTTTTTTTCTATCAACTTTACAAAAAAAAAAAAAAACCCCAACACAAATCATTTCAATACCAAACAAATATGACCATCTACTCCTTCTTTATATTCGATCGCCATTGTAATTGCATCTATAATCGAGAATTCACACATACAACCACACCCGGCCCCACTAATGGATTAATCAACAAAAACAACACATCACATTCCTCTAAACTTTTATTTGGGATAATATATTCCCTTAAATCCCTTTCAGCAAAACTTATATCTGACAATCAATTAAATTCATTCACATTGGGACAACTGTTTCGATTTCATTTCTGGGAAAGTTTAACTTCATATAAATTTGTTGTGGTTACTGGGTATGATGTTGATGATATGCAACAAGTTCTTGAAAGATTACATCGATTTTTTGTCACTTGTGTGGCTCTGAATGGATTAACACCAGTGGAGTTTAAATGGAGTACTGATGGTGAAAAATTGGAACAGGTGGGATATTCAGTTATTTGTAATAATTCATTTGTTGAAGAAACTGATCAATATTTGCAATCATTGCTGATATATTAGAAGAGAGTTAAGTGTGGTACGATAAAGGAATAGAGATAAACTTGGTATAGAGTAACCGAGAAGGAAGAACTAATTTTGGTTTCAATTAGAATGTTCTCTGACGCAATTATTTCCAGGAATCGATTAATGTTAGGTATCAAAATTCAAATTAGATTCTTCAAGTAGATTTTACATAGAGAATACACTCTATAGATTACATACTGTAAATGAAGTAACAGCCCAGTTCTGTGTTGTATTCCACATACTGTTTACCTTAAGTAAAAACTGTAGATTTTTCTTTTTATTTTTGCAGTTTCCTTTCTGTGTACCAAATCAATGTTTACATTTTTTCAGTCTGCCAAACAACAAACAACAAACAACAACTACAAGAGCAACCAATACAAACATACACCAACTATACCTCATCTTACTACATTCCATCATAATCACACTAACCCGGTACTTCTACATATATTGGTAACTTCCATCAGTTAGTTCAACTTTTTTTTGTGACTTATATATATTGTTTCATTGTTGTTTCACAAATGAGTTCCACTAATCTCACAAATCCCTCAAACAAACGAGTTCTTTCTGAACTATCACCAAGTCAAATTAATCAAACCAGTGTTTTCAAGAAACCTAAAGGATCAGTTGATGTGAAAATGACAAATAATTCCTCACTGAAATTCCAATCAAAAATACCAGCACCAATACACAAACCCATATCTGCCCCAATTCAACAATCAACAACCACAACCACAACCATAACAACCAATACTCCCAATCTCCAGAAAGATTATCAGGCAGTTCTATCCATAAAAGATAGACTAGCTAGAAAGTCCTCAGTCAATGATCCAACAACATTCCTTAAGCCTAAACCAACACCACAGACAAGAAGATCAAATGGAGACATCCAGGAGAAATATTATGCCTTAAATGATGAGTGTAAGGATATTCTGAGCGAAGTTGACAATTTAACACGTGAATTGGCAGATATAAAACGGAAATGTAAAATATATCAATATAAAGTGGATGAAGCACAAGATGAAGTACGGTTAATGCGGGATAGATTTCAATTCACAGAAGAATCGGTTATTAATAAAGTTGCTGATGAGGAGAAATTAATGTTGTTAAAGACTCAAGAATCCCAAATGAAGTTGGATAATAATTATAGAGAAGTTGTATTTGATATGAAGAATCAATTGGAAAATGCAAAGAGGTTTGATAATCAGGGATTAATTGATAAGATTGAGGAATTAAAACAAATTGAACAGAAACTAATAGGTGATCTTGAGAAAATGAAGGAGGAAAAGGAAAAATTGATAGATGTGGAACGGGAAACAGTAGAACAAGAATTACAAGATAAACTCATTCTGTTGAAACAAGATCAAGAAAAGTCAACACTGGAATTACAAACTGTAAATGAGAAGAATATGGAAGTATTAGCTAAATTTAACAATTCAAAATCAAACTTAGAACAACAACAAAAGAATTTACGAGATTTAAAACAAGAAATCTCCGAAGTTGAAACTTGTATGAGCAATTTCTTGATGGAAAAGGAATCACTATTATCACAACTATCATCAATTGAAAAGGAATTGCAAGCAATGCAAGAGAAAAATGAAAAAGAACAAACCGAGTATGACACTGTTCATTTTCAATATGAACAAGCTAATGCCAAAATGAATAAACATGATACACATCGTAGGATCCTTGAGAATTCAATTATGGACTATGAAGGAAAGTTTCGAGTATATATTGTATCTGATAAGGAAGATTCCAGTGTTGAATTACATGGAAATCAATATCAGTTCAATAAATATTTCCCTAGGAATACCCCCAGTTCAACTATTACTGATGAATTTTCATGTCTTTTGAAAAGTAGTTTACGAGGATCAAACGTGTCGATAATCAACACTGCTCAAAATATTCCCACACCCGAATTGGTGATTTCTATTCACAATCACATTTCCCAACAAAGTAGGTCTATAAATAATCGACAATTCACAATACATTATCAATGTGTTTCCATAAATTCCCAGGTAGTTGATAATCTTGATAAAAAGACCAGTGTGGACGTAAACGTACCAATCCTATCAAAGAAGATACATATTGAAGATCACAATCAATTTATTGATTTAGTAGAGAACATACGAGATGAACAAGAATTTGTTGTACATTTATTCTTGGTTGGTACGGAACTGGCTGGTCAATGTTACGAAACCACAGTTATGATTGTTGATTTTGCAACCACACCACGAGATGATCAAATAAAACTACTTCAACAATTTAAACTGTCAACGAGTACCTCACCCATTGCCACAATACTATCATTTGCAAGAAACAACTCAAAATGTTTGTTCCTAGGAAATGCGTCAGATAACTTTGATTACTTGAATGAATTACAATCGTTGAATTCCATGGATTCTTTATATAAGTCAAAATAATAATACAAGGTATATATTTGTGTATAGAATAGATATTCTGTCTATTAAACTACATAGAAGAAACTAAATCATGTAGTACCCATTTCAATTCGTCTGTTGTACCAATATGAGCATCTGGTCTAGGAATAGGTTGAGAATGTGGAATTACAGGTGATAAACTGGTATTTGTTGGTGATTTAGCTTCAGTTTCTTGGGTCGATGATCCATTCATGTTGGAGCCATTAGAAGGTGGAGCTGTCTTTTCAGGTACTTGAGGTTTTGATATTGGTTTGGTGCTGGAACTAGTAACTTCTTGATGGAATTGTAAGGATTCTATCCTAGGAGGTAACTCATAATCAAGAGATTCTGCATTAAAATCGTCATTTTCAAGCATGACACTCGATAATCTATACTTTGGCCCACTTGGTTCAATTAAATGAGGAAACATTTCAAATGTATCAAATATATCTTCAATACATAATGTAATATCTTTGGAATTTTCTTCTTCTCGTTCATGAAATGTTCTCTTTCTAATTACTTCTTCGGAAGTTGTACTATTTGCCATTTTCGTTTCATAGGGAATATAATCATTATTAGTATACTTATTTTTTCGATATTTAGCAACATCAATGGCACTTTCTACAATATTCTTTAAATGAGTTTCTAATCCTAGTAGTAGAACTTCTAAAACTCCAGAATTGAGTCCTCCGGTTAACCCATATTCTCTCATTGTCATTAATACTCGTTGTGATAAATTATCATAATCAGGGATTTCATAATTCTCAGTAGCTACCGGAGTATTTATCCCGTTCACGACATCCTGTTGCCATTGAACCAAGTTATTCACTTGTAATTGTTGTTGTTCTTTATCTTGAATCATCGGTATTTTGGGAAGTAAGGTATGTCTAGTTAACGTTATACCTGCACTTAATTTTCCCCGTTTACCACTATCTCGAGTTATATTTTTAATTCTTCTTCTTTCTCGAATGGGTAATCCCATTATATTTTGTTTGAATTTTTCATATTGCGTAGATTTAACTTTGGTTGCTTTCCCTGCTTTCTTGTTCCAAAAGGATGCAAATTCATTCAGGAAATCCAAAGGGCCATCCTTTAAAGAATTGGCGAAATTTAACAATAATAATTTATTATGAAATTTTAATAATCCATCCTTTAATAAAGGAGTGATTATTGAGACTAATTCAGCACGAGATAATTTCCCAATCAAGAAAAGACTTAGAGTTTCATGATACTTTTCCCAGTTGTTGCCTAGTTTCGTTTGGAATTCTCGTATAAGTCTTTCTAATTCTAATCGTTTATTAGATTTCCCTTTAGAAGCAGGAGTAGCAAGTACTGGATGCGGAGCAGCAGTTGTTGTGTTTGTTGTTGGTGATAATGTCGGGTTTGTTGTGTCTAATTTACCATTATTGGTAGTGACAGCAGGATTTATTGTCACTGTAGCTATTTCCGACGTCATCGATTAGGACAATTTGTTTGAATTATTGATGTGCGTTTACAACAATCTTAAAGATCGCGGTTTTGGTATTTTTCAAAAATACTTGGGGGACGAGGGGGGGAAGATACTGTGGAGATAACACGACCAAAATTAACTTGATTGAGCTATTGAAGGGATATATGAATAAACACACAGTGTGTCTGGTGATATCAACAACTTTGACTGATGGAAACCTGTTTGTTTCGATTGATTCAGACAAACAATAAACCGTGAAGGTTGTTTTTAGGTCGTTATTTTCTTTTTTATTTTTTTTTCTTCCTACCTTTCGTACATAGTGAGAGCTTTTGTGAGCACTATAAAAAAAAAAGATTTCTTAGTAATAAACAGGATCACGTGATGAGATTACATCCAAGTGTTTTTGCTTATAGTATAGCTTATTAATATGTGACTCTGTTCTTATCGCCGTATATAAACGAATAAATATAATTACAATAATATCGTATGTGTTCATGCCCGAGGATTTTTCAAAAGGGGAAACACCGAAATGTCGGATTCAAGAATTTGACCGGCCCGATTTCTTTTTGTTTTTCCGCTTCTGACATTTTGTCCGTTATGAAATTATCCAAACAGTGAACAGGAGTATAAGACTGTAGGATATAACCGAGCATGTCTAGGAACTACTATTCCAAGTTGAAAGATATGTATAAGTAATATATTTGCGTTATTTACAGAACTTATATAATTTTGCTTACAAATATTTGTATAACCGATTGGAATATTGGTTTTGGGCAAATTGCTTTTTCCGGGCGGATTTGTTATTATTTACAAACTCTTCGGGGCTGATGGATGATACATTATAAATGATGCATTTCCTTGCTTTTTTTTATTTTTCAAATTACTTTCTCAACATAATAGGAAATGTCGGAAAATTCAAATCTTGATGCTCGATTACATTCAAGTCTATCTATAGTGCCTTCTATGGAAGAATCTATGCTTCCATATATAGGAAGAACTACTTCACAAGATACCGAACAAGGTAATAGTGATACACTCAAAGATGAAGAAGACAAACCTATTGATGGTGCACCACTTTCTCGTCAACAAACTTTTCTTCAACGAGTACAATCTCGATACTCCTTCTTTAATGAAAAACTTAGTCAACATCGAAAGAAATTATATCTTAAGTTTGGTATGGTCTATTTGATCATGGCTGTTGGTGTTTTGTCAATTTTCTCAATTTATTGGGGATCAATGTATGGTAGAGACGGAAGAATAAAGAACTTACGAATGTTGGTGGTTATTGAAGATGATCATGAAATTGAAGGTATACCTCCATTCTTTGGCAATCAAATGCAACAAGTACTTCAAACTGAATTGGCTAAGGAAATGGGGAATTGGATTGTTTATAATTCAAGTGAATTTAATGCTCTTGCTCAAAGACATAATAATACTGCTGAGCAAGAATTACAACGTCAAATACACCATCAGAATTATTGGTCGTCAATATATGTCAAACCAAATGCCACTTGGAATTTCTATAATGCCATATTGACAGGGGCACCTGGATACAATGTATCAAATAGTTCAATTATATCCTTGTATGAAACAGGGAGAGATTTGATTAATATGGTGGAATATGTGGTACCTTCAGTACAAGCAGTTGAACGAGAATGGCTTGAAATGAATACAGTAGCAGCGGATTTGATTGGGAAAATCACCAACAAAACCGAAGTGTTTAGTAATCCAAATTCAATTGATATAGCGACACAATCGTTAAATTTTCAATATTATGATAGAAGACCAGAAACTAGTCCTGTATTGATTGCACCTTCACAAGTGGGGTTACTTTATATGATTATTGTTACCTTTTTCCAATTCAATTTCTTTGTGGAAATTCATAAACAAGTTGCTCAAATAGTAAAGAAAAATCATTATTTGTTTTATCGTATTGTTGCATCGACATTGTCCTACTTTATAATCAGTTTAATGTTTTCCTTAGTAACATTGGCCATGCAAGTTGATTTCACAGTTGCCTTTGGAAAATCGGGATTTTTGGTATATTGGATGGTATCATTTTTAACAATGTGGGCAGTAGGTGCAGCAAATGAAATTGCGGCAATGCTTTTAATCACAATATATCCTCCATTACTTGGATTTTGGTTAATATTCTGGGTGATTATTAATATTACACCCACATTCACCCCTATGGCATTAAGTGCGGAATTTTTCCGATATGGATATGGATTACCTTTACATAATTCATATGAAATTTCTAAAGTGGTATTTTTTGACACATACAAGGGTCAAATGGGGAGAAATATAGGAATAATTGTCGCTTGGGTTGTGGTGTTAACGGCAGCAATGCCATTTGTCATCATTTATTTTGGTAAAACCATGGCCAAGAAAGCACAAAAGGCAGCTGCAGAAGCTTCACAAGCGCAAGCTGCAAAATAATCATATATGTGTAGAGTCGGAATTAACGATACCGTGTAGACGGATTTAAGTTGGGGTGAAATCCGAATATTTATTACAAATAGTGTTAAACTTTAATTAGTAATCGGAAACAATTATCTTCGGATATTTCCAATTGTAGAAATAGTCATTTTAGCGAGGGGAAAATTATTAATTAATATTGTTGATTCCTAACCATGGAGATAGAGAGTATCGTGACTATCTCCGTGCGCACGAAAGGTTCAACCAAAAATAACACACCCCACATGCTATTTTTCTTGGTCGTATCCTGAAAGCAAATAAAATTCTTGGTGTTTTCTGCGAGACTTGGCATTTCGTGATGTCGTAGTCAAATTTAAATATAAATATCTCTTGTAGGAAGGCAAGTGTTGGCTGTTGCAGAATATCGTTTTATTTTACATCTCTAAGAAATTTCTACAAACAATGGAACAGCCTAAAGACATCAACATTATTGAATCGAGTCCTAGGGATTCCACTTCTACTAGTGTTTCCAGTGACGAAAACAACAAGGATGAACCAAGTGAACCCGATGCTTATTCCTTTTTCCATGAAAACCTTGCTCCACATAGAAAGAGTATGAAATTTGAAGCATTTAGAGTATACTTGACTATGGCTACTTGTGTGTTGGGGATATTTTCAATTTATTGGGGGTCAATGTATGGCAGAAATGATCGAATTCGAAATTTGGAAATGTTGGTTATAATAGAAGATGATGTCACAATAAATGGTATTCCCCCACTTTTCGGAAATTTTATGAGACAAGTGTTGGAAACCCCACTTGCCGATTCCCGAGGTGATTGGCATATTTTCAATTCAACAGAATTTGCCAAAATTGCTGAAAAGAATAATAATAATATCGAACAAGAATTGGAACGTCAAATTCATCATCAATATTATTTCTCGTCGATATATGTCAAGGGTAATGCTACATGGAATTTCTATAATGCAATAATCAATGGCGATACTTCATATAATGTTTCCAATAGTTCGATTATATCAGTCTATGAAACTGGAAGAGATTTTCTTAATATGAATTCATATGTTACTCCTTCAATTCAAATTGTAGAAAGAATATGGTTGGGATTGCAACCAAATTTGACTGATGCTTTATTACAACATATTAACAGTTCAGCATTGACTCAGCCCGGTGCAGTAAATGTCTTGTCCACTCCAATAAACTTTGTTTATGATGATAGGATAAAATTCACTGATCCCGTTTTAATTGCTCCTTCACAAGTGGGATTAATTTATATGATTATTATGACATTTTTCCAATTCAACTTTTTTGCTGATCTTCATATTGCCGTAGCCAAATCTGGTATGAACAAGAAACATTATGTGTTGTATAGAATCTTGGCCTCGGTAATTTCATATTTCGTGTTGAGTTTATTTTATTCCCTTGTTTCATTAGCATTTCAAGTTGACTTTACTAAGGCTTTTGGTAAATCCGGGTTTATAGTGTATTGGGCACTTTCATTTATGACCATGTGGGCAGTTGGAGCAGCAAATGAGCTTATGGCATTACTTTGTATTCTCTTTTATCCTCCCTTGATTGGATTTTGGATGTTATTTTGGGTGATTATTAATATTGCTCCTACATTCACTCCGCTTGCATTGACTCCAGAGTTTTTCAAATATGGTTATTCTATGCCTATTCATAATTCATATGAAGCTGCTAAAGTGGTACTCTTCAATACCTACAAGGGACAAATGGGAAGAAATATTGGGATTTTAATGGCATGGATTGTTGTATTGACAGCTTTAACTCCATTGGTGTTGGCATTCTTTGGTAAGACTATGATGAAGCGAGCACAACAAGCTGCCAAGGAAGAAGCTGAAAAGAAGCAAGAGAAGAAGCAAGAGAAGTCTGATGTGTAGATTGTTTTTTAGATAGAATTAATATAGTTTTAATTGTTTGTTCATGTAGAGAAGAGTGTGTATTCAAAGATGTAATTTCGAACACTTCTTTCACAGAGTTGTCTTATTCGACTATCTTATAATTGCTATCATTTTAAATTGTGGATATTTTTCTTTATGCGCTTTGCAACCATTGTTATATTTGTGTAACTCGCCACCCACATTTAACCTTCCAAGATTGTAGACTAGAACCAACTACAAATGCTAATTACACCTTCGTATACTTTGTAAACGACGTCCCACTACCCACCTTGTAATTTGCAACCTGTGGAGAATAATTATATTGTGATGTTGTATTTTTTTTGTCATTCATTAGTCATGGATTGCCTTAAATTTTCTTCTCTTGCATATTTCATGTGAATTACTTAAAAAATAATTCCACCTCAGAATTTCACTCATTTAAAAACAAGAACAAACTACGAGCAAATTAAATTGAAACTTCTACACACTTTCCATTCTTCTTGTAATCAGTCAATTCCACTCAATTGCAATGCCTGGTTTGACTGCTGAAGAAATCAGATTACAAAATATAAGATTTAGACAATGGGGGCCCTATGTTGGTGAACGTCAATGGGCCACTGTTCGTGAAGATTATTCTGCTGATGGAGATGCCTGGTCTGCCTTCCCCTTTGACCATTCTCGTTCAAGAACTTATCGATGGGGTGAGGATGGGTTGGCTGGTGTTTCCGACAGACGTCAATTGATCAATGTCACTATGGGACTTTGGAATGAACAAGATGATATTTTAAAGGAGAAATTGTTTGGACTTACTAATAGTCAAGGAAATCATGGTGAAGATGTTAAGGAATTATATTTTTATCTTGATAATACTCCTTCACATTCATATATGAAGTATTTATATAAATATCCTCAAACAAAGTTTCCTTATCAACAATTGGTGGAAGAAAATGCTAAACGTAATAGATTACAAGATGAATTTGAACTTACAGATACTGGGATTTTCAAAGATAACAAATATTTCGATGTCGTATTTGAATGTGCTAAAGGTGATGATGCTCCTGATGACTTGTATTTCAGAATCACGGCCTATAATCGAGGAAATGAACCTGCTCCTTTACATATTTTACCTCATCTTGTATTAAGAAATACTTGGGCTTGGGGGACAGAGGAACTGAAAGTTAAACCACATGTAAGACAAATCAATCCTTATACAATTGAAATTGAACAAGAAAGATTTGGAAAGAGATATTTGGTTTTCGCTCCTGCTCCTGGATGTACGGAAAATTCTCCTGATGTTGAACCTACACTTTTATTTACTGAAAATGAAACAAATACAAAGAGATTGTATGATCAAGAGAATAAACACAAGTATGTTAAGGACGCCTTTCATGAGTATGTTGTCGAAGGAAAGAAAGATGTTGTGAATCCCAATAAAACTGGAACCAAAGCATGTGGTTGGTTTCAATTTAATGAACATGGAGGTGTTGCACCTGGAGATTATGTCACTATTCGTTATAAATTAACCAGAGACAGTTCGGAAGTTGATGAATTTGAATTGGATCAAATCTTTAGTAGACGACAAGATGAAGCCGATGATTTTTACTATAAAGTTACCCCCTTACCAATTAGTAACGAATTAAGACAAATTCAAAGACAAGCATTTGCTGGGTTATTATGGACAAAACAATTCTATCATTTTGTTCATAATTATTGGTCTTATGGTGATCCCAACACTGTAAAACCTCCTATAAATCGTGCCAATGGGAGAAACAAAGAATGGAGTCATTTATATATTGACGATATTTTGTCCCTACCTGATAAATGGGAATATCCCTTCTTTGCTGCTTGGGATTCCGCCTTTCATTGTATTCCATTTGCTATGATTGATCCTTGGTTTGCCAAAAATCAAATTGATTTGTTATTAAGAGAATGGTATATGCATCCGAATGGACAAATTCCAGCATATGAATGGAATTTCAATGATGTAAACCCTCCAGTACATGCTTGGGCAGCATATAGAATTTATAAAATTGAACGGAAAATGTATGGTTTTGAGGATGTTGATTTTTTGGAAAAAGTCTTCCAAAAATTAATGTTAAATTTTGCTTGGTGGGTCAATAGAAAAGATGCCGAGGGACTTAATGTGTTTGAAGGTGGATTCTTAGGATTAGATAATATTGGTATTTTCAATAGATCAGAAGATTTACCTACTGGTGGTAGTTTAGAACAAGCTGATTCAACAGGTTGGATGGCATTTTTCTCATTACAAATGTTGAATATTGCCCTTGAATTGGCCAA
Source organism: Spathaspora sp. UFMG-CM-Y285 (assembly GCA_002911495.2). Taxonomy (NCBI): domain Eukaryota; kingdom Fungi; phylum Ascomycota; class Pichiomycetes; order Serinales; family Debaryomycetaceae; genus Spathaspora; species Spathaspora sp. UFMG-CM-Y285. The sequence goes on along the minus strand of PPUV02000007.1, from coordinate 224,952 downwards.
GACCAGACCTGTGTATGAGAATATTGCTTCAAAATTCTTTGAACATTTTGTTATTATTGCTGATGCCATGACATTTAGAGGTAGTGATAATTTTGAAGCTGGAAGCACCAAAAATTCTCTTTGGGATGAAAATGATAAATTCTATTATGATGCAATTAGACATGGTGATCATCACACAGAATCCTTACCTGTTAGATCATTGGTGGGGTTGATCCCCTTGTATGCTTCATTGACTTTGGAACCTGAATTATTAGATAGATTTCCTTCGTTTAAGAAACGGTTGAATTGGTTTCTTGTGCATCGTAAGTCAATTTCGGAAAGAAATATTGCTTCCATGGATGCTAGAGGTGTCGGAGAAAGATTATTATTAGCTTTAGTATCCAAGGAAAGACTTGTAGCTATTTTGGACAGGATGTTAAATGAAGATGAATTCTTATCACCCTATGGTATTAGATCTTTATCTAAATATCACAAGGATCATCCATTTGAAATGAATGTAAATGGACAACATTTCAAGGTGGAATATTTACCTGGAGAATCTGATTCTGGAATGTTTGGTGGTAATTCCAATTGGCGAGGTCCTATTTGGTTCCCAACAAATTTCTTACTTGTTGAAGCTCTTCAAAGATTTTATTTGTATTATGGACCAGATTTAAAAGTTGAATGTCCTAAGGGTTCTGGTGATTTCTTGAATTTAGCGCAATGTGCTCAAGAAATTCAACATCGATTGATTCATTTGTTTCTTCCTGATGAAGAAGGTAATCGTGCATGTAATGGAGATAATGATTTACTTAACAAGGATCCTTATTTTAAGGATTATGTACCATTTTTCGAATATTTCGATGCCGATACCGGTAGAGGATTAGGTGCGTCACATCAATGTGGATGGACTGCGGTGGTAGCAAAATGGGTTCATGATAATGCTTCAAGTTCTCGAGTTCCCAAGACTCCAAAATCACCTCTTCAAAGAACGAAATCTTCCGTTTATATGCATAATAGTGAAGATATTTTCGCATGTAAAGCAAGAGAAGATTTAACAAGATATCATCCTGATCCATCACCTATGCCGGGGAATCTTGTCAGAAGAAAGTCAGGTAAATCCTTATTGAACTTAACTGTCAATGCTCTTGATTTAGGTGAAGATGAAGAAAACGCTCAGGCGAAAGTTGCTGCTAGTAGAGCAGTAGGTGGATTAGATCATGGTGCTGCTATTGCCGGTCAAGTCTTACAAAGTGAATTGGATGCTTTGTCAACCACACAATCTAATGCCTCAATTGACTCGGAACTGGGGGTTAATCATAGTCTTTTGGATCAAGTTAAAGCAGCATTCAGACGTTACAAGAGTAGAACTGCTGATCTGGAAGATGTTTCTGGAGATGAATTCGAAACAAGAACTCATTATCAGTATGAAGATTAGTTTTTTATATAGTGTTTGTTTTTAGTTAGTTTTAAAAAGATGTTTGTTTCTGTTTATATTTCCGGAATTCTGGGGCATCTACTTCACGTGATGCAAAGTATTCAATTTTAAGATCTCCTTTTTTTAGCCCACACAATTCAAGTCACAGCCTTCCAGAGTTATAGACAACTAGATTAAAAGTAAAAATGTCTGAATCGTTTGAAACATATGAATCAGAATTTCAGTTGGCATTACAAGAAGCCAAAACAAAGATAGCCCAGATAAATTCTGTTGATGCAGGTATGTATTAGCCAGTACACATATTGCCACCCTATATAACCTACTAACTCTATTTTAGAACAACGTAAGACATATTTAAAATCCATCGAAGCTGCTTCAGACGAAGCCTTGGAAGTTCTTGATCAAATGGGCATAGAAGTTCTTAACCTTCCTTCCAATCAAAGATCTTCATATAATTCCCGAATTCGTCAATATAAATCCCAAATAGATGAAACTAAATCAAAATATAAAGAACTTTTGGATTCTCAAGATAAATATGAATTATTTGGTAAAAGATATACTGATCAAGAATATGAACCTGGTAGTTTACAAGATCAACAACGGAAACAATTATTGAATTCAAATTCTTCACTTGAAAGATCTTCTCAAAGATTACAAGAAAGCCAACGTGTAGCATTAGAAACTGAGGCTATTGGAGGTAATATTCTTAATGATTTAAGATCTCAACGAGAACAAATTAGTGGGGCAAGAAACACTCTTCTGCAAGCAGATAACTATGTTGATAAATCTATACAAACTTTAAAATCAATGACTAGACGATTAACTGCGAATAAGTTTATTAGTTATGGAATTATCGCTGTCTTGATTTTATTGATCTTTTTAGTTCTTGCCAGTAAGTTTTCATAGTTTGGTACACGTTTTAATTCTATTAATTTTTCTTTAGTTAATAAACGTGATTCTGTTTACTTTGTGTATATATCGGTGATAATAGTCTGCCCCGGCGCCTACAAAAAATATCGATCCGAAAATTTTTCTAAAATCCGCATCCACCAAAAGAAGATTCAACTGGGCATCGGAGCAAGTTATACACACGACAGAACCTTGTAAACATCAGATACTAGTTGATTCCAAGTATTAAACAACCACACTATACTAACATGTTAAGAAACTTCACTAGAGTAGCCCTTATGGCTCGACCAATCAGACCGGTCATTTCTAAAATGACTAATCCATCAATCTCGAAAACCTTCACTGCCAGATTTCACTATACACCGATTAACTTACATGGTCACATCCACAAACCCAAACCAGGGGAAGAACTCCATATCACATTTATTACTAAAGATGGTGAACAGTTTACCTATGAAGTAGCTGAGGGAGATAATATATTGGATATTGCTCAAGCACATAATTTAGATATGGAAGGAGCATGTGGAGGTTCATGTGCTTGTTCTACATGTCATGTTATTGTTGATCCTGATTTTTACGATTCAATCCCAGAACCAGATGATGATGAAAATGATATGTTGGATTTAGCCTTTGGGTTAACGGAAACTTCTAGATTAGGATGTCAAGTTAAAATGACTAAGGAATTGGATGGTATAAGAGTTGCCTTGCCTGCAATGACTAGGAACTTACAAATTAAGGACATGAAATAATAGAATTTTACTTGTATATAGGAAATAGAGAAATTGGTTCTAGGCAATACTAGGCACGTCAATTTTTTTACCTCCACAGATTTTATTGTAAATAATACTCTTGCCAATATCGTAGCCAAACTTATCGGGAGTTCGAGTATACCCTACAAACAAACATTTTAGACTCGTGGGGAATTGCCAGCGATCTACATCACTTTGTCGTATTCTATTTCCATTTATGTCAATCTCGAGTAAGTTGTTGTGAAACGTGAAATCTTTATTATGACCAATCATGAACCCTGTTAATTTGGTTAATTTATTCAGAGAAAGATTTAAAATTCTTAATTCAGTAGTGCAATTCTTGGGGAATGACAAGTTTACATTTTTCATATTGTTGAATGATAAATCCAACACATGAATGTTCTGATTGAAACTATAGTCAAAGGTTTCAAATTTATTGTAGGAAACATTCAAATTTCGCAACAAATTTAACGAACTGAATGTGTTGCAATCATAGTTGGAGATATTGTTGGCTGACAAGTTGATAGTTTCGATTAAAGGTGGGAATTCCCACGTTATTTCACTCACTTCATTCTTGGCCAAAGAGAGGTATTTCAATTGAGAACCTGATTCCCAGGAAATATTCCTTATCGTGTCGATTTCACAACCAGTGAAACTCAATTCGATAAGTGATGCAGGAAATATATAGTCGCATAAACTTGTAAAATAACAATAGTCAAAGTTTAAGATTTTTAAACTTTTAGGTAAGTGAACTTGATTAAATTTTTCCAAATCATTGTAATTTAAATATAGTATTTCAAGTTTTAACTCTTCTCCTGCTAGATTCTTGGTTAAATCCAAGTATCCAGATATACAATTGTCAGTTAAATACAACAGTTTCAAACTAACAGGAACCTGTGGTGAAACTACAGTTGATATTAAATTGCAATTCAAAAGCAAGTATTCCAAATTTTTGGGGAAAATAACATTGTCAAGTGATGTAATTTGATTGCTTTCAAGTGATAGTTCTTTAATTGAATCAGAAAACTGAAAATGCTGTAAATTATCTCCTAGCAAAGTATTTGTCAATTGCAAAACTTTCAACTTGGTAAACCTGGTAAAATTTGGAATATAAATCTCCCAGTTTATTGGATTTTCGTCAAGAACAAGAACTTGTAAACTACATGGTAATAACCTATCGACACCTGTCATATCGACAATATTATTTCTCAGAAGAGTAACTTCTTTTAAACTAGATGGGAATTGTGATTTTCGAAATATTTCAACATTTTCAACACCCAGAATGGTAAGAGATTTAAGATTGAATTCTTCAAGATTTATTGGAAAATTCAACCCACTTATTGAAAGACACTGTAACTGTTTCAATCGTTGTAAATTCTCCGATTTATGAAACAATATATGATTGACATCTATTATTTCATTATCCCCATTCCACATATACTTGACTGATAATTCCTGTAAATTCTCCAAGTTTTTTTCAATTAATAATTTTGCATATACAGATGTTTTATCCTTTAATTTATCCAATTGAATACATTTCAAATTTTGTGGGATTGGATAACCAGAGGACATTTCTTGTATGATACAATTACCTAAAGCAACTTGTTCCAAGTCATTAGGGAGTGATCTTTGTAAAACAACTCTTGTATTATTCCATCCTAATTTATTAGGATATAATTTCACAGTTTTCAAATGAGCTTGATAACCGAAAGAAGGAAGGAAATTTACATTGCTATTTTCTTGCCAAAGATTTTGTAAACGACAAAATTTATCGATATCAAAATCAAGTGTTCCTGAGTAGTTGATTATTGAGATGGAAATGATCCGAGATCTTAACCTAGGAGACATTGTTTCAAATGCATGGTTTAAATCAATGTGATATAATATTCCTGGTTTAAATTCAAGTTCAATATTGTATTGAAGGGAGATCTCATTGACCAGATCCAACCATTGTAATAATTCAAAAATATCTTCAATTGACCAAATGTAGTAACTTAATGTAATATGACTCTCTATATTTTCTTGACTGCAATATTCAACAATCTTCTGCAATTTGTCAAGTGATGCAACGAGATTAAGTTGTTGTTTGTCGAGATACGTATTTTCTCGGGGAAACTTGTCCAAGAGTGAAGGTTGTCTAATTCTATTGTTGAATGAGAGCTTGCTCGTTGATATTGTATAATCAAGGGCGGTTTTAACATTTCTGTTTTCCAGTAAAAAACCAGGATTGTCGATCCAATCAATGATATTTTCAATCTTGGCATAGTCAAGTATCAGAAAAAGTACCTCAACTGGGTATAGATCGAGGAAATTCTTTGCGTACATGTTAACGTTGAGTATTTGTGTAGTTTGAGAGAAGTATCATTTTGAAATGTGAAACATTTGACATTTGTTATCTAATTCCATCCCCTTTTGTGTGGGGAAAACTAAACAATAGAAAAGAAAAACCAACCACAGCAATTTACAAAACAATATTGTAAATTGCTATTGGAAATGAATGCTTTTGTTGAAATCTAAGTAACATTCAATAAATATATCTACTGTTTATTCACAGTTGAACATGTGAGTAACTTTTCCTGAGAAGTGGTACCGACTTATAACCACATCAAATATTTAAATACAAGTTACAATCAATGCACTTATTTACACTATTAACTATCTACTAACATTTCATACACAGTGTAATTACGAATAATCAACCACTCTTCTAGAAGTTCCAATATTTTCCTAGATCATCCAAGAAAACAGAAATTCAAAATTTCTCTGTTTACATCACTCCTCGTGTGACCGGTCAACTTTACCCCAGGTGTGATCCAAGTGGAGAATAATATAAGCTCCCTCGAAAATAACTCTTTTTGAAAATGGGGTAACTCTCGAAAAAATTGGTCATTCTGAATGATCATTTGTTGATATATTTTTGCCACTATGACATGTACTGTTTATATACAGTACCATTCTGATAAGATTAAAAATAACAAACTCCGATAAGACCAGGGCACACACTTACAAACAACAAAAAAAAAACAATCTTTTTAACCAGTTGCACAGTGTAACCGATCAAATTACCCCCTCAATTCAAAATAAAACCTTAAAAAAAAGAGAGAATCAACTGGAGTGAACTTTATCAACAACATATCATAAAAATTTCCAATTAATCTATCAACTTCCTTTCCGTTGTTACACTTTTGCCAGGGAATTTTTTTCTTACAATTTCCCCTTTCTGCGTTTATAACAACGTTCTGGTTTTTTTCTTCTTGTTTTTAGATTAACGAGAGAACAATAGAAAACAAAGTGGGAATAACAGATATTTTTTAAAGTCCACTTATCTTACACATTTAAAAGTGTAGGACAACAATAATTTATTGAGTCCCACATTTAAACAACTGTCAACATTTCATTCATTAAAAAAAGTCAACTTTCATTCCAATCTTATATCTGAACTAAAAGGGAAATATCCAGTTTACTTGTCTATATTTACACCACGCGTTTATTTCGCAAGTTACAACGTTCCTACAAATATCATGTCTGATATTATCAATGACACTGTCAAAATAAATAAAGTGTATGTGTTTTTACTTTTGCAATTGCAAACATACGTACTAACTAATATTTTAGTCACACTAATCCTAAACGAGGTCATAAATTAGGTACAGCTAGTGCCACATGGAAAAAGATCAAATCTGCAACTGTAACAGCAACATTAACTTCTAACCCTTTAGCTACACCCAACACTTCAACAAATACTTCTGATGAAGATATAATTGAATTAGAAAATTCTGCCAAGAATGTTTTAATTGAGAATGGACCCCTAGGAGAATTTTTTATGTTATTTACTACTGAATATAAATTAGAATTTTGGAATTGGACTAGTCCTAATCAAGATAATAATACTTCTGATTATGGAGATACATTGTTTTTAAACCATCAAATTGAATTACCCTTTGAAGTGGGCACGGATGTACAAGCATTTAAGATATGTGCTCAACAACAAGATGAATATGTGTTTTTAGTAATAATTTCTGATACATCAGGGTATTATTTACAATCTCATGAGTTTACCTTGGAAGATAAGACAAGTACAGTAGTTCTGTCCTTGAAGCTACAATTTGGAAATTCTAAAATGACTTTAAAAGCAAGCGAGAAATTCGTGATTGTTGGAAATGATATTGGACTTATATCAATATTTAAATTTGTTCAAGGAGAGTTATATCCTGGTAATCATAATCTTCAACTTTCAAGTATACGCAAACATCTGTGTAATCCCATACTTGTAAAACATTCATTCACATCAAAAGTTTCCGATGAAGATTTGATTATTCAAACCAGTGTAAATTCTGATCTGGTTCCAATATTTGATATTGTTGATAATTGGCTAGTTTATTCTCCTACAAAATTCGAATATAAACATCTCAAGGCAATTAATGAAAGCACAATAACACAACCAAAACTCGACGACGAAGATAAGGATCCTATATTAACAAACATTGGAAAGGCAACTACAGGTAAAGTTAAAAATTCCATGTTTACTCCTATGAAATTACCAATTTCCAAACCACTATTAACCAAAGTGTTTTCTACAGTATCAAACACTGCTTTGGATGGTCTTTTCAAATTGTCTGAAGTGAGTTCTGCCAAATTGAAAGCATATATGAATCAATCAAACACAAGCAAACCCGTTGAACCAACAACAATGAACTCCATTAGTAAATCAGTAGGAAAATTACTATATTCCACAGCATCAACCACAGCCAATAGTTTACAAAACTCCACGAAAAGTTTAAAACCCAATGATAATCAAATAATATGTGTACTTGATCTTGGGAATGATCGAATTATGGGAACATTTAAACCTCCTGGAGGTGTGTCCCAACTTTCCTTATCACCTTATGATTTACAATTAGTTCATGCCAATTCTCGAGGGGATTCCTTGTATATGTGGGATTTATATCGATTACCTATTGAAATATCTCTTATTGGGAAATTTATTAGAGGGAAAACTTCAGCAATTATTGAAGAAATATTCTGGTTTATCAATAATTATGAATCAAATAAACGTGATGAGGGGGAAGTGTTTGGCAATAACTCGGGGTTTGGATGTATTTCTAAATCTACAGGATCTTTACATTGGTATAATATAAATTATCTTGCTGGAAGTTATAATAATAATCGACCTAATAGTTTTAAACGAACTTCATTTGCACCTGGGAAATTTATGGATTCTTGGATATTGTCTGCATTAAAGGCAAAACAATTTGTTTCAACACCAACAAATAAATCAAGTAATCTTAATCAATTGGCAATTATTGATGAGAATTTAGTATTGAAATTGATAAGTCCCTTGAATGGACATCATTTTTATCAATTTCAGTTGTCTAAAGTTCCTGTACATGGCCAGTTTGTTCCCGAAGTGACAACAACTGAAGAATGCAATAATACCACGCCACTGTATGTCAATCCTTTATCCCAAGCAGAAATTGAAACTTGTGCTCCTTTCTTAAACTTGATAAATAATAGACGTATAGAATTTGCAACTTTTGAGGAAGACCAGTTAGACCAATTCTTTTCCGAATTTGGCAATTCAATACCAGAGAAGGAAATTACATTTAGATCAAAATCAACATATAGAAGTATAAAACCAAAGGATGTCAAGGAACCAAGTGAATTACCTTCACTAGAAACATTGTTTATTGATCAAGACGAGGTTAGTGATGATTCCATGGGAAATTGACGTGTTGCTACTAAATCTCTATTTATACTACTCTTTTTTTTGGCTTTCTTATATTATTCTCACCTATATATAATAAATCAAAGAAAACACCGTTCTATAAAAAACAAAATTTCATTAAAAATGGCAAAAGTACACATAACACAGAGTAAAAAAGAAGCTAAAGCAAAAGAACAATGTGTGTTCCCCCCTCTTCATCATCAACTTATCAAAAGCAAAGTACCTTAGAGGGAACTAATTTCGTTAAAAAAATATCAACATAATCTAAATCAGTTCTTAAAAAATCAATCTTATTAATTCCAAAATAGCTCCACCACATACTAAAAACAACAACACAAACACCCATGTCTTGGAAACAGCAAATCCTTCCTTCTGAGTATCTGGTTTTGGTTTCCCCCATTGATTTACATTTTTCTTTTCAAATTTAGCATTTGCTGCTCTTTGTTTTGCAGTTTGTAAAGCCTGGAAAGAGAAGTTAGTATACAGATTTGGAAAATGGGTGAAGATGATTCTTACTTACCATTAGAAGTATTTTAGGGTTTATAAAGGGATATGTAAATGTAAGAATGTATAAATAAAGGATTTGGGTAAAGGATTTGAGTAAAGGAAATGATAAAAAATGACAACAGGTGTATATTTTTGTTTTTAGAGATGGGAGCGTTCGAGTTAGAGACACGTCAGATCAAAAAAAGTAGCAACGTGAATATGCAGGATGTCACGTGGACAACCAAGCGATATTTGCAGCAATATTCAGGGGGTTGAAAGTAGTAAAGATAATGAGTTCTTTGTGTGTTGTTGTTGTGTACTTTAACAATAAGAGAATATGTATTATTTTATTATATCTTCCAGTTAAACTTGAAGAGGAAGATATTCATTTTGGTATAGAATAACAACTTAAGGTTTCCTCCTTCAAGAAGTTAACTTAGTAATCTGGACGTTTAAGAAAGATATTCAAAACAGCCCTTTCAAGTATTTTTAGTAGGTGTATGTTCACATTTTGTATAAATTTGGCAAATATTTTGAAAATATATGAAGTATCAGAGAAAAATTTCAAGCACAATAGTTCTATTTCAATATTGTACCTGCTCCTTGTAACTCTCAATTGAAATAGCTTATCAAATATATGTTAATTGTACACGTATGCCAGATGGTAAAAGTTAAAAAAAAGTGTGGAATTATCAAGCCTCGTTTTTATTATTAACATTCAGGCGTCACTAAAAATACTAAAAATACAGAAAATACTAAAAATACCCCAATTTGATCTTTTTGATCAGACTATATCCCCAAAGTTTGCTTAATGTTCTCTTGTAATGAAGGTAAGAAATAGATTGCATGTAAAGCAACAAACAGTTGCAGCAACGTTAAAAATTGTTTTTTTTTTTTTACACAAATTCACGACAAGAGAAAGAAGCCCTGAATTTTTTATGCAAAATTCTTTATAGGTACTTTCTTGTGTAATATTGAAAGTAAACCACCACCCTTGCTTTCAAAATTGTCTTAACGTAAATCGTTCCATACGAATCAAATGCACATTTTCTCCCTTTTTATTTCATATAATAATCAATTCCACACGACTCCTATTGTTTTCAAGTAAAAAATAATGTTAGAAAATTTCGTAAAACAACAACTCCCAAGATCCACCCTTTACTATTTAAAGGGACAAATGAAGATAACACCTTGTTAAAATTTTTCTTTATTCCTAGAGTTTATTCATTATCTGTTATGGTCTCAAAGAAGAATTCACGAATCATTAGATTCTGTTTATATGCACTTATATTAGTAACATGTGGATATATTCTTTCCCAAAGAGTAACTTCTATCCCACTTGCTCAAGAAATTGTGAGACATCCTTCTCCCGAAACACAAGTACAACAAGATCAACAATATCAACAAGTATTGAATAAACAAGTTGATGCCACTAAACAAAGATATCGTGGTCCTACCCCAAAACATTTCATTCGTGATGGTCAACGATCACAAGTCCCTCAAGTTGATCTTAATCCCAATGATAATTTCAAAATGAAAGCTGCATTTGTTACATTAGCACGTAATTCTGATTTAAGGGAAATTTGTGATTCTATTATGCTGATTGAGGATAGATTTAATCGGAAATTCAATTATGATTGGGTTTTCTTGAATGATAAGGAATTTAGTGAAGAATTTAAAGAAGCCACTTCTGCGTTAGTTTCAGGTAAGGCCAAGTATGGGTTAATTCCAAAAGAACATTGGTCATATCCTCCTTGGATTGACCAACAAAAGGCAGCTAGAGTTAGAAAAGAAATGAAGGATATTATTTATGGTGATTCTGAACCTTATCGTCATATGTGCAGATTTGAAAGTGGATTTTTCTGGAGAGAAGAAATTTTAAAAGAATATGAATATTATTGGCGAGTTGAACCTGATATTAAAATCCATTGTGATATAGATTATGATGTTTTCAAATGGATGAAAGTTAATAACAAGAAATATTCATTTACACTTTCCCTTCCAGAATATGAATCAACTATTCCTACGTTATGGCAAACTGTTCAATCCTTTGTCGAGGAAAATCCAAAATATCTTGCTCACAATAATATGTTAAATTGGGTTAGTAATGATGGAGGTAAGACATATAATGGATGTCACTTTTGGTCAAATTTTGAAATTGCTGATTTAAATTTTTTCCGTTCTGAAGCATATCGGAAATATTTTGAATATTTAGATAAATCAGGGGGATTTTTCTATGAACGATGGGGAGATGCTCCAGTACATGCTATCGCAGCAGCATTATTCTTGAAGAAAGAAGAAGTTCATTTCTTTGATGATATTGGATATTATCATATTCCTTGGAATAATTGTCCAATTGATAGAAACATTAGATTGGATAGAAATTGTAATTGTAATCCTGAGAAAGATTTTACTTGGAATGGATATGGATGTACTGGCAAATATTATGATGTTAATAGCTTTGAAAAACCAAAAGGTTGGAAAGATCATATTGATAGAGAACTTTAGTAGATATATAATTAAATGCAAAATTTAATTTAAATTTCGTAAATATTTACGAAGAACCAGGTCACATGACACACCTTCCCACAATACAAGCTCATCTTACAAGCGTCGTGGCGCAGTGGAAGCGCGCAGGGCTCATAACCCTGATGTCCCCCGATCGAAACGGGGCGACGCTAAGTTTTTGCTAATTAGTGTGAATAGTTCAAAAGAAAATGTGGTATATGGGTATGGTTGTGTAATTATTTAACTTAATATTCCAAATTTTCAGCAATGACAAGTAAAATTGCTTTTTTTTAATTTTTTTCTTGTAGAATTTTTCTTGACAATAGCTATCAATAGTTTCCTTTATTTGGATTGAATCGGAGATCCAATAAGTATGGAATGGGAATGGATCACGTATCACATTGTATGCACATGCAAATGGTTGCGAATTGAAGAGTTGGAATTGCTCTTGGCAACATGGAGGTATACAAGTAGATGTTGGGGACAAATAAGTGTTAACCACCATGCATTATCAACTTCCCACTTTCCCCCAGGTTAAACTTCCAAATTCAAACAACAATTAACAAAAAAATACTAACCGACTCCTTATCAAAGCACATGCTTGGTAAGAAAAAAGACGGGGAAGAGGAAACTTTCTGTCTTCTCCACCCCGCTTTAGCTTTTTTATTACAATTCTCCATTCCCCCACATTTCCATATCTGAGAAGATTAAATATTACACAAAATTGAACTCGCGGAAAAATCTTAATTTTCCACGTATAAAAAAAGCCATATAATGGATTCATTGTTTTTACATAATACTCTTGATTTTGGCACAATAAGGATTTGGGAAATCATTGAATTCCTCTATTCCGAGACCAAGAAATTTTTCGGTTTTACTTTTCCACTCTCCACTTTTTAAGATCTGCCCCACCGAAATTGATGGGAGGTTTTTCCACTGTCAAAGTAATACTTTAGCAATTGTAGAAGTAATGAACTGTCGGAGAGATAGTCACCTCTGTTTGAAGATAATTCCCGTTGTAAACCAACTCGATACCACCGGATTTAACCCCTGAGGTACAAAAGCGGTATTACAATCAACGGGAAATTTCGGACATTTCCTTCAAGATTTTTTTTTCAACAATACCGAGGAAAGAAAAAAACAATATATAAATAATTACCAAGATCCATAAATCTGCATTTTTCAGAATTGTAAAAAAAAAAATCACCATAACTACTTTCCAACATGTCTTACTTATTCAAAGAATCTCCTCAACATATTTACGACAGCATTCAAAAACATTTGCCTGTTGATCGTAACCTTAATGGTGATGCTGTTCCTTTACCAAATACCAAAGAACCAGGTTATTCACATGTTTATAGAAACCTGTACTCACCTGAAAAATTACTTTCTGTGCCTTATCCATCATTAGAAACTTTATATGATCTTTTTGAATATTCTGTTCAAGTTAATGGTGATAAACCTGCTTTTGGTACCAGAGTTAAAAATCCCGATGGGACATTTGGTCAATATATATTTCAAGATTATAAAACAATTCATAAAAGAAGAAATAATTTTGGATCGGGGATTTTCTTTGTTTTACAAAATAACCCCTTTAGAACTGATAGTGAAGCTCATAAAAAATTAGATTATGATCCAACATCAACTGATTCATTTGTTCTTTGTATTTTCTCCCATAATCGTGCTGAATGGGCGTTGACTGATTTAACTTGTGTTGCTTATTCTATTACCAATACTGCCTTATATGATACTTTAGGTCCTGAATCAAGTAAATATATTTTGGGGTTGACAGAATCTCCAATTATTGTCTGTTCCAAGGAGAAAATTAAGACTTTGATTGAATTAAAAAGAGATAATGTCCAATTATCAAATTTAATCACCTTGGTTTCAATGGATGATTTAACTCCTGCAGATGATGGATTAAAGGAATTTGCCCGTGAACATAATATTACTTTATTTGATGTTAAACAAGTTGAACAATTAGGAGAAATCAATCATTTACCTCCAAAACCTCCAAAGCCAGACACAAGATTTACAATTTCTTTTACATCAGGTACTAGTGGTGCTCACCCTAAGGGAGTTGTGTTAACTAATGCCAATGCTGTTGCTGGTGTTACCTTTATGTACTCTACCCTCAGTCTTAAAACCTCACCTGTGTTTTATTCATTTTTACCCTTGGCTCATATTTATGAACGAGCCACGATTCAATTTGGTCTTTCTGTTGGTGCTGCTATTGGATTCCCACAAACTCATTCTCCTTTAACTCTTCTTGAAGATGTTCTGGTTTTACAACCAAACTTCTTGGCATTGGTTCCTCGTGTTTATACTAAATTAGAAGCTGCAATTAAGGCCAAAACTGTTAAGAATGAAAAACCAATCTTGAGATCAGTATTTAGTAATGCCATTTCTAAACGTATTGAATTACAAACTAAAGAAGATCATGTTAACCCAACTCATTTAGTATATGATCGAGTTCTGGCGTTATTAAGAAAAAAAATTGGTTTTGGTAAAGTTGAATCTATGGTTACGGGATCAGCTCCAATTTCTCCAGAAACAATCAAATTCTTAAAAGCTTCATTGAATGTTGGAATGGCCCAAGGATATGGTATGACGGAAAGTTTTGCTGGTATTTGTTCTTCTGGAATGTTTGAGTATCAGCCAGGTTCTTGTGGTGCCATTAGTGTAACTACTGAAATTAAATTAAGAGATATTCCTGAAATGAATTATACTGCAGATGATGAAGGAGGACCTCGTGGAGAGTTATTATTACGAGGTCCACAAATTTTCAAGGAGTATTTCAAAAATCCCGAAGAAACAGCCAAGGCAATTGACGAAGATGGCTGGTTCCATACTGGTGATGTTGCTAGAATTAATTCCAATTATGGTAACAGATTATATATTATTGATCGAGTCAAGAATTTCTTTAAATTAGCTCAAGGAGAATATGTTACTCCTGAAAAGATTGAAAATTGTTATTTAGCACAATTTCCATATATTACACAGATGTATTGTCATGGTGATTCCTTACAAACTTATTTAGTGGCTATTGTTGGGTTAGATCCAGAAACTATCAACAAGTATATTGCTCTGAGATTCCATGATAAGATTGTCAATAAGGAAGATGTTGCTGACTTTTTCAAAAACCCCAAGAATAAGAAAATCTTGTTACAAGATATGAATGAAGCTGTAGGTAAAGAATTACAAGGGTTTGAAAAAGTTCATAATATCGATGTATCATTTGAACCTTTAACTCTTGATAAAGGTGTTATTACTCCTACTATGAAGATTAGACGACCAATAGCTGTTAATTACTTCAGAGAAACTTTAGATAAGTTATATGAAGAAGGATCTATTATTAGAAACTCTAATTTGTAGAGAGTGTATAATATATAGTATTAATTTCCTGTTTTTTTATACATATTTATAAGGATTCATAATTCCATTTGGATCGTAGTGGTTCTTGATATCTTTAATCATTTGAATTTCAACAGGACTCTTAGAATATCCAATATAATTTTTCTTTTGGAATCCTAATCCATGTTCAGCAGAAATTGACCCTTGTTTACTTTGAATCCATTCATATACAAATGGTTCTAATACATTTTCCACTTCTGAAGAATATTGACGTACACTAACATTTAAATGTAAATTACCATCACCAATATGTCCATATCCTACAGCAGCAACAGCAGGTTTACTTTCATCTTCAAAACTAATTATACCAGCTTGTTCTAATTTTTCATTACATGCTTCAACCAAGGCGTAAAGGTCAGGTAATGGGATAGAAACATCATATTTATAAACCCCACCTGTGGCGGTAACACCTTCAGGAATAGATTCCCTCCAAGACCAAAGAGATTGAATTTGACTAGCATCTTGAGCAATAATCCCATCATCAACCAATTCCGCTTCCATTGCCCCAGCCAAGAAAGTTTCTAATTTTTCATCATCATGATCTTTATTTGATCCGGAAGTTTCAATAAGGATGTAAAAAGGATACTCTCCACTTTCAATTGGATGATCTAATTTTAAGTGTCTACCAGTAAGTACTTGAGAAGTACCATCCATAAATTCAAATGCTGACAAGATTTCAGACAATTCCTTACGAGCTTCAACAAATACTTTTTGAACAGCTTCATAACTTGATACTGCCAAAAAGGCAACATTTTGTGCTTGAGGTCTTGAAGGACACAAGATTGATACACCAGTGATTATTCCCAAAGTACCTTCAGAACCAATAAATAACTGTTTTAAATCATATCCAGTATTATCTTTACGTAAAGAATGCATAGAATCGTAAATACTACCATCTGGTAACACTGCTTCTAACCCTAATACAGATCCATGTAAAGATCCATAACGTAATAATCTTAAACCTCCTGCATTACAAGCAACATTCCCACCAACATGACATGAACCCTTGGCTCCTAAATCCAAGGGGAAGATATACCCTTGTTCAGCCAAATATTGGTCAGCAGTTTCCAAGATAACTCCAGCATCAAGTTTTAAAATCCCACTGACATTATCAAATGATCTAATCTTGTTCATACTTGACATTGAAATGATAATTTCATCGAAAATTGGATTGGAACCACCAACTAACCCAGTATTACCACCTTGAGGAACCACAGCTAATTTTTGTTCATTGCAATATTTTAAAATTTGTGAAACTTGTTGAGTTGTCTTGGGTTTTAATACTAATTGAGATTGACCACGATATTTTCTCATCCAATCTTCGTTGTAGAACAATAAATCATCTTCATCGGTGATAAGCCCTTTGTCAGTAAGGACACTTTTAAAGAATTCAATATCATTGTTGTCTAAGCTTTTGAATTTTGCATCACGTTGAACTTTATGAGAATAAGTATCGGCAGTAAATGAAACAGTTTTGGTAGAGTATCTAGCAGTAGATACAATTATAGGTGTAGGTAATTTAACAAGGTTTCTTCTAAAAATAGAAGCAGACCGTGTTAAGCTATAAATTGTTGTTCTTTGCATTGTCAGTGTGTAAGCTTAAAAGAAGTGAAAAATTAATTCCTGTATCGGCCATCCTCCTTTTTTTTAATTCAATCAACAGAAGTCAAATTGTAAATCATTTTTCTCCCCAAAAAAATAAATGAGTCGAATCATATCACGTGAACAAACATCATGTGATAAGAATCACTGCCAAAAAATAAATTACTGGATGAGGGAACAAAAGAAAAAAAAAAAGAGGAAAAAAAATCCTTCAAAACTATAGACTCAAGAAAATACTGAACTCCATCCCCCCAGTTTCAAAATCTGGTGCCATATTCTAACACGCGAAATTACCCCATTTGGTTACGAACTTTTACAACTCAAAGTAACTTTTTCAATAAACTAAAAGTACTTGCTATTGTTACCTACTACATTCTTTCTTACTTGTCCCCAGGTATTCTATTTCAAAACATGTACTTTGTTCAAAAACTTGGACTAATATTGGCACTTTTAAATGTGTCAACTGCATTTCAATGGCAGTTCCCCTTTCATCTTTCCAGTTTAACTCTAAATAATGTTGGTGGTGGTGGTTCTTCACATTTACATTTCTCCACTATCGACCCTAAGGAATTACCCATAGATTTATTAAAATATCATGAAGATTATGTTATTCGAGTTAATTATGAAGATGATTCTGAATTGAAAAAATTTTTATTGTCTAATTTATATGATGCTGATTCAAATAATGATACTCAAATTAAATTTAACAGGTGGGCCCGTAATCCTTCAACCAAGCAAATTGATTTACAAATTGATGAAAATAATTTAATTAAATTAATTGAAAAGTTTCCTTTAATTAAATATCAAATTATAATTGAAGATTTATCTCAAAAGGTTTATGAAACCTACCCGAAAGATTTTCATAATACATTTACTGCTAAGGATTCAAAGTTTAAATACGCAGCTACTGAAGAAGTTATTGAAGCTACTAAACTTAATGTCTTTTCCGAAGTTTTCTTTAAGGAATACCGTCCCTTGGAAACTATTGATTCTTGGTTAGAATTATTACAAGAAACATACCCTGATATCCTTTCAACTGAAACAATTGGTGAAACTTCTGAACAAAGACCATTCAAGATTATTCATTTTGCTGTACCGAATCAAGATGTTGCCCATGGTGAAAGAAGAACTATTGTAATTACTGGAGGAACTCATGCTCGTGAATGGATTTCGGTATCTTCCGTATTATATACGATTTATGATTTACTACAATTTTATTCTGAAGAACCTGATTCCAAGATTTTCAAAGAATTGGATTTCTTGTTTATTCCTGTTAGTAATCCTGATGGATATGAATATACCTGGAAAGCCGATAGACTTTGGAGAAAGAATCGTCAACCTACAGTTCAACCCAATTGTTTTGGAATTGATCTTGATCATTCTTATGATTATCATTGGACAAAATCTAGTGATTGGCCCTGTGGAGAAGAATATAGTGGAGAATATCCCTTTGAAGCCACTGAATCAAGAATTTGGGAAGAATATTTAAACAATACTAATCATGATCATAAGATTTGGGGATATATTGATTTACACTCTTATTCCCAAGAAGTTCTTTATCCTTATGCTTATTCATGTTCTCAACAACCAAGAGATGAAGAAAATTTAATTGAATTAGCTTATGGAATTGCCAAGGCAATTAGATTAGAATCTGGAGTTAATTATCATGTATTACCAGCATGTATTGATCGAGATGCTGATTTAGTACCTGATTTAGGATCAGGATCAGCCTTGGATTTCATGTATCATAATCGAGCATATTGGGCATTTCAATTGAAATTAAGAGACAGTGGAAGTCATGGATTTTTATTACCACCCAAATATATTGAGCCTGTTGGGAGAGAAGTGTTTGCCGGATTTAAGTATTTCTGTTATTTCATCTTGAGTGATGAACGTCAGCATTCTCCTTGAGTTTGAACTATTATATATATATATACTTTCTTTGTATAAAATTTGGTTTTTTTTACTTGTTTTCATATCCTATGTAAAGTCGCAAAAATTTTTTTTTCTGTTTGGTGAACTCTTGCAACTGAAGGAGTAAATCAACATGAGAGTTGTGATTCAAAAGGTGAAAAGTGCTTCTGTGACTGTAGATGAGAAAGTAATATCATCGTATGTATAAACAAACACTTACAACATCAGCCCACACTAACACACTTCCCAGCATAAGCAAAGGATTAATGATTCTTGTGGGTATTTCAACTCACGACACTATGGATGATGTGAATAGATTATCCAAGAAATTACTTACTCTTCGTATATTTGAAGATCTTTCTCAACCACCAGAAACTGCAACAAAATGGTATGGGAAACCTTGGTCCAAGAATGTTGTTGATATTCAAGGTGAAATTCTTGCTGTGAGTCAATTTACCTTATATGGAACGATAAAGAAAGGTACAAAACCTGACTTCCATAAAGCCGCCAAGGGACATCATGCTGTTGAATTGTATGAATCATTTTTAAATCAATTGAAGGAAGGATTGGGTCAAGACAATGTTAAGGATGGTGAGTTTGGAGCAATGATGGATGTTGCATTAGTTAATGATGGTCCTGTAACTATAATTTGGGACACCAATGATTCTTCTATATAGATTGGATTAGAAAAAGTAATTAGACAATTAGACAATTAGACAATTAGACAATTAGACAATTAGACAATTAGACAATGACATTAACACATCCTGTATATATACACAAAATCTATATATAACTACATAAAATAAATAAGTTTTTTGTTTAACAAGTAAACACGTCATAAAAAAAGGGAGGAGGGGGTAATATGTGCACGGTTTACCTCCCCATTAGATACGACATTAACAATATAAACACGACAACAACAATCCCGGCTGATTGTATATTCTCAAGATCAAATCTTTCCATAGGATCAAATTCAAATGTATTGAATATCGCTCCATCACTTCCGTCGGATAATGTATTGGGAAATATAATCTTTTGACGAACAAAATTTACTAAATCAAGTTTTCGTATAACATAAATGGCAATGAATATGTAAATAAGGGAAAACCAGGGGAATCCTGAGCCCCGCCTTTCTTCAACTTCTTCTCTTGGCTTATCTGACATTGCGATTGTGGTTTGTAAACCGAGCACGGATTAATCTTGGTTTTTGGAGAATTTATTTTTTTTATTTCACTTGTCTTGCATTGTTCGAAAAGGCAAAAAAAAGTTTGGTCGTCAAAAACCCGGAGAATGCGATAAGGCACACACAAAAAACTGACACATTCACATTTACACACAGTATAAATAAGGCATGAATAGACATCTCCTACCACACTCCTGAGAATTCATTATTTTGAAACATTAACACCAATACCTTCCACCTTCTTGAAGCAGTAACGAAAAACCAAATTGAGAAAAATAACATTGATCCAAGAAATATTCCCACAATCATTGCTGATATAGATAATCTTATAATACTATAAACTATATCTAATCCCGCCAATAAGATTGAAAATAATACAATAATATAATTCACGATTATTGTATCGGAATATTGGTTGTTCAGAATTGAAGGAGTAGTAACATTGAAAAATTCATCGAATCCATTAGTAAACGGAGGTTGAAACGTATCAGGATTGATAATTAGTAAAAGTGGGAATCTATCAAAGATATTGGCCACAAAGTCATTTCGTATATTTCTGGCTATTATTGTTAATAGATCCCACCATCGCATTGTTTGTGGGAGGAATTAAAGATTGAGTGATTTGACCTTTTTTTTTACAGTCAGTTTTTTTAAACCATATAAGATTTCTTTTTTTTTGTCTTCTATTTTTTTTAAGCTTTTCCTTGTTGCAAAAACATGAAACGAAGCATGCAAGAAATAACATCACCAGTTAAACTACGGAGATTAACTCCTGAGTTAACCCTTTTGAATATACCTGACGATGTTTTAAATTTAATCTTGTTCCATTTAAGTTTTGTTGATATTATTAATTTATCTTGTTTGGATCATGAATATAGATCTTGTTTTTCTAGGCGAATATTTACTCAAGTCAAGGCGACTTGGAGCAAACTAATAGAAGATGGTGAGTTCAAAGATAATTTTATTAACAAACACAAGAATATTATACGACAATTACGTATTATAGATTGTTATTCATATGGAGAGTGGCAAGTTGATTTTTTTACAGATTTATTAATCCATTTCCCAAAATTAAACCGATTATTAATTAATTCTATGAATTCTTCTAATTGGTTGAAATATCGAGCAAGTGATAATATTGAACTGTTGTGTTTATATTTCGAAAAAGATCATTTTGAAACTCAAAATGAATTCTTACTGAATAATCCTAAAGATATTAATCAAATTATTCGAAGAGAATCAATTACAAGTCCGAGAATTTTCAGTATTGATCATATTGCCAATTTTAAAATGTTGACAAAGCTATCACTAACAGACTATCATTTTAATTGGGAAATAGAAAATGTAAAACCTGTACTTATGGTTAAAGATATCTCCTTGTATAATTGTACTTGGGAATATCCTTTTAGATTGTCTCAATTTAATTATAACAACAATATCATCAAGTTAAAACTAAGTTATTCAAATTATAATCCATTTATACTTTCAGAAAGATTCAATAATTTTTTAAATGATGATGAACATGAAGATTTTCAAAGTATAGAAGAACTTTCAATTAATATTACCTTTGATGTAAATCATCCCATACAAACTTGGTCGAAATTTCTTTCTAATAAATTAATTTTACGATTTTATAGTGAGAAAAGTTTTCCAAATTTGCGAAAACTAAGTCTACATGGATGGTATTTATCATTACAAAATTTCAAAGAAATAATCAAACATATTTCAACATATAAAGACGGTCATTTACATTTACTTGATTTAAAAGTATTTGATTCTTCGTGTGATGAGAATTTACCTGAAGAAATAACACAAGAATGGAAACAACTTTGTATGTGGAAAAAATTAACTCTTGATATTTTATAGATTTTATAGAAAAAAAAATATTTACGACATCTCTTTTGCATTCATCATGTTTCTTCAATTGGGATATGTCTTGTTCATGGTAGTGCTATGTTTGGCAAACACTGAAACATACTTAATTCGAACACCCTATTATTTTGATATTGTGCCCCATCCAGCAAAAATCAACAACAAATATAATTTTAATCGAGAAATTCTCACTATCAATCAAACACATTCAGTTATTTTAGACTATCCAATACAAACAATTGATACATTTAATATAGTTAATATATCCAATGTTATACAGCTTGACTATAATTCGGTAGTGAAACCTAAAAAGACTTTGCTTGTTAAAATCAACAACTATGAAGATTCAATTTTTCAAAGTAATGATTTGTTGAATATTAAATTGTGTTGGCCAGCAACAACACCATATGACTTTTGGATATCACATACATATTTATACTCAAATGAACTAATTGACACTGCTGAAACATTTGATTTGTATTTAAAAATCGAGTATCAATTCATTGGTGAAACTTTCGATTCCAAATATCTCCATGAAAATGACAATTTACAATTCCAATTATATATCAACAAATTACCCAATAATTGGTTACCAATCCCCCTTGAACTTTATGATTTTCTCATCTACCTAGTTGATTTGGTTATACTAGTAATTTGGAATGTTATTCCGTACACAAATCACTATATAAAATTTGGCACAGGGCACACGTGACAGGTTTTTCTTGGTTACGCTTTCAATTTGCCCTCCCCCTTTAGCTTTTTTTTCTTTGTATAGTGGAATTCTGTATGATCATTTATTTTTGTCAGAACGTTTTTCTGTCTTTCTTTTACACTCTCTCCTTTTTCTATCATTATTTTACTCAATTAAATTTAATTAACAATGTCATTAAGTGAAGATGATCCATTGGGACCACCCAAGAACACTCAAAACTTGGATTTGTCCAAATTAACTCCTCAAGAATTAAAAATTTATAAAATGTATGGTAAATTACCTACAAGACAACAAATCTTATCAACAAGGTTTCAAGATAAGAAATATTTCGATAGTGGAGATTATGCCATGCAAAAACAATTAGGTGGTGGATTTAGAAGTGGAATGCCTGGTGGTATGCCCATGAGACATCCCAATGCTGAAAGAATGCGGGAAATGTCTGTTCGAAATTCAATTAGTTCAACCAATGCTCAAATATTTGCTAATGGGAAATCAGGACTTTTAAATGATGCTACTCCTGATAAAGCAGAAGAAGAATCAGATGCATCAACAGGAGGGAAGAAGTAGGGTGTATGAGTCATGTAATAGTTAAAATGAGATCGGGAAGGTAATAATTTCCATTTCCAGGTTTAGGAAAACAGAGTACGGTTGATTACTTTGAATCCAGTGTAAAGAAAGTTTTTGGCAAATTAATTTTTTTTGCTTTGGTTACCTATATAGATAATGTTTGATGGGTTGACCCCAGATGACATTAAACAAAGTTTTTGTTTTGTAATTTTTCTCTTTGTTTAGGAAATTCAATTAATAAAAAATAGTCTAATAAGGTTTTGCTTGTAGATATTGTGGTCAGATTACGGTTTCAATTGGGATTGAAAAAAAAGGTGATTTCAATTATACTGACGTCAACATACAGTAAATGCATAAAATCACCAATGAACAATTCAACAATGCTATAGAAGAGTTCAATGGATTGTTGATACTGAATTTAACAAGTGAGAAATACCAACTCACAATTAAGAATAATTACATTAAAAGGTTACAATACCAAAAAACTTGTTTATTTACAAGTGTTGTTCTCGATAACTATCGAATAGATTTTACAATATCGTTTCATGACTTTTATCAAGTACCTATTCTTAACTTACGAGTATATAAAGATGATGTATTTACAACATTGCATAATATAGATTGTGCACATATACCTTCATTAACTTCACATCATCTTCTCCAAGAAACTTGGTATGAAGTGCATGCATGCGAGACATTAGAAACAATTGAAAAATTACCACAAATACAAGGAATTACAATTGACCCGTGTGTTCAATATTTATGTTGTTGGTTTGGGTTTTATGGAATTCCTTGTATATTCCCCCATATTACTTTTAGACCGTACTTATATAAATAACTACAAGCTAGCTTTATGTGTTTATAAAATCACTTAATAAAAATAATTTACAACTATCAAAGGGAACCAAGTTTTTAAAACTTAATATATAAATATGCAATATGCTCAAGCACTACCACCAACTTTTACATCAGTGAAAATACGACATGGGTATTTTTCCGTATACATTCCATGAACTGGTTCATCCAACATTTTCCATTTGAATTTATTTAATGATGGAGCCACAATTGGTTCACCATGTTTACCTAAAATTTCTCCCTTTACAACACTAGCAGGAACAGTTTTTAAAGTAGTTGATAAACTAACTTCAGCAGCAGGGTCAATAAAAGTCGATAATTCTTCAGTACCTTTATTACCAATGGAAATTCTTGGTTTGGAAGCAGAACCTAATTGTAATAACCCGGAAACTTTAGTTTGATTAAATCCAACAACTTGAGGGTAATCTCTTCTGAAATCTCTCTTGTGATATGCATTGTTTCTAATATCAGCAGCTGGTACCGTACCTGGATCTTGATAATTATTTGCTTCTTCAATTCTTGCTCCTGGTGGTTGTTGTCTGAAATGAGCTACAAGGGGATTACCCGAAGATCTATTAGGAGCTAATACAAAGATTTTTCTAAATATTTCCCAAATCCCCCGCGATTGAGTAGTATATTTCTTCCATACTGGAACTGGGCCTCCTGACATTGTGCTTGGTGTAGAAGTTGATAGTTGATAGTCTTGCTTTGAAGGTTGAGTGGGTTTTTTTTTTCCTCTGTTCTCTTTGGTTATGAAAAAAAGAACCAATCAATTTGAATTTACTAGTAATCGAGTTCTATGCAGGAAACAACAATCAATATAGTTACAGGTTAGGTTCTCTAGTTCTAATTAAATTAATACCATATTTATTATAAATAATTTCTAAATATTTTATTCATTAACTTCATTTGTTAGTCAATAATAATATCATAATTTCAATATTTCTGAAATTCAATTACTAACTATAGGCAATATTATGTCTACTTTCCAGCTACTCGAAGGACGACTTTGTAGTATTGGTTGTTGGTTCATTTATCGTAAGGCGGGTAGTAACAAAGTTATTGCAAGTAAGAGATGTACGTGACTTTAATAATAAGAGCATTAAGTGCAAATGCAACAGACAAGAGCTGGGGACATAGTACCTACATTTCCATTGATCACTCCAGTTATAGAGTCATTATATTATCACTGAGAAGTATTTCGGTTCATAGTTGTTCAAGAGTGTAGTAATTTACTTTATAGTTTACCTAGTTTACACAGGATCTTTTTGTCTGGCTATCTATTTTATTTCCAGAATTTTAGTAATTTGTGGTTAAGTGAACTAGAGAAAACAAGAACAATATATAGTAAAGTATCTTGGGTCGGGTTTATTAATAACAATAGAAAATAGTATATATATCTGCAAAAGGTACCAATAGCGGAGATAGCGTAACAAGGAAGGGGGTTTTAGAACAAGACAGATCAAGACAGAGCTTTTGATCATGATGGTCAGCAACTGTTTCAACAATCAAATTGTCTTATGCTTGACATTGTGTTCAACACTAGTTATAGGTATTAACAATGTGGTTACACACATGCCAGGCCAGATAGTTTAAAGCGTGATATGAAAGAATTTAAAGATGTTGATTGGACTAGTGTAGGATTCACAACAATTCAAGGGAATACTGTAAACCTATACCCGAATGTGTCCAATATGACAGATTATGACTCCTGTAGAATATGGGCAAGTATATTAGTGTATGGTCATATGTTAGATGTAAATGACTATGAAGCGCACAGTAAAATGGCAAATAAATATCTAGATTTATATCATAAAGACAACGGGTATTTAGCAGTACTTGAAGCAAGCAAGTACAGAATGACCAACAATGAGGATACAACTTATCTGAAGCTAATTGATGACTCAGAAAGTTTAATTGGTATAGGCCGAGTAATTATTGGCTAGCTTAACGAACGAAAGGTAAAAAGAGCACCATCGTTCGGGGGATAAACTTCCACCAGAGAGAGATAGATAAATCGAGATTGGCGAAATACAATTAGGAGAGAAGCTCTAAGAATAGCTACCTTTGTGGTTTCTACTAGCTGTATAATAATGATTAACACTGGCACCCGTGCAATAGGAATAAACAAGGTCCAATATTCCTCCATTGTATAGTAAATAGTTAAAACTATATGAATACAAAAATCAATGTATTTTCTCTACACTTTTTTGTTAATCGAGAAGGCTGTTCTACGAATTTATACTTCCCAATCAGTCTCTTTATATATCTAATTTTGACACTCACAGTTAACCAACACTACAAAACAATCCCCTTCCAATCTTACCAAAGATAATGATTCCACAAAAGAAAAAACTAGCAATCCATAACCAAAGCGCTATGGTATCTTCTGAAGTTGAACCATACCTACTTACAAATGAATAATTATCAAGATAAATTACCACACAAGTACCAAATGACCCTAAAAGCGACGCCAAGAAACCAGAAGCAGTTCCATCTAATAATAACCATAATCCTGGGTTTAATAATGACCAAAGAATAGATACTTGTAAAAATGATGACCATTCAATTTTACGAATAGCATAACTAATTCCTAAAAAGGTAATACATGCACGAATTAAATCATTAAATAAATTGGAATATGTTGTGGAATAAGCAGGATATGGATTTGACGATAATAATCTTCTGGAAAACGCAGCTGGTAACACACCATCCATAATTGGATGTAATAATCCCATTCCAAGTCCTTGAATGGTAAGAGCCAACATTTGATCTAAAAATTGTCCAATTTCACTATCTATGGGGAAATAAGTACTAACTCTAAATTTTGAGAAAAATCCACTAACAAACATATTGGAAATTGTCACGGGGATATTTGCTAATTTATTATCACTAAAATGTTTATAATTAATATGTCTGGTTATTTCATTATATAAAAATGCTGAACTGGATAAAATTAAGAATTTTAGAACCAACGGTAATTTAAATAAATTTTGTGGGGCAATGGTAGGTATAGTTGGTTTCTTTTTTTCAATTTCTTGAGCTTTACTTACAATTTCTAAATCTTTTTCTTCAGTTTCTTTACTTATACCATATAAGTATTCGTTATCATAAATTCCATATAAGGAAGGCTTTGTAAGATTAGTTACTGATTCCGACTTTTGAAGTCGCGTGGCCGATTCACTGCCAGAATTCATTGTACCAGGTGTTGTGTTTAAAATAGCTGATTTTCTTAAGTCACTCATGATATGCTGATTTGATTCGTGATTTATATTTAAGCGAAGTTATAGCGGGGTAGATAGGTCAAGGTATCAGTATAACAAATTCCAAGTCAAACAATAAAATCAATATCAAAAAAAAAAAAGAAAACGAAAGAGTGGGAAAAAGAACAAAAAAAAGTTTTGGCTGGTGGTTTGTTTTTTTTTTTTTTTTTGAATGTCGTGTCTGTCACAGATTTAACACGAAAGGTTCAAGGTTTCATTTTGTAAAGTGTGGTACAAATTTAACAAAGAAAAACAAGGAATCTTCGGTGATACGAGCAATTTAAGGGGGATGTGTCAATTGTTGTTAAGGGTGATTATGTGGGGTGTTACTAATCAAGGAGTACTAGTAGACTTCTTTGTTTACCTGCCAAAAATATTATTTTTTTGATGTAGATTTCTCATGTGATTTTTAGTTGAGGCGAGTGTTGTATAACTAGAAGTTATAAATAGAAATCGTAGTTTGTACTATTGTAGGGAAGGAATGATATGATATTGATGTATGTTATAATCCTTCTTTCTCTATAGCTAAGACAATGTTTTCTAGTTCATATTTTTCATAATTTTTGCACTTTTTTTTTGCAAAATTTATGTTAATTCTAACTATAGATCTCCACATAGTTTCACGATACAAGAATTACCTTCTGAATACTCTTTCAGAACCATCAATTGACTCAATTCTCTCATTTGTTAGGTAACGGTCACATTTTGGTAGCGCACACTTCACTTAAGTTAATGTTGATGCTTTTGCAACAGACAAAAAAAAACATGTACTAGAAAACAGAAACACTACTAATTGGTCCCACCACATGTCATCAAATATATTCGAAACAGGTGAAGGCAATGGTGTAGTAAATAGTGCCAATCAAGTAGAACCATCAAATGAAACATACGATGATGATAAACTTGATGCACTTTTACATGAAATTCAAATTGATGAATCAGAGGAATCAGATGGGAACTTGTTTGTTGATACTTCCGAAGAAGAAGAAGACGACTTTGCATTAGGTGAAGAATCAGAAGAAGATGATTTTGATGAAAATTATAACTTCAAGGATGCCTTGAAAAGTGCTGGTAATTTCCGAGTTCGTAATCGAAGAGAGAAATTAAATAAAGGATCAAAATCGTATTATAAACGGAAAATGATGCGTGCTGACAATCGAGAACTAGATCCTGAAGTTCGTCTGAACCTTTCTCAAGCTAATGAAGCATTTGTTCGAAATGATTTTCAAGTTGCTCAACAATTATATATCGAAGTTATCAAGAAAGATCCCCGGAATTTCAGTGCTTACAAGACATTGGGAGAGATTTTCAAACAACAAGGGAAACTTAATGAATGCTGTAATTATTGGCTATTAGCAGCAAATATTCATCCTTGGGATACGGAATTTTGGGGCAATGTTGCAGAATTATCTGCTGATTTAGGATATATTGATCAAGCAATTTATTGTTATACTCGAGCTATAACTCAAGAAGTTGACAAAAGTGCACCATATATTTTAGAACGAGCAATTCTTTACAAGGAAAGAAGACAATTTGGTAAGGCCTTGGAAGGATTACAAAAAGTGAGACAATTATATCCTGGTGATTCCAATATCTTGAAACATTTAGCAGGAGTTTATGTTGATCAGAAAAGATTAAATGATGCGATCAATTTATATATGAAAGTATTGGATAGTAATATTCATCCTGATCCTGATAGTGATCAAATATTTCCTAAATTTGGTTGGGCAGAACTTAATATATTGTTGGAGTTACATATACAACATCATTCTTGGAAAACAGGATTAAATATTTTGAAATTAACTGCTAGATGGATTCAAAATCGACAAAATGAAACTTGGTGGAACGATCCTCCTGAAAATGATGCTGAATTTGATCAAAAAAGAAGAGGTGAAGTAATTGACAAGTTAAACATTGACACCTCGATTAAAACGGAAGCCCTTGCTAAACTGTTTGACCTACCAATTGATATTCGTTTCAAGTTAGGTCATTTAAGATTAGGGTTGGGGCAAAAGGATGAAGCTATACATCATTTTGATTTCTTATTAGAAGATGAAGAAGATATTGCTGATTTACATTTTGATGCAGGTAAAGTATTAGAAGAACATGGATATCATGAAGAAGCGTTGACATTTTTAACTCGAGCTACTTTAAATGATGAATTTAATGAAAATCCTGAATTAATAAATTTATTAGGAAAATGTTTTTTTGAAGTTGGTGATTATACTCAAGCTAAACAAGCTTATGAGACATTGTTACATAATGAACCTGATAATCTTGATTTTAAATTGGCATTAGCAGAAACTTTATATCATTTAGGTGATGATACTGGGGCAGAAGTATTGATTGAAGAAGTTCAAGAAGCAAATTATAAATTAAAAGAAGGTGAAGAAATATTACAAGAACCAGAAAAACCCGATAAATCATTAATTAGAAATGTTCGTAAATTCCGTCCTAAATCAGCAAGATTAACTGAAGAAGAAAAAGCGGAAATTGAACTTGAAGCTACAAGAAAAGTGCTTGAGAAATTTGGTCGTATGGAGAGATTAGAAGAATCAATAAATAATGGAGATAAATTTGCCATTGCTGCTTGGTTACAATTGGCTGCTCCCTTAATTGAAATGTTTAGAAAAGTACGAGCATTTTTCCCTCGAGATAAAAACAAAACATTCGAGGGGATTTATTCCTATCGAAGAAAGAAGGATATGAACATTGATCAAAAATTAGCTAGAGCGTTTGATTTATTAGAAGGAATGGATCAAGATGAAGAAGATACTAGAAGTAATTTGATCTCTAAAACAGAGTATCGTGGGTTAAATTATGATCAATGGTTTTATATCTTTATCCAACATGCAATTCTTATATCTAAATTTGAGATGAATGATGATTATGCTAATGAATTAGTAGATATCGCCAGTTCGGTAAGTGTTTTTGTACAGGATAAAAGAAAAGAAGCATTTTTACGAGTTTTAAAACTTATTTTTGCAATTGAAAATCAAAATATGGCTGATATTACTCATTATGTTAGGTTTTTCCTTGTTGGTAATCAATTTTCCCCATTTATGTGTAAATTCTTTCTTTGTTGTTTTGCTACAGGTGTTCATTCATGGGAGACTTTAACAAACTACAACCATCAAAAGTTTTGGTTACGTCAATTGAAAGCATATGATAGTTTAGTATTGAAAAAGAAAGTCACTGGGATGGCCATGGTTTTAGCTGATGTGAAAGATGTAAAACTTGCTGAGAATCATCCTGATTTATTGTACTTGTATGCGAATTTGTTGGGAGGTAGTAGAAGTTATTTATCTTCTGTGGTTTATTTAAATCGAGCATATCGATCATGTAACAAAGATCCTATGATTTGTTTGGTATTAGGATTGGCACATGTTCATCGATCAATGCAAAGATTAACAATCAATAGACATTTACAATTATTACAAGGGATAAGTTATATTTTGGAATATCGCGATTTACGACTGCAAAATGCAACAAAATATGAATTACAAGAAATTGAATATAATTTAGGAAGACTTTTCCATATGTTGGGATTGACGACTTTGGCAGTACGACATTATGAAAAAGTATTGGAAATGAAGGACCAGTTTACAGATGATCCCGATTATGATTTACTGGTGGAGGCTGCTTATAACTTGGCATTGATTTATAATATCAATGGAAATTCACAATTAGCTAAACAATTGACTGAAGAATATTTAACTATATAATTTTTCGATGATCTGCACAGTAAAAAAAATGTCTGTCTGAAAAATTAAATCTTGTAGTAAACCAACAACCATGGTCAGAGTTAAACAACGTTACATTCTCTTTGATATTCTATATCCTCCTACATCTGAAGATATCAACTTTTGTCTGTCTGAACTGAATGCATTGTTATCCTTACATCAAACTTCTCCTCTGGAAATCAATCAAAAAACTCTAATTCAGGCAATAAGGAAAAGCTTACAAACTCATTATGGAGATTTTGGTAGTGGTAGTGCCGGAATGTTGATGACAATTAAATACTTTTCCAACAAGACGTCTACTGGTATAGTACGATGTGGAAGAGGTTATTTTGAAATGATCATAGGTGCACTTGCGTTAATTACCAAGATTGAAGGTTACGATGTTATGATTCGATGTACTCATGTTAGTGGAACTATTAAAAAATGTGAAGAATTCTCGATAAAGAAATCCAAAGAGTTGATATATTTGATGAGTCAGAGTGGGAAAAACAATGATTTGTCGAATTGGATAGAAGATGTAAATACTATGGATATACAAATTGATCAAGATGACGACGAGGGGGACGAGGAAGAGTGATATTGCAAAAGTGATTGTTCATATTTGTCAAAGAATAATTGCATTGAATTTCTTCCGCTTAGTTTGTAACTATCAAATTCTGGTAAATATCCTATAACAACACTAAGTTCATTATTTGGAGTTGAAATCATATTAAGAATGAAATTATAAACAATTCCAGTATTCAGACAAAAGTATAATTTCTCAAGTTTATATTCCGAATTTGAATTTTCCGTTTTACCAAGATTTGAAATTGTTAATGAAAATCTCCCTCCAATTTTACCTAATCTTGACTTAAAGAAATCCCAATTATTTCTATAATTATACATTCCAATATATTTAAAAGAAACCTTTGATTTAATATTGTCCAACATTTTCCCATGAAAGTATTTCATCGATGAGGTGGTTTCTTTTATTGGTGGTAAAATTACTTCATCTCCACAAACCATAGAACCATATCTGAAATTCTTGATATCTTCAGAATAGTATCTTCTTCCATTGATGGCAATTAAAGAACTAGTGGAGAATTCCTTATTAGAATCAACAGCTGGAAACACAGTTTCTTCTAAAGTTTTCAAGAATAATACATTGAAATATGTCGTTAATGTGATACCATGGGATCTACAAAATTCAGTCATTTCAAGAACTTGCTCTTGATTGAAATTAAGAAACTTGAATTTTGTTTCGAGATTCTTTTCAACAGGTTTTTGAGTATGAAATATTGGTTGAATCCCCAAATTAGGAGTGAATTTTGTTGTAACTGTGAATAGTCTTGATATCCAATTTGTCACTTTCGACAAGAATGGCACATACTTTTCTAAATAATATCTAATAATCTGGAAATACGAAGGAATATACAAGTCAGTCACAGTTTCAGCAGGTGGAATAATGTTCTTTGGTAAATATTCAAAATCTCTTTTATATTGAAAGATTTCTTCAATAAATGTTTCTTCAGTACTTCTTGACAACTCTTTTGTTAAATCCTTATGAAATTGAACTACAGCTAAACCGTCAAAATGAGAATGATCAACATAAACACAAATAACCTGATCTCCCAGGATCTGTTCCTTAAACACGATAATTCTCCATAATGGTAAATCTATATCCATGGGTATGGTTCTCCTATTCACTTCTTCTGCTATTTGTTCATTATAAACTTCAATTTCTTGAAATTCAACAACATTGGAAAAAAACACACTCGATAAGATTCTAACTTCATAATTCTTTCCATTCGTCACCGATCCACATTCATTATCAGCTTTAAAGAAATTTTGTACAAACCAACTATTATTCTTAATTAAATTATGTAAAGCATTTGATAATAATTCTTTACTTACAGGTTTACTATATTTAGCAGTAATACTGAAATTCGAAGAATAACCTTCAGTACCTCGACAAATATAATATCGTTCGTTAAATTCTGGCTTTCGAATATGTTGTTGTTGTACAGTCATGTTGTTGATGTAAACATGGGGAACTAAAAAATTGGAAATCTGTTGTTTTTAAATAATCGCGGATCTACCTCCGATCCGACCTCCGGCAATGAGTCAGAATAGGAATTTAGATATACGAAGACAACAATGAATCGGTACTTCAATTTAGCTGGAAAAAGTCGATGCCGCTAACCTTAGATTCTTAGAACCAAATCCGAGAAAATCTACGGAGAATTCTTTGTACGTTTGGAGCCTTTACATTTGGTCCCTGTAAGAGCATATTTTACGAATAAAAAAATTTCAAAATTTTCAACATCAACTGTTTGACCGGAATCAAGTAGAAAATGATTTACTCTTCCACTTCTTCTTTCACTCCTCTTAAACCACATTGACTATGAACAGTCCATATTTGTTATATTTGGTGACTGACTCCACCATGATCCCTGAGTCATCTACATTCCTCAAACAAGTTGAGGCAGCAATTGACAACGGTGTCACTATGGTTCAATTACGAGAAAAGAAAATTTCTACATTAGATTTCATTACTCGTGCCAAACAAGTTCACAAATTAACTAAAGCCAAGGGTATTCCCTTAATTATCAATGATCGTGTAGATGTTGCTCTTGCCATTGATGCTGAGGGTGTACATGTAGGTCAAGATGATATGCCGGCTGAACTTGCTCGTAAACTTATTGGTAAAGATAAGATCTTGGGGGTAACTTGTTCAGTTCCTGCTGAAGTAGAAGAAGTGACTAAATCTGGTGTTGCTGATTATGTTGGGTTAGGTACAGTGTATAAAACAAATACCAAGAAAGATGTAACTGATCCTGAAGGTACAGGTCCTATTGGAATTAGAAAAATGCTTAAAGTTCTACAAAAATATAACGAGACTCACAAGAAGAAGATTAGTTGTGTTGCTATAGGTGGGATTAATCATAGCAATGCTGATAAAGTAATGTGGGAATGTAGAATTGATGGTGATGAAAGTACTTATGAAGAGCGAATTGATGGTGTCGCTGTTGTTTCTTGTATTATGGCTAGTGAAGATGCTGGGAAAGCCACTCAGGATTTATTCAAAATTGTTAGAACAGCTCCCGCATGGGTTAGTCATGAAACTACCACTGAATTGGATGCTAGTGATATTCGTACACGAGTGTCTCTGACTCATCCTTTAGTTCATCATATTACAAACAATGTTGTCAAGAACTTTAGTGCAAATGTAACTTTAGCAATTGGTGCTTCTCCAATCATGTCAGAATTAGCAGAAGAATTTCATGAATTTGCTTCAGGAATTCCCAATCTTGCCTTAGTGTTGAATTTAGGAACTCCTACAAGTCAATTAATGTCAACTTTTAAAACTGCAATCCAAGAGTATAATAAATATGGTAAATCAATTGTATTTGATCCTGTTGCATGTGGTGCTACCAAGGCTAGATTGGAAGCAAGTAGAGTTATATTGAATAGTGGCCATGTTTCTGTTATCAAGGGGAATCTTGGAGAAATTCAAGCTATTTGGAAATTAACCAGTTATTACAATGAATCATCTGAAAATGAAGAATCCCTTATGAGAGGTGTTGATTCTATTGCTGAATTAACGAAAGAGAAAATTATTCAAATTGGGGAACAAATTTCAAGAGATTTTAAATGTGTAGTTGTCATAACAGGAAAGATTAATTACATTATACATGAAGATTTTAACTATCCCGTGGAAGGTGGTAGCGAATTGATGGGATTAGTTACTGGTTCCGGGTGTTCTTTAGGAAGTACCATTGCCGCATTTTTAGCAGTTTCAGACGATGCATACATGGCAAGTATGCACGCAGTCAAACTTTACAATGAAGCAGGTAAAAATGCTGCTACTAAATCTTCCACACCTGCATCATTCATGATTTCCTTTGTAGATGAATTATATAGACTTACTCATTAAATATTTGGAAGGCGCAAAAAAAAATAAACACATACCAAAAATATTTGTCATCCAGTGTAGAAAACAAATATATAGCGAAAAATGGTACAGAAAGGTAAGGGAAGTTATAATAACGCGACCAAGAGACCACCCAAACCGTCTCCTGTGTCGAATATAGCCAAGATTGGAAGTTTGAATCGATATCCTGACAAGGAATACGCGAATTCTATACTTCATGATGTTGCGAAAGCGGTGGCGCCAATAATACATGAGAATAATTTTAAAGTAGGGACACTTTGTGAAATGTTCCCCAAGGATCCTAACTTATTAGGATTGAATGTTAATGCTGGACAAAAGATCTTGTTACGTCTTCGATATCATTCCAATGATAGACTGTTTTATCCTATTGGTGATATCATTGAAACTTTTTTACATGAACTAACTCATAATTTGTATAGTGCTCATGATAAGAAGTTTTATGATTTCTTGGATGGGTTAAAGAGAAGATATGAACAGATAAGGTATGGAGGTGTTGCCTCAGGATATAGATGTGAAGAAGAAAGATTGGGGTCAAAGTATATGCCTTTACCTAATTTGGTGAGTGTTCGAGAAAAGAGAATTAAAGAGTTGAGTAAACCAAAGTATAAGGCTGAAGTTAGAGTTTTAGGACTGAGTAGTGGGTCTACTCCTTCTAAAGTAAGAAAGCCAGAAGTTGATCAGAAAACATTGAGACAGTTGGCACTTGAGGCTGCTGAACGTCGTCAACGAGATTCCAAATGGTGTCATAGTGAAACAGTGGAGAAGGAGGAAGTGCCTGATGACAATGATCTTGATGTTATAGAAGTACTTGATGAGGAGGATATTGATTCAAAAAAGGTTAACGAAGTTGTCGACTTGACTGCGGAGGACCCTGAAACTACCAAACAAGAAGTAATAGTTATTGAGTAGGTCAATAGTTTATTCTCAATATAGTCTAAGTATGTTTGTATGTCCTTTGTAAAACCCTGTTGTTTTGTGACTTCCATATTCCGGTAGCGCAGTTCACAACAACTCGAAAAACTTGACGAAACAATAGAAGACAAGTGTTTACATACATCCACAATTGATAATGAATCTACAATGGTTCAATTTATTAACGTGTATATCAATACTTCCATTTGTATATGGTAATATAGCATCACCTGCCAATAGTGTGACTGTACAATTTGAAGCTCCTTGGAATTCCACCAATTTCTTGGTTAATTTAATTGAATCAATTTCGGGATATGATGAATCGTTATACATTCCTACAATTGAAACCATATTTGGTTTGAGTGAAGATGAAGATGAATTTGAATTGTATGAAACAACAGAGAAAGAGATTTATTCCCGTGTCATGTCTGGTTTAGATGAAAAATCCACCAGTTTTGTCAATTTCAATTTGGTTAACAAGTTATATACTCCTAGAATTATGTCTCATTATGCATATTACTCAAACAATGTAATGTCCAAGTTTAATGACCGATTGAATGTAGAATGTGCTCGAGACTCATTTGGAAATGAAGTTGAAAGAGATAATCAAGGTAATTTTCAAACTTGGTTGCTTTATAACAACAAGTTGTATTGTTCCTCAAGTGATTTATTTGCCTTACAAACAGACACCACTGAAGATGACGACGTGTTGAAAGTTGATCGAGTTATTGGTGATAATATCAAGGCTCCATTGTTGATACTCTATGGAAATCCTGCCAGTCCCATGACCAAAGAGTTTTTTGTACCTTTGTATCAAGATGCTAAAGCTGGTAAGATTAGATTTGTATGGAGGTATATTCCAGAAAGTTCCCAACAACCTGAATCACTCCCGGGGTATGGAGTTGAGATTAATCTCAGAAATCAAGAGTATTTCGTGGGTGATAAAAAGGTTAGCAATTTAGACATAACTAAAGATTTTAACAAGATAAACAGTTCAAACGAAGTATTTCCTGTTTCAAAAGACAGATTAGACAAACTTGGATTAAAATTTACAACTTTCATATTGTCAAAATCTAACAAATATGAACTCTTGAAAACAATGTTGAATAATTTCCCCAAATTTCTTCATCATATTGCAAACATTCCTAAATTGTTAAACTATGAATCTGTAAAAGCAAGTGTTTTCGCTAATGAAGATCTAGGTATTTCACAAGATTCGTATGGTTTTTATATTAATGGATCTCCCATCCATCCCTTGGAATTGGATATATTACGTTTACATTCAAAATTACAAACTGAATTAAAGATTATTCGAAATTTAATAAACTTGGGGTTTAGTATTATTCAATCAAAATTGTTAATTACAAAATTTGCTTTATTATCAGCTGTGAAACAAACTCAATTTCGTACAGGAAACACATTAATGGGGAATAATGAGAATAGATTTCGAGTATTTGAAAATACCTTTAGCAAACAATCTAAAGGAGGTGTTGTGTTCTTCAATGATATTGAACGTGATGTCACATATGATACTTATTCAACTGATCGTCAAGAAGTTTATTTGGGAGCTACTTCATATCGATTAAAACCCAATCAAATTCCGCCTCTCAAAGAAAACATTCATGATTTAATATTTGCTTTGAATTTTGCTGATAAAAATCAATTAAAAGTATTTTTCACGTTGTCCAAAGTAATTTTGGACACTGGTATTCCTCAACAAATTGGAATCATTCCTATAGTTGACGATCCCATGGACAAGACTTTAGCTGATGGGTTTTATTTCCTTGTTGATCAAGCAAGTTCAAAAGAAGCACTTGCATTCTTGTATAAATATCTTGAATCGAAAAGTGAAGCAGAAGTCCAGGATATTTTAAAGTTAATTCCCGATAAAAAGTTGACATTTGATTACAAGACGGTATTGAATAAGTTTTCAATTGAATCTCCTTCGGTTATATTCAATGGGGTGATTAATGAATTAGCTACAAATTGGCAAATCACAATGGGGAAACAATTGTCTCAGGATATAAACTTGATAAAAGCTCGATTGAGACAAGGAAATATAGATACCTCATTGAAGGAATTACTCTATTCCAATGCAAAACATGAACGTAATTTAAGAATTGTTCCTCTTGAACCAAGTGAAATCTTGTATAAACCAATTGATAGAGAACTTCAAGATCAATCGATTGTTTTTAGAAGTATGGATAAATCTAGCGATGTTGGATATACTTTTTGGTTGTTTTCTAGTTTCAATGAACAGTCAATGATTGAACAATTGATTTCCTTGTTGGAAATGATGAAGAAAAGAAAGGAAGATATTCAAGTGAGAGTTGTTAATACTGGTAATTTGAAGTGGGAACTGTTGACAAAAAAGTACAAATTATCTTTGTTAACTAGTTTACAAATTGATCAGATTATCAATGAGCTTAGACTGGTTAAATTAACTGAGGTCAACTTGGATGTTGACAAAGTTAGCTTCTTGGAAAAGAAGTCTATCCCAGTAAATCATTCATTTATGTTATTAAATTCGAGATATTTTAGATTGGATACTACATTCACATCACAAGAATTGGAACAAATTGTAATATTTGAACATTCACAAAGATTAAAATTATTCAAAGATATTCTTGAAACATATCCTGACCAATATAACCACAAGGGTTTGGTTGATTTCAATACTGGTAATATTGATCCTCTGGATTGGTTTGATTTGGTTTGTTCAACGGTGACGAAATCATTTCATGTTGATGATAAATTGTATATTGTCGATGTCAATAGATTTGATTTCAGTTCTTTAGACATGACAAATAGTATAGAAGTTGAAGAGAAGGAATCTGAATTGGATATCTTGGTTATTCTGGATCCATTACTGGAGTATTCACAAAAGATGGTGGCCATATTGGAAAGTATACGTGATTTCCCTTTTGTTACAATTAGGGTACTACTTCAACCAAAAGTTAATTCTGAGTTTAATATTGGTAGATTTTATCAAGGAGTTTATCCTAGTTCCACTCCAAAGTTTGACAAACGTGGAAAGTGGATTAACAAGTATGTTGCTGAGGTTAATCTGTTACCAGATCAAAACATGAGTATTGATTTGGACATTCCTAATAGATGGCATGTAACTACCAAATCTATATCTGATGGCGTTGATATACATAATTTGAAAGTTGAACAAGGTATATCTGCAAAATTTGAGCTCAATAGTATAATTCATGAAGGATATGCCAGAGATATTCACACAGCAATGACTCCACGAGGATTAACTTTTAACTTGGACAAGGATGATATCCACTCAGACACATTAGTTATGTCTACTTTGAATTATTTTCAAATTAGAACTACTCCTGGGATTTGGAAATTGAGCGTATCTCAAGATAAATTTAATCTTTTATCTTCATCTGAGAATAAGTTTGATGCTAATACCAGAGCTTTGGAGTTTGCTGAAATACCTGTATTCAGTCTTAAGGGACTTACTCTTTATCCGAGAGTCACAACAAAAGACAAGACCACTACCCCCAAGGCCAACCGCCACGCTGATATAAATATTTTCTCAATTGCTGGTGGTGGAGATTATGAACGTTTATTGGGAATAATGATTGCTTCTGTAAGAAAACACAATAATAAACTGGTTAAATTTTGGTTATTAGATAATTTTATGTCACCTCAGTTTAAACGATTGTTACCATTACTAGCAGAAAACTATAACGTTGAATACGAGTTAGTCACATATAAATGGCCCAACTGGTTAAGAAAACAAAAGCAAAAACATAGAGTCATCTGGGGATACAAAATCTTGTTCTTGGATGTATTATTTCCTCAAGATTTAGACAAGATTATATTTATTGATGCTGATCAAATATGTCGTACTGATTTAACTGAGTTGATAAATATTGATCTTGAAGGAGCACCATATGGATTTACACCCATGTGTGATTCTCGTAGGGAAATGGATGGATTTAGATTTTGGAAACAAGGATATTGGTCAGATGTATTGAAAGATGATTTAAAATATCATATTAGTGCGTTATTTGTAGTTGATTTGAAAAAGTTTCGCCAGATTGATGCTGGCGATAAATTAAGATCACATTATCAGAAACTTTCTAGTGATCCAAATTCGCTTTCAAATTTAGATCAAGATTTACCAAATAACTTACAAAGACAGATTAAGATATTTAGTTTACCTCAAGAATGGTTATGGTGTGAAACTTGGTGTTCAAGTGACAGTTTGAGTTCAGCAAAAATGATTGATCTTTGTAATAATCCACTTACAAAAGAGAATAAGTTTGATATTGCAAAGAGATTAATGCCTGAATGGAACGAGTATAATAATGAGATACAAGAATTGTATAAAGCTGTTCCGTATGTAGAGACGGAAGTGCAAGATGCTTCAGAGGATAATACACTGCCTGAAATAACTCAACTAGACGATGATTCTGATTACCATGACGAATTGTAACATATGCTATTTGTTTCATATATCATAACCTTAAGTATATACCTGCATATAGCACAATGACTCAAAAAAATTTTCACATGATAAGCCCAAAAAAAAATTTTTTTATTAGTCCTGAACCGGAACTCGTTCCACGTTGGGAGGGTCTTTGTACCAACACTAACTAGTGACAGACATTTTTTTTTCATTTTCTCAACAGATATTTTTCAGTTAAGTTACAACTTCTTCTTCTTAGTGAATTAACAACATGAAGATCTCACAAAAGTTGCAACAGGCTCATGCTGGGCCAAACCCTCCACCGGCTACTTTCTCATTTGAGTTCTTTGTCCCTAAAACTTCTCAAGGTGTACAAAATTTATATGATAGAATGGATAGAATGTATGATTTAAATCCAATTTTTATTGATATTACTTGGAATGCTGGAGGTAGATCGTCTACTTTGACCAATGAAATGGTGTATACTGCTCAATCTGCCCTTGGTTTAGAAACATGTATGCATTTAACCTGTACTAATATGAAGGTTGAATTAATTGATGAAGCCTTGGATAAGGCATATAAATCTGGTTGTCAAAATATCTTGGCATTAAGAGGTGATCC
Source organism: Spathaspora sp. UFMG-CM-Y285 (assembly GCA_002911495.2). Classification (NCBI taxonomy): domain Eukaryota; kingdom Fungi; phylum Ascomycota; class Pichiomycetes; order Serinales; family Debaryomycetaceae; genus Spathaspora; species Spathaspora sp. UFMG-CM-Y285. The sequence goes on along the minus strand of PPUV02000007.1, from coordinate 184,131 downwards.
TCCTTTAGATGGATCGGAATCTACTGGAGATTTCAAATATGCTAAGGATTTAATTAATTATATTCGTAAAAAATATGGTGATCATTTTAATATTGGTGTTGCTGGATACCCTGAAGGACACCCTGAAGAAGAATCAGAAATCAAGACATTACATTATTTAAAAGAGAAATGTGATGCTGGTGCTGATTTTATTGTAACACAAATGTTTTATGATGTTGATAATTTCATTGATTGGTGTAAGAAAATTCGTAAGATTGGGGTTGAAATTCCTGTGATTCCTGGAATTATGCCAATTTCAACATATTCCGCATTTATTAGACGTGCTAAATGGTCCGAAATTGCTATTCCTCAACATTTTTTGGATATATTGGATCCTATTAAGGACGATGATTATTTAGTTAGAGAAAGAGGTACCGAATTGGTTAGTGATATGTGTACTAAATTACTTGAATCGGGATTTGTTAATCATTTACATTTTTATACTATGAATTTAGAAAAAGCCACTGTGATGATTTTAGAGAAATTAAATCTTATTGAAGCAGTTAAATCTCATGAAGTTGTTGGTGGTACTGAATTACCTTGGAGAAAATCTTTACATCCAGGAAGATCTAAGGAATCTATTCGTCCAATTTTTTGGCAAAATAGAAAATATTCTTATGTTACAAGAACAGCAACTTGGGATGAATTTCCTAATGGTAGATGGGGTGATTCAAGATCTCCTGCTTTTGGGGATATTGATTTATGTGCTTCTGAATTATTGAGGCAATCTCCTAAAAGAGCACTTGAATTATGGGGTATTCCACAATCTTTAAAAGATATGAGTGATCTTGTTGTTTCATATTTAAAAGGTGATTTAAAGGCATTACCTTGGTCAGATGGTCCAGTGGGAGAAGATACCAAAATTATTGTTGAAGATTTAATACATTTAAACCAAAAGGGATTTTTTACAATGAATTCTCAACCTTCTTTAAATGCGGTTAAATCTTCTGAACAAGTTTTCGGTTGGGGTCCCAAGAATGGATATGTTTATCAAAAGCAATATTTGGAATTTTTCTGTCATAAAGATATAATTGCCAAGTTGTTATACAAGATTGATGCATTTAACACTAAGGAAGGAGAAACTTCATCTTCAGTGATTTCTTACTATGCCGTTGACAAGGATGGTAATTTAACCACCAATTGTAAAGACGACGATATTAATGCAGTCACATGGGGGGTTTTCCCAGGAGAAGAAATTCTTCAACCTACAATTGTGGAAAAGACTTCATTCTTGGCTTGGAAAGATGAAGTTTATAGATTATTCAGTGAATGGGGTAATGTTTTGGGAAGTAATTTAGCAGGAGCAGATCCTGAAAAAGTCAAGGGATTCGTAGAAGTAATGAATACCCTTTCCAATGATTTTGTCTTATGTAATTTAGTCAATAATGACTTTATTGATGATGATTCTACTATTTTCAAATTGATTGAAGAATTAGATATTAAGAACTTGGTTTAAGTTTTACTATTTTTTTGTTTTATTTTATTTTAATTCACTTACGCAGGGATTCACGAACACTCAACATGTTCAAACTTTAGAAACGATTTCAACACAAAGTTTCTAATTTCCAACCTTTAAGATTATGCGTAATCCTTTATAATGATGGTTTATGGTTACGGTTTTACTTTTATTTTTTTGCATTACAATTAGAGAGAGATTCTCTGGGGTATTCATTTCAACAATTGCATATTTTTTATTCAACAAATTTATTTTAACCTTTTTTTTATGTTTATATATACAGCATGGCCCTCAAAATGTATTCTTGTGTATAGTGGCATCCTCAACGGTATGGTTTAATAGAAGTTTTTAATCTATTTTATAAAAAGAAATTTTATTAACAAAAAAGCTCTAAAAATTCTAAAATACAAACAAAAAACAAGAAACTAATCCAATCAACCAAGTTCCAGTTGTTAAGGAAACAGCTTTACCTTCATAGATTTGGAAATCACTTGGAGTTGGAGCTGGTTCTAAAGATGGTACAGGAGCATAAGATTTAATAGTAATCACAGGAGTCACAGTGGTGTACATGGTAAGGTCTTCATCGACAGTAATCACAGTAGTTGAATCGATAGTTTCCGTGGTTTCATGGATTATTACTGGGGAAGAATTAACAGTAGAACGGATTGTAGAAGTTGTGGATAACGTTGTAGTGTCATCGTTAGTAGGTACTTCAGGTAGGATTGTGGGATGTTCTGCAATAGTTGGTTCTTTTGGTATGATTGGAGGATGGTCCTTGGTACTCGATTCTTTAGGTGTGGTTGCGATGGATACACTTGTAGATTTAACCGTCTTGGTCTTGGGCTTTGTAGTCTGAGGCTTGGGTGTGGTTTCAGTATCAGTAGTTGATGTAACAGTGGTAGATTCAGGACAGGTAGTAATGGTAACAACTTTAGTTGGAGGACAATAACTAGTATATACTGTAACTGTGTTCCTTGTGTAAACAGTGATAATTTCAACACCGGTCGTTACGGTAGTTTCAACACAAGAGTCTGTTTCACAAGTGATAATTGTAAGCACAGTTGTTGATGAAGCAGTTGTGGTTGAATAAATAGTGATAACTTCGGTAGGAGAAGGAGTAGTATAAATAGTGCTAGAACTGGTTTCAATTGTACTGGTAGTTTCTATCTCTGTAACTGTGCTAGTTTCAGGAGTTGGCGTTTCTTCAACTGAACTAGTGGTCTCTTCACTAGAACTGCTTGATTCTTCAGTGGAACTAGTAGTTTCTTCGATTTCACTCAGTGTTTTAGTAATACTGGTTGAAGCGACAGTACTGGTTTTTGTACAGGGGCCAACTTCACAACTAGTGATAGTAAGAATAGTAGTTGATTCTCTGGTCAATGTTCTATAGGAAGTGGACAATTCTTGCGGGATCGAAGTAGATGTAACACTGGTTGAAGCAACGGTACTTGTTTCAGGGCAAGTAGTTACAGTAATCAGATAATAAGACACGACTGTTGTTACAGGACAAAAAGTAGTGAAAACCGTTTCAGTTTCTCCCACTGTCGTAGTGACATACGTAACACCGGTAGTAACAGTTTTCTCTGAACAGGTTGTGGTTTCACAGCTGGTGATAGTAAGAACAGTGGTATGTAATGCTATTTCGGTACTATAAGAAGTGACAATAGCTTCGCCTGGCTTGGTAGCCGGGACAGTTGTCAAAAGTGTTTCTGTGGGATTTGCCTTACAAATCACACTTGAAATAAGTAAAACGAGTGGAATAATCAGATTTAACATCATCTTCGAATTCTATAAGATTCTAGTTACGCAAAAAAAGAAATATTGGTCAAATTAGAAAATTCCACAACTATTTATGTTGTGAAAAGTTGCAAAAAAGTTGTTATAAACCTGTTATAAACCTGTTATAAACCTGTTTCAAATTTATCAAAAAAAAAACGTACATATCGTTTATAATCAACTCTAATAATCTAAATTGTTAATCTTAAATTTCTAGATCTAGATGAACCACGGTGGTGTTGAAGTAGATTTGTTTCAAACCAAAACCGTTGATTTGCAACAATGAACTATTTTTTTCTTCGATCGATCCTGCACCAATACTTAATTCGTTTCACATAGACAATTACGATATTGAAACAAATTTTAACATGATTGTAACAGAGTATGTATCAAGGATAATGTCATGTTTCGTGGCTATTGTTCAGTTTTACGAATGTAGTTTCTTTGCAATGTTGTTGTTGGGCGATAGTTTACATGAATTTTATTCACATGTTTTAAATTGGCTCTAAAGATCAAAAAAAAAAAATCTAATCAGGTATTTTTCGTCTCAGATTATGTTATAAACTTTAAATTCGCTACCATTAATAATAACTAAATCCAACCTAATTTGTAACATTTACTATAAAACAAAAAACTAAAAATCGCAAGCTATTCAAGTGTACCAATTCTCCAAATTTCTAATCCCATAATTTTAAATCGACCAATTGCTCCATCGTCATATATTGCCAGATTTAATATTTCATTTCCAAAAGTATCACATTTATAACTAACTCCTTTATATAATGATTTATCAATATATATTCCATTTTGGCCATTTGAAGAGCCTATACTTATAAAGTCATGGTTGGAATATATTATATTATCATTTATACCAGTATACATAAACGCCTTAAACCTAGTTTGTTCTTTACTTTTCTTTGTAGGTTTCCCCTCTTTAGTATATTCATTGGGAGTATATCGTTCACATTTCCAAAGAAAACATTCTCCATTTCCATAATATCGCTTTTGTTCCATTGGTTTTAAATTTTGATTTAAATATGCTCCAAATTTACAGTTATTTTCATCTTTAATAATCAACACATAAGCTAATGGTCTTTTACCTTCAAATGTATACCTGGGAGTTGATATATCACCCACAACCATATTTGATACTATAGAATCAGCAAATCCCTTTTCAGCTTTTCTTTTCTTTTTAAATTGTCGTAATTGGAAATCCAAATTACAATTTCGATATAATGTATTTAAAGATATTCCATGTTGTTCCATAGAATAAACTAATTCCCAACTATCAAACAATTGAAATCTTGCTGGAGTTAAATTTCGAATATTATTTGCCAATTCTAAATCTAATAATCGATGTTTAGTACTGGCACTATATCCATTAAGGGATAAATTGCCCAAGGGAAGATTTTGACTCAGTGAGGACAGTAATTCACTAGAAGATATTGAACGAGATGCAGAAGGTTCTCTACTAGGATTGCTTACTAACCCTTTCAAAAACGATTCAAGTTTATTTTCATGTTTAGATTCTTCAATATCGGGAGGTTCAAAATTTGATTCATCCTTGGTGACTTTTGTTTCGTCTTTATCTTGTAAAGTAATTAAATTCTCGGATTCATCGGGAGTTGGTTCTGTCTCTTCTCGAGAAAATCTCCTTAATAAAAATGCCATTGTTAATGTAATTGAAGGTGGGTAGTTTTAAGCTCTGATTTTAAGTGAGGAGATTTCAAATCTTTCCCGTATGCTTCCTCGTTTTTTTTTTTTCTTTGTTCTGTATGTGGGGAATGGGAAACTGGAGATAAGTCAGCAACCCGCAAATTTTGAGAGGCGTAAACTTAAAGTGAACTATATATGGAGGGATTGGGAGGTGTTAATAATACAATAGAAGTAAAGTAGAGTTATCAGTATATACCCAGAGTAGGTTGAATATGTAAGTTACTGGTAAACTATAACTATTGATAGAGAGGAACAACTTCAGTACATGGTTGTTCTAAATACTTCAAGGTTATACTTGCCACATTTACTGTTATATTATTAGTAATTTAAACATTGTTAATATTGTTGTTGATTGTAAAACAATAGTCATATTGAAAGCACTCGGTGTTTTCCATGCGTAAAGGTTATAGACGGAAAAAACTTAAAAAACTTCAGATATCAGATCAACAGAATTCCCCCACTTCAAACTATGTCTTTTGTGGCAGTTATAGATACCAAGACCCATCATCTTATGTGGTCTAAATCTATCCTTTCATTATCTTCCATTTCTGAATTTATTAAATTTGTAATTACAAACGATTCATTTTCAATATCTGCAGTTAATAATAGTAATACATCTCATGCAGAAATCACGTTTAACAAGAAATTCTTTACGGAATATCATGTTGACTTTCAAGGAATACTACCTGAGGGATATGAGGAAACAGATAAAACGTCATATTCATTCATTATAAATTCTCGACATTTAGCTACTGTGTTTAGAAATATAGAACCAAGTGCATTATTATATGTTTGTTTTAGGATCAATTGGAGGATTGATTCTTCAATTACTCAAAGATATAAACTTTCCATAGAGATTAAAACCAAGAAATTAATCATCAAGAAATATCAAACTAGTTATCAACCAGTATTACGAGGAGACACACATATTGCTCAACAATACAAGAAACAATTAATTAATCAACCTCAAGACAATTTTGATGCTAATCGAATAAATCATTTAATAATTGATCAACTTATACCAAAACAGTTTCTTGAAATGGTACCTCCCTCAGCTGAAGATTTTAAAATTGATATTAAAAATGGGAAAATTATGTTTAGTGGATATACTAAACAAATAATTAAAGATCGAGATTATCTTAAACAACCAATGTCAGTTACAGTTACTGTAAGTTTGGAAGATTTGATAACTAGTAATTTAATTAGTTCTGAACCAATTAAGAAATGTATAAATTTTCGATTACGAGATTTTAAAAATTTCTTGAATTTAATTAATTTCTTTACAAATTCTACAAGTAAAGATCAATTTGATGATAATTATTCATCAACTGATTCGTTTGAAATGATGTTTAGAAATGCTGGAGATCCAATTTTATTTGAATTAACTAATAATAATCATGTTTTAATTCAATATATTCAAATAACATCTGATGATAAGACGGAAATGGATTCAAAACAAGTTAGTTTAAAGGAAAATATGACTTTAAAATCCCATGTTATTCAGAAAATAGAGAATTTAGATGTATTGAATAGTAGATCAGTTTCAACATCTCCTACAAAATCTCTGAATTCTCGACAATCTACTATGGGGGTACAACGTCTGACTAGTAGTTTACGAAATCCCATACGTTTACCTAGTAATTGGGGAAGTCCTGAACGGGAAAGTCAACACTTTTCTGATTTTGGCAATGACGAACATTATATAACATATGGAAAAGAACAATCTCCGTTAAAGAATAAACCAAATACTGAAGCAGATACTGATTATAGTGATTCCGAAGAAGAACCTCCAAGAAAACGACAGAATATAGATGAAGAAGAAGAAGGGTTTGGTCCTACTCAACTTGGTAATAGACCTAAATCTATATTTTAAGTCTATTCAAGATTATAAGTTTCTCCATATTTATCTTTTAAATCTCCATAACTTACATGTCCACTCCAAGGTAAGTCAGTTGAGGCATATTTAATACAAGGTAATTTAAATGGTAATCTTATTGGTACATCTCCTGACAGATTTACATCACTTAGATAATTTGGAACTAAAGTTTCTCCAGGTTGAGGATATACCAACACTCCTAATTCATAACTGGATATTTCATATTTTGAAGGATCCAGATTAATAAATTTATTCCCTTTTTTACTCCCCCATGCTTGCTTGGAAAGATTATGACTTCCTAAAAACACCCATTTTAAACTTGACCAATTATCTCCATTATCACACATGTATAATTTCACATGAGGCATAACTTTCCCTCTTCCAGTTGTATCACTTCCTGAAGTCCATCTATGTAAATATGGTTTAATATTTTGTTGATAATAATTCTTGTGTATATAACTTCTTGTATAATCAAAATGAATTGCTCCACCAGCACGAAATCCAATATTAGAATTGGCCACTTCCTTAACTGTAGGAAACACAAGTATAGGATTATAATTGTGTTTTCGTTGATGGTTTCTAAAACTATTTGGCCCTGGATGTAATAATTCAAATGGGTCATTTTTGGAAAATATCAAGGGACAAAGTAAATGAGAAAAGATTCCCGCTGTGGAATATTTGTCAACGGATATGGGATAGGATATTGCAGATACTTGGGCAAGGATGTTGTATTTGCAATCCCCTTTAGTGTTGTCGATTAATAGTGAATTACGTGACAAGGATTGATAAAGCTTTCCATATCCATAAATTTCACTTTCATCAGTCATGTCGTCAAGAGAATAAGTTCCTGGAGTTGATGCGATTAAATCTACAGTCACATCCAGAAAATCATATTCTTTCAAACGTTGAGATAATTTGGATATTTCTACTTTGTTATATTTGTTTAAATAATTTATTAAATCGGTTTGAAAGCGTCTCCCGATTAGTTTAGTAGTGTCTCCTCTAGATAATCTTCCTGACCTCCAAAGCATTTGTGTTAATCCTCCAAAATCTAATCTTGTTATATTACTTGTCATAATGACAATTTCAACAGTGTTTCCTTCAAAGAAATTAATCATCATTTTCGTATGATGAGTACCAAATCTATTAGGAATATCAGCAATTACTTGAAACATGTTGAATTGTCGATAAAGTGATTCATTTTCAGGATCATTTAAATAATTACTTCCTGTAATGAACACCAATTTCTTTTTCTTATTTTTAAAACTTGAATCAAGAAATGTTAAAAAGAATGGAATATCAATTGAGAAATTAAATTGATATGTTTCTTCAAGATCAGATGATCCAATTAAATCATGTATTCTTACAGTGTCTTTATTGAATTGGACAAGTTCATTTTCCCGATAACTGGGATTGTAAAGTAATCTAATTGGTGATTTTACATGAACCAGTAGTGGTTCTTCTTCTTCTTCAGAAGAAGAAGAGATTTCAATTACTTCATGGTTAGAAACGTTTAATTTTGTTCGTTTTGAATCACGCCAATGTTTCGATGCTGCCAAAAAGGCATCTGTTTTCCGTTTAGTCATGAATAAATAATTTAGCGATTAGTTTTTTTTTTTGCACACTAGCAATTGAGGTTATATGATGAATTAGCTCTATATTATGTTAAGGGTAAATTACCATGTTTGTGCTCAAAATTGACAATTTTTTTTTCAAATTTGACCAATATGAATTTGACCATCATGGTATGTAGGTAGGGATTGTTATACAAAAAAAAGTATGTTATAGCTTTGTTTTAGGGTCGACGTTATAACCAGATTCTTCTCTTGTAAAGACTAGAGACATTTAATCATTGCCGAATCTCCTTTACGTATTATTTTATAGTAATAGCGGTTGACAAGAAAATATGGCGTGGTCAATAAATCTTCCACTTTTTTAAGATGATGTTGAGTAGCAAGTGGAACATATTTAAATTCATCTAGGCCATAAAGTACAAAACTTTTTTCAAAAATACCATTAATCTCACGTATATTCCAATAGAGAGATGATTCCTTCGTAGTACCAAAGTTCATTAAAGACTCAGTTTGATTATTAGATATGATCTCCCAAATTGGTGTGGAGATATCAAATGGCATGGAATATGGTTCTTGATTCTTTCTAAATCTCATATGATGAATGAATAAGTGTGTTAAAGTTTGTGGACAGATTTGTGATATTACATGATATACAAGTCCCCACTCTAATACCAAGGTACAATTCACGAAGATTTATCAATCTTACAAATATCCATTCTATACCAGTATTTGAATATTTAAACAAATATTCCATTAGTGCAAATGTTGTAATTGTTTTTAAATTAAATATATAATTTAGTAAAGTGATTGATGTAAAAAAAATTAGGACTAGAATCGTGTATATGATATAAATGTAGTCCTTTAACTTCAACATAATCAAGTGAAAATTTCCCTACCCTATGCAATTCTAATTGTTTCAAACCTGGTAATGTTTTAATTATACGCAATTGATCAAGAGGTGGTTTGGTTAAATCATATATGTTATTGGCAATATTATTGATATTTCTTATGTGGTCCTGGTTTACAACATTTTCTTGTGTATTATAGCAATCATTAATGTTGGGATATGAATAAGTTTCTTGGAAAATGTTTACTTGAGGGCAATTATTACATAGAAAGTCGTAAACTTTATGACATATATTCCAGATATAAAATATTTTTTGGATTAAATGAAACTTGTGGTTATTCATTCCATTAAAATGTTTAATAATATCATTTTAACGGAGGAAAAAGTGATATATATCGTTTCATATAAACTTGGAATTACTAATTAGTTAAAATATTTATTGACGAGAATCAATTGAAGTTTGTCATATTAATTTAAATGTCACAAGAGGAATTGAAAGAGTTCTTGAGGAAGTGCCTCCAAGTTTTCTCTTCTTTGTTATATTACCCAAAATCCTCCATGTTGTAATACAACAGCATATCAAATTAATGTTATGGAGAAAGTGAGTCATCACATTAACTATTGAACAAAATGTATGCAATTTACTGTATGATCAAGTAGGACAAAAACCCAACCTTGTAAACTCTCTCTATATATATTTTTCATATATGCCTTTCAAATCTTTGTTGAAAATGTCGCAGTTTAAATTTGCAACCACCGTCAACTGTGTTTTTTCTTTGTGGCGAAGTAAGAATACGAATTGTTTTTCTTCTTAACTCACCCTCCACCCCCTTACTTTGTTCTACAATGACTATTACATTCAATTACAAGAACGATGAAATTGTATCATCACCCACTGTACTAATCAAGGGAAGAACTTCAACTGGGATAAACAGTGGTGTTGTTTGTTTCACGAATAATGACAGCAAAGTATTTCCCCCACAATATTTTGAAATTAACAATAATGGGAATTTCAAAGCTATTGTTCATGTATCACCTGATGAAGCCAATATATTCAAAGTTGAAATATATGATAATGGATTTATTGCTGGTCATGGATTTCCTGAATACAAAGGAAATCCACGAGTTGTTGATTCGGGGGAATTGAAATTATGGTTTAATGTATTGACCAATAAAACGGTTCATTTATGTTTAATTAGAGGGAAGGATTCTAATTGTAGTTTTGATATGCCAGGGTATAAATTACGTGTTGGTGAAAGACCAAGTTTGGAATCAGCAATTAACAAATTAAAAATTGGTGGAAGATTAATGCAAGCATTCACACAAGAAGAAATGAGAATTAATGGATTTAGTAATCGTTGTTTTCAATTTGCTGAAGAAATAACTCACGATCAGAGTATATTTGGATATAATATGAAATCTCCTGTTCCTCATGCAGAAATTAAAGTTCATGTATTGACATCTTCTAAAACTGTAGCGGAATTACGTGATGCTAACTTTGCACAACAAAACCATAATGCTTCAGATTCAGGATTCTTATTTAGTCATGCCGTTGATTTAGTTAAACAATGTCCTGAGATTTGTGAAAATGGAACTGCAGTACAAGCAGCATGTATATATGTTGATTCAACATATGACACTTCTAAAGATTTAATTTTAACTCATGCAGCATTAGGTGGAGGTACTGACGAAGTCACTATGGCGATATTTGGTTCACATGGATTACATTCTTGGCCTGATAATTTCCCCAGAATAACACCCAGTTTTCTTGATACAACACAATTAAGTAAACGAGAAGTGGCTAATGATTGTAATGAATGTGGTACTAGTTGGGAATGTCTTAATATTACTCTTGGAGCATTTTTGCATGAAATTGGTCATTCATTGGGATGTCCTCATCAAGTATATGGAGTTATGTTGCGAGACTATGTTTGGTTGAATCGTTCATTTATGACAAGAGAGTTACAATGTCTTAGAACAGGAAGTAAAGGTGCAGTTGTAGGTGGGAATGGCACTTGGGATAAAGAGTGTCATTGGCATAGACTTGATTTGATGAGATTCTTGTATCATGATTCATTTGGGTTACCAATTGATCAATTTGAAAAATTGTATAAAACTACAAAGAAAAGTAATCTGGATTATTCTGTGTCTGCTCCATTACAGTATAACTTATCTAAAGGAGAAATCTTGGTTAAATCTCAAGGAGGGATTTTCCTTGTAGAAATAATCACCAAAGATTTAGCTAGATACCATCGAGAATTCTTTCCTGAATTCTATGGAGGTCAAGGATTACCTCATGAATTGACAGTGAATTATCTGGACTATCTTCAAGACCTACGCAGGTCTAGTAAAGATGCTAATGATAAATATGATGTTCGAGTATTGACAACTTCAGGGGATTTATATATTGGTAATTTCCAAGAATATCTTGATAAACGGAATGATATTATTCGAAGTGATTTTGGATTAGGGAGAGGTTTAATTGATGGAATTAAAAGCGAATTACTTGGTTCAAGTAACGATCATTCTTTAAACTTTGTCGGGTTTGATATTGAAAATGTATATAAAGTAAGAGTATACAGTGGTATGGCATTAGATGGAGTGAGATTTTATTATAAACAAGGTAATTCTGCAGCAAAAGTACCTCCAAGAAACTACGTGAAACGATTTCAAGAATCACTTACTTTAAATGATTCACAAGATTGTACAGTACTTGTTGGTAATGAAAAACTGGATTACAACGAATATATTATCCCACTAGGGGAAACATTAAGTAAATTCCATGTTAGAAATGGAGTTTGGGTTGATGGTATTGCCTTTCAAACTAATCAGGGTACACTTTCACCAATGTATGGTAATTCCACTGGAGGTCATTTATCTATACTTGAAGCTCCAAGTCAAGAATATAATATCATTGGAATGTATAGTTATATGGGAAGTTGGGTTGATGGACTTGGAGTAATATATTCTAGAAAATAACCTCGTCATCATCTTCTTCTTGTTCTTGTTCTTGTTCTTGTTCTTGTTCTTCTTCTTCTTCAATTTGTCGTTCAATTACTTTATCCTTGGCTTGATTATATTCAATAGGATATTTGTTGATAATTCCCGAATTATGTTTAAACAAGGTATTTGTACCATGTTTTAATTTTTGTATTCTTGTTTTTAGATTATTTATATCATGTTTCATTAATTCAATTTTACTAGGATCATGTGAAGTACCTTGGAAATATTTCTTATACAGTGATTGTAAATTAGTTAATTTTTCGATAATTTGTTGTTTCTTTTCAAGTAATTTTTGATTTTCATTATTTAAATTTCCACTAATTTGTGCTTGAATTGCTAAGGGTTTATCTAATTCTACAGAATCTAATACATTGTTTAAACTATTAATAAAATAATTTCCATGTTCAGAAAGACTACCAGTAAAGGTTAAATTAGGATGTAATTCATAAGAATGTGATAGTGCAAGATTTAACTCTTCATCACTGGCAAGATAATCATCTTCTGAAGATTCAATCAGGACACTATAACGTCGAGGAATTGGTTCTTCTGAATCAAATGATTCTTGAGAATTGATTTCTTCAGGAGATGTTATTGTTTCGCCAGAGAGAACTTGTGTTGTATCCTGTGTTGTATCCTGTGTTGGCATGATATTGTATTAAACTAGTAGTAAGTAAACAATTGTAGTTCTAACTGTATGATCTGAATGAATAATTTGTTATAAGTATGTTGTTATAAGTATCGTCGTTATAAGTATCGTCGCTATAAGTATCGTCGTTATAACTATCCTCGTTAACCTCTGTATTACTTTATTACTTTACTCCTTTATTCCTTTATTCCTTTATTCCTTTATTGTCACAAACTATTCTGTGACACCTTTTCAAAAACACGACATTTTCTTTTGTCTTTTTGTCGTTTTGTCGTTGTTTTTTTTTGTTCACTATTCTCTTTCTTGTTTAACATAAATATCAACACTTGACATCTACAACTTCTTTCTGTATGTCATTCCAATTACAGAATTCTCAAGTATTAGCTCGTTTAAAACCATTTGGAATTCTGTTTGAAAAATCCTTAAGTGATTTAATCAAGGGAATTCGTTCTCATTCTAAACAATCTCCAGAATCATTAGCTGAATTCTTAGACAACTCCATTCAAGAATGTAAAAATGAATTAACAACAACAGATTTAGAAACTAAAGCTATAGCTATACTTAAATTATCATATTTAGAAATGTATGGTTTTGATATGTCTTGGTGTAATTTCCATATTCTTGAAATAATGTCATCCAATAAATTTCAACAAAAGAGAATTGGATATTTAGCTGCTATACAAAGTTTTAAAAATGAACAAGATTTATTAATATTAGCAACAAATCAATTCAAGAAAGATTTAAATTCTCATAATCATATTGAAATTGGTTTAGCATTAAGTGGAATAGCTACTATTGTTACTCCTAATCTTGCTAAGGATATAAATGATGATGTTTTAATGAAATTAACTCATTCAAAGGCATATATTAGAAAGAAGGCAATATTAGCAATGTATAAGATATTTTTACAATATCCTGATAGTTTAAGAATGAATTTCCAACGAGTTATTGATAGTTTAGATGATCAAGATGTAAGTGTTGTTAGTGCTACTATAAATGTTATATGTGAAATATCAAAGAAAAATCCTAATATTTTTATTAATTATTTACCTAAATTATTCACTATTCTTGAAGATACCAAGAATAATTGGTTAATTATTCGTATTTTAAAACTTTTTCAAAGTTTATCTAAAGTTGAACCAAGAATGAAAAAGAAGATTCTACCAACAATTATCGATTTAATGTGTAAGACTCAGGCTAGTTCTTTGATTTATGAATGTATTAATTGTATTGTTAATGGACAAATGTTATCTTCAGAATCTTATAAGGATAGTGAAACTGCTAAGCTTTGTATTGAAAAATTGATGACTTTCTTTAAAACTAACGATTCTAATTTGAAATTTGTTGGATTATTAGCATTAATTAACATTTTAAAAGTATTTCCTATGTTTATTGAAAAAGTAGAAGGTGTATCTCAAGTAATTATGGATTGTTTAGTTGATCCTGATATAATCATCAAACAAAAGGCATTACAAGTATGTCATTATTTAGTTAATGAAGATAACATCACAGAAGTTGTTAAATTATTACTTTTACAATTAATTCCTAATGAAAATATAAATATTCCTCAACAATTGAAACTTGATGTCACTTTAAAGCTTGTTGAAATTACCACTATGGATAATTATTCCAACATCCCAAATTTCAAATGGTATGTTGCTGTACTAAAAGATGTGATAAATTTAACCTTGTTATCGCCAACAATAACTGTAAGTCCCACAATTGCCAATTCCATTGCCATTGAACTTGGAAAAGAATTTAAAAACTTAGCAACAAAAGTTCCTTCAATAAGATCAATATTACTTGAAGATATTCTTACATTCATTCAAGATATTCGAATCATAGAAAATTGTTCAGTTTTGTTAATTGATTTTTATTGGATTATGGGAGAGTATATTGATACTTTGGAAGATCTAAATTTAAAAATCACCTTGTACAAATCTCTTGTTAATTCAAATATTGATAAATCTTTAGGATTAACTATGAATTTACATTTCCCTATATCTTATAAACTAATTCATTTAAATAATCCTAATGTCATATCTGTGGTGATTCAAGCATTAGTTAAACTATTCAATAATATAGTTGAAGATTATACAGGGGAAACAAAGGAATTACCTTATGATAAATATGTTGAAATTGGTTATTATTTATATAAATTAATTAAATTTTTAAATAATTGGGAAAATCATGAAAATTATGAAGTTCAAGAGAGAAGTTTATCTTGGTTGGAATTTTTGAAATTAACTTTAGAAGCTATGATGGGGGATGATTTAACTGATGTTAAAGTATTGGAACTGGATGAGATTGAATATTATAAGAATATAGTAGGAGATGAGCAAGAGGAAGAATCTGAAGAAGAATCTGAAGAAGGATCTGAAGAAGAAGAGGAGGAGGAGGAGGATGAATCCGACTCTAACTCTGAAAACTCATATGGAGATTTATCAGAAGAAGAATCTAAACCAATTGCCCCTATTCCTGAATTTGAATCAAACCCCTTTGCCGAAGCACAATCAGAACAACCACAATCTGAATCAGAACAACCACGAACTGTTTCACACGAACACAAGAAACTCCCTATCTTATTAACTACAATCTTACCTTCATTTTTCAAATCATATCAATTAAACCCAATATCTCGTAATGCCCAACGAAATATAACTATTCCAGAAGATCTTGACCTTGATACTCAAATTACTACAACTGAAATCACATTAGATCATATTGAAGATGATTCTAGTTACAATTTATACATCCCTGATGTAGAACCTGAACCTTTAATTCAATTAACTAGTGAAGAAACAATTGAACGGAAACAAGAACGAATCAATCGATTAAAAGATGATCCATATTATATTAGTACAGAACCTAAAAAATCTAAATCCAACAAGGAAAAGAAACTGGAAAGTGTAACTCCAGAAAGTGGGGGGTCTACTGTTGCATCAATTACCAAACCTAAGAAATCAAAATTGAAGAAGGAAAAAGTGGTTATATTATCAGAAGAAACTATAGAAGGTGAAGCTGTAACATCAGAACAAGTCAAGAGACTTAAAAAGAAAAAGAATGCATTAAAAATTGATAGTTCAAATTTAGATAATTTCAATCTAAATGAAATGTCTGATGTTTCAATTTCCAAAGAATATGAAATTGATTTACAATCATATCGTGATCAATTAGCTGAACCTAAACCCAAATCAAAGAAAAAGTCTAAAAAGAAAACAGATACTGATATAATTACAGTCAAACCTAAAAAGACCAAAAAGAAAACCAAGGCAATTATTCTAGAATAACGATGTATGTATGTATATGTATGTGATATATATTTATATATATCTATATTTATATATATTTATATATATATATATATATTAGTCTAATTAATCAGCTTCAACTATTAATTTAGCAGGAGGAATAATTTCAATTTCTTCAATAGAACTAGCACTTGAAGTAGTACTAGATTCATTCTCCAGTTCATATTCTTGTTCACATACTTCTCCTCTTACTTTAGAATATCCAATTCTCTTTAACGTACTTATCATATCCCCTCTAACTTTCTCCACCAAATTTGAAACATCATCATGAGTCTCTACTCCAATAGTACTTACTGGAGGTAGTACTTCAATAGTAATCTCCCCCAGATTAAACACCTTTAATTTTGAACTGAAAATATTCGAAGTATTAGAAACAACTACAGGAATAATAGGAATCCCCGCATCCTTAGCTAAATGAAATGCTCCCTTTTTAAATGGTAACATATCTAATTCCGTAGTACCTGATCTTGTACCCTCAGGGAATATAAATAACGCTTTTTTCTCACGTTTCAAATCATTCAATGCAGATTCTAAAACTTGTTTAGCTTTACTTCCCTTTGATCGATCTAAAAAGAATGTTCCTGATAATGCCATAAACCATCCTAATAATGGAACATATTTTAATGATTTTTTACTGGTGACAGTATAACCAGGTTGGAAAATTCTTCCAAGAACATATACATCTAATGCTGATTGATGGTTAGATACACAAACAGCAGGTAAACCCCGTAAATAATGTTCATTTATAATGTTTATTTTCAATCCAACACAAGTACCAAATATATGATAAAATGATCTTGCAACTGAAAATTGTGCATATTGTAATTTATTAACTAATCGTAATACTATAGAAGCGAAAATTCCATAGATTGCACAACCGGCTATGACAGATCCAAAGATTATGGATTTAAGATAGAATTTAATTGAGTCAAGAGTAGACATTGTTAAGTTCTTAAAGAGAGAGAGAGAGAGAGAGATCTGTATTTGTGGATTTTCTTCGTTTTTTATTCTTTTTTTTTTTCTTTTGACTGTTTCTACTTCCAAAGATTGTTGGGTGAAGTTTTCTTTTTTTTGGGTGCGTGATTTGAATGTTGTTGTTGTAGTGTGGGATTAATTGCAACACGGGTTATTTATTTCTTGGGTTAAAATCTGGAGAGGTAGTGTATGTTGTAAAGAGGAACTGATAGTAGTAAGTGTACTTCAAGAAGAAGTGATGACAATTTTCAGCAATTGATTTTTTTTGTTTGATCATCCTCGGTTGAATAACTTTTCCACTTACTCACTCACAAAACAATACTATATAAACATCAACAATTTTCCTACAATGGAAATTTTTCCAAATTTTATATAGATCTAGAGTAATTCCTCAAATTTTTCTATATTTAACAAACAAACAAACAAAAACACAATCTATAAACTATGTAACTGCTAAATACTAGTTCATACCGTTACTTGGAAACTTCACTAACTTTTTCTTCAATAGCGGCAACAACGGAAGGTTCTTCCTTATTATCAACATAATGACATTTAACCCATCTAAAACCTTGACCCAATTGTGCTATTTCATTAACGAAATGACACCCAAACAATAAATAGTTTTGGGGAGTTACTGCCATAGAATATCTCATAAACACTAAACTATAAAGAATTAATGACCCGGTCATTGGTCCACTAATTAAATTAGGATCTTTCTTTAAATCTAAAATTGCAGCAATGGGGATACCGAAATTAGATACAGGACCCCAGAAATGTGTAGTACACATATATCTTAATGATTGTTTGGAAAATACAAAATCTGTAAACTTCTTAAATGTCGACATGATTGATAATTGTTGAGATTATGTTTAGATGACTAGTGATTTGATTGATGATTTATAAGAATCTCAGATTTTCCTTCCTTTTTTTTTTCTTCTTCTGTTGTTGATTTTTTTCCCGCCAAGGAATATCGGCTATAAATTCCGATCACGTGAAAAGGTGGAGAAGTATACCGAAAGTTCAAAGGATTTAAGCTTTCATGATGTATGGTTTGTTAATTCGGGGTTTTATTAACCCAGTTGAAATAGTAGGTGGATGTGGGTGTGTGTGTGTGTATGGATGTAATATATAACTATGAAGTATATGTGTGGCTTGTAAAAAAAAATACAAACAATGTAACTACTTGAAATCAGACAATTATTAACGATTGATTTTTTAGAATACCCTGGTTAAACTTTGGCAAGTTACCCCACAAAAACTGGACCCTTTCAAAAAAAAAAGTAAATATTCTTGCCAAGTACCTTAATAAACAAATAACCGATCAAGTAGAAGTAACTAATTCAATTATCCCTCATTCTTGAGGAAGTTTGGTTAATAGAAAACTTGATAATTGGATCTGTCTTCCTACGTGAAAAGTAATTGTCTCATCTTAGTTAATTCTTGGGATAATTGTACTACTTACTATCAAGATTTTACATTAAACTGGATTTCAGAAAGAAACAAAAGGTGAAAGAATGAGATATAATTCATGGGAAACAGATATATTAAACCACTATATATAGATGCCTCCCCATGGACTATCTCTCATTGTTTGATCTCATGTTTCCCCGAGTAAAAATTCCCAAAGCTCTCTAATGTGAAAGATAGACTCGGTTACTATTACAAAAGTCATAGTAAAAGAAATTTTCTGATTAGTACAAACTATTTAAGAAATTTTCATATCCTGTAAACACAAACCAAGAACTTGAGTCTAAAAAAAAAAGGCATTACAGAACATATACAATTTCTCCTTCTGAAAACAATCATTCAACTGGTACAGAAGGAAGAACTCCATAAGTACCAAATGCATTCTCTAGACTCGACTTCTTGATCCATGGACTCAGGTTGTGAATTAACATTATATCCTGTGTGGTTGGAGGGTTATATTTATAATATTAATAATCCAAACTGCATTCAATAATATCATATAAAGACCCTCCCTCCATGATATTGTTTTGATTCAGTTGGAGTTCTTTTTGTTAGTAAGGTGTTTAGTATGAGCAATGGATTACTCTGTATAAATTACCTTATGATTGATAGCTTCAAGATATATAAAAAAGACAAAAGAAAGACGTTGCAACAAAAGACGTATTTAAAAAATTTTTTGTTGTAAAAAGGTGGCAAAGAAAACCAACTGACGTCATTGATCTAAAACAAAAAAAAAATCGTTATCTGTTTCAAAGATAAGAAAAAAAAAATGTGTTAAAATCTGAGACACGTTGATATAAACACAGATCAATTTCTTCTTAAACTTTGTTCTCTCTCTCTTTCTTCTTTCTATAGCATGATTAGAGAACCATACTACCATTCTAAATTATCTACTATAAAACCAAAAAATTTTAACAATTACACTTTAGTAACATATGATTTACCAATAACTACTCATACAACACCGCAATTTGCCCCAAAACAAACGGAAAATGATATAATTAGATCACATCGTAATCATATTCATCATAGAAAAGATTCTATCGAACCATACTATACTAAACCAAGAAGAACTACAGGATTACCTCCGGTTATATTAAATCAATTTATGTATAAAGATGTTGAATCCGGGGATGAAAGTTGTGCAATTGTATCTGATTCTGAAGATGAATATATTTCTGGTGTACAAGTATCTCCACCAAGAACAAGTTTACGTAAAGTAAGTGATGTATATGAGAGTGAACCTGAAGATGAAATTGATCTCGTTAGATTAATGAAACCTCTTTCTATATTACCCAAGGTCCAACGTAGTACTGAATATGATGATATCACCGAAGTCAATGAAATGTTATTACTTAATGCAAATAATCCAAATGTATTGATTAATTTTCGAGAACGTTGTTTATCAAATGAATTGACACCACCAAAATTTAATAAACTGTTTTTAAATGATAATTATGATGTAAAGTTTAAATGTTTGGTTAGAGATGATTATGATGGTAATAAATGTGAATATTTAATTTAGTTTTGTTTAATATATGTATATGCGACATTGTTTGTGTTCATCGCGCGACATTTTTCTTGATACTTTCTTTTTTTTTATTCTACTCTACTATATAGTTTACTATATAGCCCCTACCACATAGTCTACTACATAGTCTACTACATAGTCTACTACAAGTATGTTTGATCTACCAATACATCTACCAAATGAAGTTCCTGCACTTACAGTAGATAATATACCTCCTCCCCCTGAAGAGGAACCTCTGGATGAAGAAATTCCAGTTAAATCAGGTGAACCAATATATATATCAGGTACCAATATAACTTTACAAACTGAAGAAGATATTGCTAAATGGATTGAAGATAGAAAAAAGAAATGGCCCAGTAGAAAAGTAATTTCTGAAAAGGAACAACAAAAGCAACAACAAGTCAGTACACAAGAAAAACAAGTGATAAAACGAAGTACAACAGCAACAAGTCCAGATTCTAAACGCTCCAAGACAATTTGTCGATTTTATCAACAACATAAGAAATGTAAATTTGGCAATAAATGTAAAAACATTCATGAACAAGTCAATACCACCCATGAACTTACTCACTATAGAAGAAATATCAATGGTTATTCAATTTTAATTCCTAAATTATACACTAATCGAACAAAAAATACTCTTGATAAACCTTCACTTTTTAAACATTTACAATCACAAGATCAACAATCAGAAAACAAACAAATTATAGAATTTATTAAATATTTAGACAAGAACAAACTTATAGATCACACAACTTAAGTTAACTCTCCATCATATTGCTTTATAGCATCTAATAAAATACTACATTGTTTAGCAACATCACCTAATTTCCCAATAACTTTAGAATTTCCTTGACCAAATCCATATATAGAATATTTCAATCCAACTTTATTACAAAACAGAATAACCAAAGGTTGTACACGTCTAAAATTATGTCGAGGTAATCTAGGAAACAAATGATGAATAGCTTGGAATTGTAAACCTCCATGAAAGAAATCTAACCATTCAGGACAATCGACATCCATGGTAGTTCTTATTTGACGAGATACAAATGATTCACTGACACCTAAATCTGATGTGGACATTGCAAAATGAGATAATGTAATTTGAACATGGACTAACATGGTAGTTATATGACTTATCATAATATAATTAAATCTATTCCAACCTCCATCAATATGTTTGTAAACTAATACATAGAAAAACCAATAAAAGAAAAATGACATTCCTAATAATTCAAAATATCTAAACCAAGCAGCCTTACCTTGTCTGGGACCATCTCCATTAATTAAATGTGCCCAAGATAATCGATATAAATTAAATCTTCCAAAACAAAGTATAGGATAATATAAGAAATGTTGTAAAGGAATAAACAATTGAGCTGCTTTATCAAAATATAAATATTTCCCATAATAAGTTGAATAAACCAGTTGAAATAATTTAACACTAACAGCAAAAAAGGGTAAATGTTGAATATCAGGATCATGTACAGGATCATTGGTAATTAAATGATGTACATTATGATTTCTTTTCCACCAAGTAAGACTTAATCCTCCAAACCAATCAGCAATTAATATTCCAAAAATATTATCAAATTGATAATTATGAGTAATTGAAACATGACCTGCATCATGGGCAATAAATGTTGCTTGATGCCAAGCACATCCCATACAAATTGCACTAAGAAATAAATATTCAATTTTCAAAAATGAAAATGAAAACAATACAAGGGAACTAATCTTGACAATTTCCTTAAAATAAGCCCAATAATTACATTTATAAAACCCATTTGCAATAACCAACTTGTGTAATTCATTATATTCATCACGTAAATGTTGTTGAGTAGTATAATCTAAAGCAGGAATAGAATTTATATCTTGATGAGTTAAATCATTATCAAAATTAGCTATAACAACTTTTGGATCAACCACAGTTTGTTCAATAGGAAATAATTCATGAGCATTTTCCTTAGTGACTAATTTATTTTGTACAACACTAGGAACAACTTTCCCTTGTGGTTTCCCTAATCCTTGAAACTCTTCTAATTCATTCAAGGTAGAACTTGAACCAGTTGATTCATTCTCACTATATTCAACTTTTTCTAAACTAACTCTATTATATTTTCCACCTTGAATTGGAGGTAATAAATTTTCCCATTTATGATCAATTTCACCAATTTTCCACTTTAAAAATGTCAGAACAGTTTCATCACAATGATAAGCATTCATTTCGTCTGTAGCATCTCTTCCAATTAAATGATACACTGCAGTATCTCCACCAGGATGTTTTAATATCCAATTGGTAAGATTTAAAACATGGCGTTGATAAATAACTATAGCTTTTCCTGAAGATATATGATTAATTATTTCTGCTTTGGAAATAATCTTTGGTTTACGTTGTGTCATAAAAGCGAGTGTTTGGAGTGTTTGGTGTGTTTGGTGTGTTTGGTGTGTTTGGTGTGTATGTGTGTATGTTTGTATATGTGTATATGTGTATATGTTTATGGATGTATGTATTTATGTATTTATGTATATCTAGCTAAGGTGAATTATATAAATCTAAAATATGATTCGATATAATTTTTCACAAACAGAAGAAAAAAAAAACTCCCTCCTCCACCCCCCTCCGCCCCCTCCTCGTTTGATACGCGCCCAGGTACAACCGTTCCACGTTGCTTTTTTAGTTCTTTTTTTTTTCTTTTTTTTCACAAGATCTCAAACTTTATACGACGAGATCTAAGAAATATGGCCCCATATTATGTTTTATCAAAATATATATTCATACATTATCGAACGAATAAAAAGTATCTAAAAGAAAAAGAAAACGAAAAAGAAAAACTATATACCAAACAAAAAAACAAACTATCTCTCTTTGCCCCTTACAATTGTTGGAAAGATCTGTAATATGTAAACACAAATCTTCCTTTCCGTCCTTTGTAATTACTCCACCTCCATTTTCGTAAAGGTTTTGCCTTTCTGAGTATGAGAGAATATCATATGGCATACCGGCCTTTCTTTTTGTAACCCTGTATTTTCATCACCTTGATTGGCAGTGGCATTAATAATAGGAATGCAACCTTCGAGAATAGAAATAACTTGTTTTACTTGTTTTAATACCGACTGAGGAAGAATTATTTCTTCGGTTTCGGCAGGTTTTGTGATAGTGGGGTTCAGCTGTGGATGTTGCAACTTGTGCGCTGGCAACTAAAACAGTAATAAAAAATAAATAAATTATTGATAAAAAATTCAGAAAATGTTAATGTGAAGTAATTATTAGGAAATGACGGAAAAGTGAATTTCCTAGTAGTTTTCACTCCTCTAATTATATTGCGTAGGGACCAGCTTCTTGAAATGTATATCAAAGTGTGAAACAGTTTCGAAATAGACGAATAGCCGTGAACTATTGTGGGTGTTTTTCGAAAAGGTATCAACTTCATTCCTTTTGCAACCAAATCGGCTAACAAAGTACAACGGTAAAATTGTTTTTTATTATGTATATATCACTATAGAAACAACCAAGGACACAACGCTTTTACAAGATTTAAGGTTGTGAGTGGGGTACTTTTTTTTGCGGCTAGGTTCCAACGTTCTGAACTTTATTCCTTTTGCAGCCAAATTGGGAGATTAAAAATTTGAGTGAAAAATTATCAAGACCTTACAAGTCTACTCAAACTATTTAGATCATGCATGACTAAAACAATAGTTTAAAGTTAATGTCGTTTCTTTTATATCTACTTGAAAATGTAAATTGCACCTCTCACTTGGTACAATTTCTCTGATGATCATAGTTATAACGGTTTTTACAGGAACTTTATTAAAACTACTTTGGGGAGTTTTTCAAGCAATAACATTTACCCGATGTAATAACATTTACCTGATGGAATAATACCGTATATCTCTAAACTTAATTTCAAATTTTAATTGTTAGTTCTTACCCTTGGGAAAGCTTGATTTGTCTAGAGAAATATGTAGTAAACTTGTTTCTCCTTTTTTGTCGGTTAAAAGATATTAGTGAAACCAAGCGAGCTTGGACAATTTTATCAGATATCATCTTCCTTTTTGATAATTTTGTTCTTCAAATACCATCATCTCAAGTAATACTCTTGCAAATGAGAATTTGTGAATCTCTTACTATATATTATCAAACATCTTTCTTCTGGAAACCTACAACTACATTCGTATCCTCATAATTAAACTATCTAAATTGTCAATTAAAAACACTTATTTAAAGTCTCATACGCAATTGGCATGACTATAGGTACAAGTAAATTATCATTTAAATCAGCCGTACCTTCTAAAAGACCACCTATGATCACCACCACCAACGTATTTTCCCAATTTACAATATTCACATATTGATTATTATCTTTAAACCACCATTCAACAACATTAATCATTGTGAAAACACTGATTACAAATGCTACTGATCCTTGAACTGACTTGTCACTTCCCTTCCATTTAAATGAACCATATTTTCTACCAATTATTGAAGCAAATGTATCACCGATACCTAATGTAATTAATCCCAAGTATCTTACAATTGTCACTTGAGAATTAATATAATCGTAAACTATAGGGAATGTAACACCGACAAGTAAATAAATATAAGAAATGTTTATCTCTTTATCTTTTGAATCTTGAAATTGACCTAATGCATCAAAAAGGTAACGTCCAATAAAACTAATTTTATTTAATCGGAGTATTTCAATTAAGATAAAAATAATTATTATTCCAAAAATACTTAACAAAGTAAATTCAATTTCATCAAATAATATTGAAGGAGTGAATAAAAGCACAATCATTAAGAAAACATGCCAGATTTTCCGTTTAATATTTAAACTCATCTTATTGGCAAAGTAAAATACAGTGGGGATTATCGTCACTGACATACCTAACCAAATGGTTAATATGAAAAATCGAGGACTTTCTTGAACATAGTTGTAAAGCCAAATAATTGGATTTTCTCCCAATGTATCCGACAATTGATATGTTGTTAAAAAGTAGAACAAGGCGGAATATACCATAATAGTAACGATATCAGGAACTACCTTATATATGGCATAGGTTAAGACTCCACTTACAAACAAACTAATCAATAATTTTTGAAAAATAACCAAGGGAATCCAAGAATCAACCAATTCATAATTAAATAATAAATTTGTCACAATTAAACAAATTCCTTGAACTTCGGCAGAACTAAGTGATTCTTGATTTAAAATAAAACAAAGAAAAAAATGTAATGAGGCAATTTGTGCGAATTGCATTGTTGTAAATGATTCTTCTAATTTATATATCTCATGAAACATAACTGATGAAGCAAGATTAAACAAGGGGTTTAATTTATCAACCATGAAATAATTCAATGACATATTAGCAATAAACCATTTGGGAGAATAATATAAAATATTAACCAATACCAAAATAACAACACAATATATATAATTAAAATCAGGTAATGTCTTATCTGCTCCTTTCACATGACTCAAAATCAAGGCTGATGCAATACCAAGTAAATTAAATAAAATTAATCCAAGATTTGAACTTAATTTAGTGAATTTATCTCGTTCAGTATAAACTAATTGAATAAAGAAACCAACCACTAATATCTGAACTGCTTTAAGAAAAGTCAAGTTGTTATTAAGGAAATCTTGCGTTATGTAAATATAATTGAGTGGGAATGCAGCATTAGCAATATCATCAACATCTTCTACAGGTGCTTCTGGTTGTTGTTCTTCCTTCTTTTTATCAGGTTCAAGCTTTTCGATTATTTCTTCATTGGTTAAATCTTGAAAGATTGAAGCTGTCGATCTGACACCGGGTGAAGGATCTACTTGCTTTTTCGATCTACGTGACATAACAAAGTAAAAGTAAAAGTAAAAAGATGTGTGATGTGTGATCTTTATCTTTGAGTGATGGTGAAATTTTTCAAAAGTGGAGATATCTTTCGTCTGGACATTATGCAGGATCGGGTAAAGAAACTATGATGTGTACGGCATTTCCATTTCTATGAAGATTTTGAAGAACATGTGGTAGAACATGTGGTAAAACATGTGGTAAAACATGAATTGCGAGTAATGGAATGCTAAAGAGATAAGGAGTAGTACTGTAACATTTATCATTTACCAACATATTGGTGTTTCATAAAGATTATAGGAAATGTTTAATATCTGGTGCTACCAATTACAAGTTGCTACCAGACGTATTCAAACAAACTTTATATATACTAAACTAAACTAAACTAAACGTATTCACTCTCACTGTATTAATCCTGTTGGAATTTAGGTCATAAGTATTGTAAAGAAATTCTAAAGATCCACAGTTATGAACTATTTCCTGCACATGGGGAGAAAAATAACACATAATAGACGAGGTACGTCGGTTAAACAACAATAAACAGTTTCTTTTTGCCAAGAATTCTATTATTCTTAAACTTACAGTTGAAATCGAATTATTTTTATTTATTTGAGCTGGAAATGTAAATACTCAAGTAATCATACACAAGATGGTATTACTTAATCGTTTGTCTACACTTTTCGCATTCACTTCTCTTGTATCAGCAATTCAATTAGATGTCAATGATAAAGATAGTGTATGTGCTGCAGCTAAATTAGTTGCTGATGGTATTTGGAATTATTATGAAGGGTTAAAATATGGTGGTATTGTTGGTATGTTTGCCCCTCCTAACTATTGGTGGAATGCTGGAGAAGCTTTTGGAGGACTTCTTGATTATTATACATTTTGTGAACCAAACAATCAAACTTTACATGATCTTATATTTAATGGAATGCTTCATCAAGCAGGAGAAAATTTCAATTATGTTCCTTCAAATCAATCAATGACTGAAGGGAATGATGATCAAGGTGTTTGGGGTATGGCAATTATTCAAGCTGCTGAAAGAAATTTCACTGATCCAAAAGATCATAGTTGGATTTCCTTAAGTCAAGCTATTGTTAATTCTATGAATGCAAGATGGGATAATTCTCAATGTGGTGGTGGATTAAGATGGCAAATTTTCACTTGGAATGCAGGATATGATTATAAGGATTCTGCTTCTAATGGTTGTCTTTTCCATCTTGCAGCAAGATTAGCTAAAAGTACTGGGAATAATACTTATATTGATGTTGCTGAAAAAGTTTGGCAATGGATGGATGATGTTGGATTTTTAACTGATGAAATGAATGGAGACCTTAGAATTTACGATGGAGCAAATATTGATACAAATTGTACTGATGTAACTAAATTAAGATGGTCTTATACTTATGGAATCTTTATGGCTGGTTGTGCATATTTATACAACTTTACTGGAGATACCAAATGGCAAGATAGAACAAATGAAATAGTAGAAGCTTCATTATCATTTTTCTTTAAAAATAAAATTATGCAAGAAACTACTTGTCAACCAGCGGGTAGATGTAATAATGATCAAAGATCATTTAGATCACTTTTTTCAAGATGTCTTGGATTGACTGCATTGCTTATGCCAGAAACTGCTTCAATAATTATGCCTTATTTACAAACATCAGCTCAAGGTGCTGCCGCCTCTTGTTCTGGTGGTCTGGATGGAATTACATGTGGTCAAGATTGGTCACTTGGACATTGGGATGATGTTGATGGATTAGGTGAACAAACTTCAGCTCTTGAAGTACTTATGTCGTTAATTGTGAAAGGACCAATGTCGATTAAAAGTGGTACAAGTAGTATTAACACAAGTGATACAAGTAGTATTAACACAAGTGATAATGCTAAAACCAGCAGTGAGACTGAAACAAGTACAAATGCTCAAGTTAGAAATGGAAGTACAGTAACTGATAAACCAAAAACTGGAACTGCAGTTAAATCCACACTTCCAACTTTATATGAGTTGATATTTATCTTAGGAGCTAACTTCTGGGTGTTTTTTTAGTTATTTACAATTAGTTTTATAGTTTTTATATCAATATTGTTTATTAGTAAAATCTGGTTAATTTCTAATGTTTGGTGCTACCAATTGATTGTTTGCGCTACCGTTTTAGCCAAACGCGTCCATGAAAAAAAAATACAAATACAAATACAAATACAAATTTCAAATATCGCGTAAACACAAACTTCCTTCTTTAACCATGCACATTAAACGAATTATAATTCAAGGGTTCAAGACATACAAGAACCCTACTGTTATTGACCTAGTGTCGCCTCATCATAATGTTGTTGTTGGTCGTAATGGGTCTGGTAAATCGAATTTCTTTGCTGCTATTAGATTTGTCTTGAGTGATGCCTATACAAATATGACTAAAGAAGAACGACAAAGTTTAATTCATGAAGGAAGTGGAACTGTCATGTCAGCATATGTTGAAATTGTCTTTGATAATAGTGATGGTAGATTTCCCAGTAAGAAATCTGAGTTTTCTCTTAGAAGAACTATTGGGATTAAAAAAGATGATTATTTTCTTGATGGTAAATCAGCTACTCGATCTGATGTAATGAATCTTTTAGAAAGTAGTGGGTTTTCCCGTTCAAATCCATATTATATTGTTCCACAAGGTAGAATTACTAGTTTGACCAATTCCAAGGATTATGAAAGATTAGGATTGTTGAAAGAAGTAAGTGGGGCAACTGTGTTTGAAAATAAACTTAAAGAATCAAGTAAAGAAATGGATCAAAGTAATTTAAAGATTAAGATCATTGATGAAACATTAACTTCCGTTCAAGAAAGGTTAAAGGATTTACAACTGGAATCAAATGATTTACAAACATATCAAGCATTACTGAAACAAAAGAAAATTTATCAATATAATATTTTCGATCGTGAATTTAATGAATTGAATGAATCTATTGATGATATTGAAATCAAATGTAGTGATTTTATTGAAAGTTCTAAAAAACATTTACATGATTTAGATACTAGAGAGAAATTATGTGGTCAATTACAAGATAGTATTAATGAATTGAAAATTTCTTTAAAAATAGCCCAATTAGATAAAGATCAATCTGATTTTAATCAATTATTACAACAAATAACTGATAAACAAATTAAACTTGATGAATTGAGGAATAATGAAGAAATGTCAAGTGAATTAACTAGTCAATTACAAGATCAAATTGATGAATATACCAAATTAATTGATGAACGTAGAATTAAGATTGCCTTGTTGAAACCAAAATTACAACAATTGAATCATCAAGAAAGTTTAGCCAATCAACAATTAACTGAAGCAAAATCAAAACAACGAGCATTATATTCAAAACAATCACGATTTTCCCAATTTGATAGTAAATCTGATCGTGATAAATATTTAACTAAAGAAATTTCAAATTTAAAACGGGAATTAGAATTAAATCAAAAGGAAATTAATCTGATAAATAATGATTTGAAATCTCGGGAAACCCAATTATCAGAATTAACTAGTGAACTGACTATGTTAACTAATAAACTTAATGATCCTGAATACGTTCAACAACTTACAAATTTAAAAACAACAATTTCTGAATTAAAGACAACTTCAGTGAATTTATCTGATGAAAGAAAACTTCTTTTACGTGATCAAGTAACTTTAAAAAGTAGATATGATTCATTAACCCGAGACTTGCAACTTGCCACTGACATGGTTAATCAAACCATGAATCGTCAACAAGCTAAAGGTATTGAATCTGTACGTCAAATAACAAAAAAATTAAACTTGTCCGATAATGTATATGGTACCATTGCCGAATTATTCAATTGTAATGACAAATACAAGACTGCTGTGGAATGTATTGCTGGTAATGCTCTTTTCCATATTGTAGTAGATACTGATATCACGGCTGCTAGAATAATGGAAGAATTGAATAATTCAAATACTGGTAGAGTTACATTCATGCCTATGAATAGATTAGAAGTAAGTTCTGTCGAGTATCCTGATGTCAATGAATTTCAATGTTTACCATTAATTTCAAAATTAAGATTTGATAGTAAAGTGGAAAAGGCCATGCAAGTTATATTTGGTAAATGTATTGTTGTGAATGAACTTTCTAAAGGTGCTGATTTAGCTAGAAGATTCCGATTGAATGCAATTACCTTGGATGGTGATCAGGCTGATGTTAAGGGAGTATTATCTGGTGGTTATCGAGATTTTAAAAAATCAAGAATTGATGCCTTGAAATTACAACAACGTAAAACAAATGAATTGATCAAGATTAAACAAGAACTAACAGGAATTGATGAAAAAATTGAAATGATAAATACAAAATTGATTCAAGTTAAACAACCATTAACTGTGGCTATTCGTGAGTTGAATTCAAAAACTATGGAACCAATTAAAATTCAATTATCCCAATTGAATAATAAGAAATATAATCTTGAGCAAGAAGTATCATTATTGAAGTTTAATCTTGAATCGTTGCAAAACAGCAAGAAATCGTTGGCCATAAGATTAAAACAAAATGAAATGGAATTGGATTCTGGTTTTAATCAACTGCTCTCTCCAGAAGAAATCACCATGATGGAAACATTAACCAGTGAAATTAGTTCTCTTGAATCAAAATTAGATGATATTGTGACAAAAATTCTTGAATTAGAAACAGAAATCTCTACTGTTGAATCGGAAATCACCAACAACTATCAACCAAAATTAAATCAATTCTTACAAGATAAAATGTCTTTGGGTTCTAAAACATATCATCAATTTGAAATCTCGGAAATTGAAACTGAATTAGAAAGATTACAGATTCAATTAGATACCACTCAATCAAGAAATTTAACTGCAACTCAAACATATAACAAATTAGAGTTGGAAATCTCCAATAGTGAATCTGAATTAACAACAGCTAAGAATAAACAAAATTCAATATTAACTAAATTAGAAGAAATCAAAAAGAAGTTGGAAAAAGTATCGAATGAAAAATCAATTAAAGAAATCACCAGAGATGATGTTCAAAAGAAAATTAGAGAATTGGGAGTATTACCTGAAGAAGCATTTCAATCGGAAAAATATGAAAAATTCAAGACTCAAGAATTAATTTCGAAATTAAACAATGTAAACACTGAATTGGAAAAGTATTCTCATATAAACAAGAAAGCATTGGAACAATACAATACATTCACCAAACAACAACAAGATTTAATTTCTCGAAGACAAGAATTAGAAACTTCAAAACAATCAATTGAAGATTTGATTTCAAATTTACAACAGCAAAAAGGTGATGCTATTCGTAAATCATTTGATCAAGTATCAAAACATTTCCATGAAATTTTCCAAAAATTAGTTCCTGAAGGTGTTGGTCACCTCATTATGCAAACCAACAATGATTCTTCTTCTTCTGATATCAACGATTATACTGGAGTTTCCATTTCCGTATCATTCAATTCCAAACATGATGAACAACAAAGAATTGAACAATTATCTGGAGGACAAAAGTCATTATGTGCTATAGCATTAATCTTTGCTATACAAAATTATGATCCTGCTCCATTTTATTTATTTGATGAAATTGATGCAAATTTAGATACCCAATATAGAACTTCGGTGGCTAATTTAATTAAACAATTGAGTAAAAATGCTCAATTTATATGTACAACTTTCCGTCCAGAAATGTTACAAGTTGCTGATAAATTTTATGGGGTTATGTTTGCTAATAAGGTCAGTTCAATTCTGGAGATTAATAAAGAGGAAGCTTTAAGTTTTGTAGAAGGTCAAAGAAGGTAATAGATTTGTGTATTTAATATATTTGTACTTACGGATTAATGCAGTTAAAGCTGCGTTCAAACTCATATTGACAATTCTTTCTTTCCTTCCTCAAACCATGTCTGTCATATTTGGCTTCATATAACAGCATTGGCCAGTGTGAATCTGAAGTCATCCTTAGAATCTTCTCTTTCATGTTCCCTGGATAAAGGTAATTTAACTTTTCATCATTCCATAATTCCATCATTCCTTTTGAAACACCCATATATAACACAGCGTACTTTCCATATCGAATTTTCTTATCGTATTCAGGGAACTCTAAAGTGTTATTCTCTTTAGTAATGAGAGTTATATCATATTAGATAGGGAATAACCAGGGGCCAACTAAATCTACAACAGTATTGAGGGTTCCTGGATGATAGCTCAGTGCAGGACCAACTATATTCTTGGTTCTTACCTTCAATTACTTTTTTAGTATATGAAGGAATAGCAATATCAGAACACGCAATATAATCATTGATTCCAATGCTAAAGTCTGAAGTGTTTGATTCAAGTTTCTCATACCACTTCAATTCTTCAAATACAGACTGAATCACATCTTCAATATTCTTTTGTTCTGTCACTAAATTCCCCTCTAATTTCCTGCTTCCATTGATCTGATTCGCTCTCATACTTGCTTTTCCAATCTTTTTGCTTTGGATTTTCCAAGAAATTTCAACAATCAACCATTCATCAAGACATCTAGGCAATGGATGATTTCCCTCAACTTTTCATTCATTTTCTGGTATTTAGCACTCATCCCTTCGGACTTTTTCATAATCACATCACTAAATTTGACGCACTTAAATATTTTGAGTGGTAACACTCCTGTTTCGTTGGCATACTTCTCGTCGAATTCAGGATCAATCAGAAAACCAGGGTATTCCTTTTCAGAAATCTAGTAGTTGGGGTATATTTATTTCTAGCAATGATGGAAATTATCAACATTCTAAAGTAAAGACAATTCTCTTTGCAGTCACTTACAGCATAACAATTTAACATATACTGTTCACATAACTAGGTATCTTCCAGTTTCCTCTCGATATACTTCGTAACATAAGTTACCAAATTAGGAAATATTTTTTTTAGTAAAGGATTTGACAGAGAATATGCATTATCTTTTTAGATCAGTGACGAAGCGCATCCGTCACCAATTATGACAGTTTTTATGCAAGGGGGTCAAATAATACCTAAACCAGTAAAACACAAATCTCGAGAGTAGTCTACGTAGTAAAGAGAAAAACGCCCCATTGTTCATATCTTTATGCATAAGCCATCATGTTTTTTTTATTTCATGTGTTTACAATTTAATCAAGTGGCTGAGTTTGGTTTATATAAAAATATGAAATTACCCGAGAGTTTTCTTTTTTTTCAAAATCCCATCATCTTTTTTTCTCTTTTGATTTAAGTCACACTTTTGGAATCAACTTCAATTAGTTTACCATAATGGTATGTCCTTGATATTTTGAAAGAAATTGCATTGAGAAAGTAGTATATAGTGGGAGATGAGGTTTTGAAATTCGCAAATTTTCAAAACACGTTTTCCTGGAATTTGTATATTTGTACCTATATCCTACATCAATGGTTCACAATTGATTTGAAGACATGGCAATTGCAAACTTTTATTCGTTCACTACTAACAAAATCTCTAGTCTTATCAACAACAACCTCAATATTATCAACAACAACCCCAACCCCAATATTATCAACCTCAACCACAACCAGTGTATGTGCAACAACCGCCACAAAAGCAAAGTAGTGGATGTTGTGGAGCTTATTGCGGTACTTGTGCTGCCATCCTTTGTTGTTGTTGTGCGGAAGCTTGTGTAGATGCTGTCTAGGTGGAATCGTCAAAAAAAATAGATTTTAGTTTCTTTGTGTAGTTTATTACATGATTAATTTATTTATAATAGTAATTGTAGATGTTAAAGTTTATGTTTTCACAGCCATACTTGCACCAGTACCACAACAAAATACAGCTAGAATATTTCCTGCCATTTCTTTATCGGTTCTCATACATGTTTGTTGTTGACAACATCCAAAACAACCTCCACAACATAGTTCATGACATACAGTAGAACATTGATTATCATTGCCACTTTGTAAATTCAGACATTGTGAACTTTGCTCTGAATCTGGTTGATATTGTGGTGGGTCTTCTTGTTTATATTCGTCTGTTATTTGTGTCATGCTTAAAAAAAAGAAGTTTTTACTTGCAACTTTTTTTTTTGCCTTGCAACTCTATATATAGTTTTTATTAAACAATGAGGCTGTACATTTTACACTATAAACTTCTATTTCTTCTTCTTGTTGGAAGTGGAATTCTTAGGTAATTCCTTGGCGAATGGAATAAATTCAGGTTCTCCTGGAATATACTTTCTTAATACTTCAGGAACAATCAAACCATCTTCAGTTTGATAATTTTCTAAGATACAACATAAAGTTCTTTCAGTAGCAGTTAAAGTTGAATTTAAACAGTGAACATATTTCTTTTCGGTTTGATTTTGTTGTTTAATTCCACATCTAATTTCCAAATTTCTTGATTGATAATCAGTACAATTTGAACAAGAAACTAATTCTTTGTATTCCTTTTGGAAGGGGAACCAAGCTTCTAAATCATATTTTTTAGCAGCAGCATTATTTAATTCTCCAGAAACAATACCAACAACTCTATATGGTAATTGTAAAGATTGATAGAATTTTTCCGATAATCCAATCATTCTATCAAATTCTTGCCAAGATTTTTCTGGTTCAGTTAAAACAAATTGTTCAATTTTTTCGAAGGCATGAACTCGGAAAATCCCCCAAGCATCTTTACCATGAGACCCAGCTTCTCTACGGAAACATGAAGAATATCCTGCATATCTTACCGGTAATTGTTCTTGAGGAGATTCAAACCATTCTCCTGCATGATAAGCACTAATTGGTTGTTCAGAAGTGGCAATTAAATATTTTTCATCTTCACCATCCATAACTTTATATAATTCTTCATCAAATTGAGACAATTGCGCTGTCTTGGCCATAACTTCTTTATTCATCATAACTGGTGCTTGTAAGGGAACATAATCATTTTCTGTTAAAAACAGTAACCCATAATTAATTAAAGCTTGATTTAAAAACACCCCCCAATTTCTTAAGAAATAACCACGATGACCAACAATTCTAACACCACGTTCTGGATCATATCCATCTAATCTTAACAAAACTTCGTGGTGAGATAAATTAGCTGGTTTACCAGAAACAGCACCAACTTGAGCAATTTCATAACCTTGAGGAATCCAAGTTCTTACTAATTCATTGTTATCTTCATCCATGGAATCAACAACTGATTCATGAACAATATTACCAATTTGATTAACTTTAAATCTCAATTGTTTATCAGCTTCAGTTTCCTTATCGATTAATTCTTTTTTGCCAGCAGCTAATTTTTCCTTTTCTGCCACCAATTCACTAGCATCTTCTTTTGCTTTAAATTTTTTCCCAATTTCCTTTTGAATGGCATTAAGTTTTTTATTTTGTTCATCTAAATCAAATCTGATTTTAGTCCATTCAGAATAACCTGAAATGATTTCATCGACTAATTCAACAGAAGCACCTCTTTTTCTTTGGGATTCCTTAATCTTGCCAGGAAATCCTCCCTTTTCAACAAGAAATGCATTAATATCTAACATGGTCTATACAAGTTTAGCTGGTGTAACAAGCTGGCAGAAAAATTTTCAATGTCAGATTTTTTTTCCCCCTAAACAGTTCAAAGGGTATTATGCAGGAAATTGGTATCACAACAACCCATCTATGAAGTATAGACAATGTCACTATGGAGTCACTTTTATTGGATAGGAAATTGGGTAATATAACCCCATTAGCATTTGCTACCACCATTACTGAAAGTTATTATTCTCGAATACATCAAACTGCCAAACATAATGTATTTCCTGTGAATTGTCATCATAATGCTCTGGTTAATTCTTTATCACTCGAACAATCAGATTATAGATTCCTACTAAGTGGATGTGCTGATTCATCAATTAAACTTTGGGATTTACAAGAGATTGATGTGGAAAGACAAGAAAATGAAGTTGATGTTAATTTGAATGAATTTGACGATTTTGATTACGATAATCCAATAAGTACATTTACAAACATTGCTACTATTCCTAAGAAATCACAGCATGAATTTGGGATATCTTCAATTCAATGGTGGCCCTATGATACTGGAATGTTTGTTAGTGCGTCATTTGATCATTTTGTAAAAATTTGGGATACTAATGAACTTAAACCTGTACATGATTTTGATTTACAAAGTCGAGTTTATTCAATAGATATAGGTGATTCTCTTGTAGCTACTGCTAGTGACTCGCCATTTATTCGATTATTAGATTTACGAGCTGCTTCTAGTGCTCATACCCTTTCAGGACATAAGGGCAAGACTCTTTCTATTAAATGGCATCCCATAAATTCACACCTATTAGCATCAGGTGGATATGATGGTGAAGTTAAAATATGGGATATTAGAAGAAGTAATAGTTGTTTATGTCGTTTGGACATGTTACATACAAACACCCAGAATTCTTCTAGTTCAAATCTAGTTCAAGAATCAGTAAAAGCCCATCTGGGACCAGTAAATGGATTAGTATGGGATGAATCAGGTACGGAATTGTATTCTACTGGAAATGACGATAAAATAAGAGTATGGGATATGGTATCTACATCAGCA
The DNA here is from genome assembly GCA_002911495.2 of Spathaspora sp. UFMG-CM-Y285. Taxonomy (NCBI): domain Eukaryota; kingdom Fungi; phylum Ascomycota; class Pichiomycetes; order Serinales; family Debaryomycetaceae; genus Spathaspora; species Spathaspora sp. UFMG-CM-Y285. The sequence goes on along the minus strand of PPUV02000007.1, from coordinate 147,522 downwards.
CCTCCAATAAATAAATTAATTAATTTTGGACCCTTGACGAGAAATAAGTATCCTCAAACAATACCAATATTATTGAACCCAAAGGTTGAATCTGAAGTTCAATATCTTTTGTTTCCTTCAGAAAATAGTGATGTTTATATCTTTAGAACTATAGATGGGAAACTACAATCTCGATTATCAAGAAAGGGAACCAAAAATTCAGGTAGAACTTGTTCTATGGTGAATGCTGGACCATTTACTAGCACTTATTTTTGTGGAACTATGGATGGAGAGATTATAAGTTGGACTCCCAATTGGAGCAAACCAAACAATCTCATTCAACTTGAACAAGATGTAGATTTAGTTGATGTTATACGACGTAGAAAACAACAAGTTGATGCTCGTGCTTTATTATATTCTGACCCTTATTTCAAATAATAGTAAAAAAATGTATATGTTTAATTTGCAACCAATTTTTTGTAGATCTCTTATTCGCTGTGAATTGGTGCGGCTTGGATTTCCTGTTTTGGAAATTGAGTTGTTTTTTTTTTCCTATGTTTTTTTTTTGGTTTCCATCGAAATTGAACCCTTCAAAGATAATCCTTAAACCTATTAGATAGTAAGACACTACAGAAAATGAGCAAGTGGAAGTTGCAAGTGTTGCTTATCCCACTGGATTTCACATATATTCCAACTTTCCAAATTGATCCTCTGGTAACTAAACGATTCTTACATTTGACAGATCCAACAACAGAATTAACGATTATTAAAGAAGAAATTGAAAATAAATATCGGAAATTATATCCTCATGAACAACCTTTGGATATTGATCGACTACAAGATGGTGATACCAATGATTTAGATCCTGATTTCTTTGTTAATGATGTTTTTGCTTCAGGAGATATATTACGGATTATTGTAAATAATCGATTTAAACAACGAGAAGGAAGTATGACTCCGTTTCATATGCGTCAACATCATCACGGTCATCATACTCCAATATTGACTACACCATTACCTTTGAATAGTGCATCTGATTTCACTATAGGTACTGTGGGAACCAGTCGAAAACGAACTCAAGAATATCTTGAAAGCGGGAATTTACAAATTGCTAAACGGAATAATTTACAACCACCACTTCAAAGTCAAGGTTCTTCTCCTGTGGCATTAGCCCCACCTTCCATTGCTGAAGATAGAACAATCCCCACCAAGAGAATTTCTTCATCTCCTGTAAGTAGTAGAGATCGAATTACTTCAGGAATGTTGGTAATGCCTCCACATGCACAAAGGGAAACTTTATCTCCACAACATATGCCCTTACATACAGTTAATTCTGATTCTTCTGATTATTCCGAGAATGATATATCAATGACTACTACTTCCCGACCCAAGGAAACTATACAACCAGATAGATATGGTTCCAATTCTGATGAAGAAATAGTTGCTGGTAAACGATCAACACTTAAGAAACCAGTTTCACCAAAGAAATCAGATGAACCTTCATTACCAAAGGAAGAAATTATAAATGTTTTTAAAAAGGGATTAAAAATTCCTGACCGGAAACTTAAACCAATTCATAAACCTATTCCTCAAGAATTCCAAAATCGTCCTCTGCAAGAAATTATAAAGTCACTTCATATAAATATGGTTGATGCAGAACCGGATTTGAGTTTAGATCGAGGATCTCGTGTTGGTGCCCGAAATGCTGCTCGTATTGCTGCCACAAAGATTGCTCTTAGTGAAGGTCTGAGTCTGAGAAGTAAACCTCAAAAACAATCACCAAATCCGGCATTAGTGAAACCAAAGGCAAAGCCAGTAACTAGTAAACCTGATCCCAAGTTGCAGAAAAAACCAGTTGTTCCTAAACAGGAACCAAAACCACAAACTGTAACTCCTGCTCCTAACCCAAAGGAAAAAGAACCTAAAAAGAATTCTCCAAAACCAAGTAGAAAATTAGTAGCAATTGCACCAAAACCAGAATTAGATGATAATTCATCACTTGAAGAGGATGAAATTTGTGATGACAAACCACTTGGTAGATTACAACAATTTCAAGAGCGATTAAAGAATTTTGAAACTGATTTAACTAATCTTTCTAATGGTGTTTCCCTTAAGAAAATGCCTAGTTCATTCACATCACGGGTGGATGAAGAAGTGGAGAATATTAAAGGATTGATTCTCGATCCCAGATTAATATTAGTTGATCGTGAAACAAGACCATATAAATATACTCAAGATATCACTGATGCTCGTATGTCCCCCTCGGAATCACTTAATGAACATGAACAGAAGAAATCAACGGATGTTATTGAAATTAGTGAAGGTGAAAATGAAAAGTCAAAAGAACGTCGCCCCATTAATTCACCCCCTGCCCAATTGAATTCTCCTGACATTATTGATTTAACTGATGATCTTCCTGAAAAAAATCTGAAATCGCTTCTTTTAACTTCAATAAAAGCAACTACTTCAGTTGACTTGTCAACACCACCTTGTGAAAATGTTATCCCACCATCTCCATCTCCTCCTCCTCCAGTGGTTAATTTAGCCCTTAATGAATCAAGTATCCCGGTTTCCTTTCGAACTTTACCTCAAGATGCCAAACATTCGTCTGTGCCTCCTCCTGTGAATACTCAACATCATGAAATTGATGAGCCAGTGAAGGCAAGTTCAGTAGGACCTATTTCAGATTTACCCGAGGTTGGAACAGGGAAGATAAGTTCAATAGACCCTGGTTTACCAGTACCGGAAACAAAAAAGATAAGTTCAGTTGATCCTGGTTTCGATTCACTAAAACCTCAGAAATCATTTGTTTTAACTTTATCCCTGAAGAAATTGGTTAATTCTGAAATGACAAGTGAATCTGTTGCTGAACTGGTAACTGCACCAGCACCTGCACAAATACAGACTGACTCTGAGAAATCATTAACGGTCTCACTTAAGGTACAACCTGAAAAATTATCTGCAAAAGTATTCAGTGCTACAATAACCAATAAGTCACCGTCGTTTCAAGGAATTAATAATGGATCACTGGAAAACACCAACGGACATACAACAAACACCCAAGTTAATGGTAATAAACGACCATTAGATGATTCTTCATCAGGTGAATCAAGTGATGAAGAAGATGATGCATCTTCTGATTCTGATCCTGAAGAACAAGAAAATAAAATCAAGAAACCAAGATTAGTGGCTTCGATTCCTTCCACTATTAGGAGATCACAATCTCCTATAGTTAGAACACCAACTCCTCCACGAGTTGCCAATGAGATTACAATTGAGAAACCAAATGCTGTTGCTCCTGTTATTATTGTTCCTGCTACTATTGCTGCCCCTGAAAAAACATACATTGGTAGTATTCCCAAACCAACTCCTCAACCAGTGAGTACCCCTGGTTTAAAGAAACCATTATTACCTTCCTTAAGTGATTTAGTAAATCGTGGAGTACCTGAAGTTAAAGATGTAACTAAGGGAGATGTCCCAGTCAAGAACACGAAGCTTGAAAAGGAAAATGAATCTTCATCTTCTGAAGATGAAAGTGATTCTGAATCTGACAATAGTGATAGTGATTTAGAAGATGGGAAATTCATTACTATGAAACTGGTTAAAGAAACTCAACCCAAGAAGAAACTGAATTTGTTTATGTCGTTACTTAGAAAATAGAGGTTTATATATAATTGTTATTAATTGTAATAATATAAAAACATCAAATGAAAACTCGTTCTGGTTTATAATGAATACTTCTTCCCAACACATTGGTAGTCCAATCCTGATAACTCAAATCTGGAGGTAATGTCTCAGTAATCACTTCTAATAATCTCTTATAAATATCTTTAATAAAACTCTTGGCAACTTCTGGTTGTTCAATAAGTAATGCAGCAACATATGCTTCAAAGAAATCACCCAAGAACTCCTCTTCATATATTCGATTATCACGTTCCATTTCCATACCAAACAGAATACAAGGAATCCAATCGTTAGCTACTCGCTCATTAACTATGGGATCATCAAGACCCATATGTAAATTATAAGCAATAGCCAATTTTGTCATAAAAGTGTTGGTGGCAAGCATCTGACATAATAATCTATATGAAATATTATTTAAACGTATTCCATCCTGATGAAATTCAAATATAACCTTGGAAGTTTCATGAGCCAAGAATAAATCACCTAATCCATCTAAAAATGACATTTGCTTACGAACAATCAGATATTCCTTGTGATTTAAATCATATCCAGCATCACACATTGTCTTGGCAAACTCATGTCGGGGATCTAAAAGTATTCGATAGAATTCCTTATGCATTAATGCCTTGACTAATAATTCCCGGTTATGTATCCTGGGTAATTCCGGTAAATAAACCTTCCTATAATCTAAATCTTCATGAAATGAAACATGTCGGTAAAGATCTCGAGAAAATAATAAATCATAACGTATAGGAACTTTCTTGATATATTTGTTGAATGTATCTAAAACAAACTTATCTCGAGTATCCATAAGATTTAATACTTTTGTTGAGAATAAATTATCATTTCTAGAATTAAGATACATGTTTATAAGATGATCCAAACATTTCTCAGCTTCATTCTCAGAATATAACTGAAGCAAATAACCAATTATTAAAAACACCCAATTTTTTAACAGCATCAGTCTTCTAGTCACAGTCATACCACCTTCTTGTTCAAATATATTTCTATTAGATGTTAAGAAATCAGCAAATTCTTGATAAGTCTTTGACTTATCATTACAATTCTCTCTTTTTAAAAACGTCAGTAAATCAAACACTACAGTTTTAATTAATGTTCCACCACCAAAACTTAATAAATCGCGAAATCTCTGATATGAAGTGAATCGGACAAAATTCTCCCCTAAATTTATAAAATGAAGTTTCTTCAGATTATCTAAAACCAACATGGTTTCTAATTGCAGAGGAATTATTATCTTGTGTGTACTATTGTGTCTATAGTTATTCATATGCATCAAACGACAACGAGGATATCGTGGAGGATTATGAGGTTTTAACCGGGGTAACATAATGAGTAGAAAGAATTAATATATATATATAAAGGAAAATGTAAACAAAAGGGAAATAAAGATAACTGACTCACTGTGTGTGTGTGTGGTTGTGAAACAGTTATGTGGGGGGAACGGTTAGGGGTAGTGCATGGGAACAAAACACAAAGGCAAGGGGTCACGTTTCTTCCGACGCGTGGCTGCAAAAATGAAAATGAAACCACTTGGTGAAATTGTAAACAAATGACTCACCCACATGTCATATTAGCACAATTTCTTTTATAAGTCATTTGATAGTATCTATTTACACTTTCCAGTGTTTTAGGGTGCGATGAAGAAGCCTCGATGAAAGGTAGCCAGAAAATAGGCAGAGACTGAGTTAAAAATAGAACACAACGATGGTAAAATACAGTAATCTCGTTTCAAATCTATGACACAATTCTGAGAATCATGACTATTTTTTTCTTGTATGATGAATTTTCTAATTTGAATTTCTTTTGCAAATAGTCATAAATTGAGCTTCATGACTTGCAATGTCATTAACAGGTTGAACTCTTTAAGCTTTCGTTGCAATGTTACAATGACTCAATCTTATTGACTCATAAATCTCTCGAGATATCTTTCCCCATTTGGTATCTTCTCTGTTTTAATAGTGAATTATTTTCAATGACTAATTATTTACAATGCTATTTACAATGCTATTTCGTAATTAATTCAGCAAATTCTTTCAAGAAAAATAACTCTTTAATTACACCCCACAAGAATTCACAAATAAGAAATAAATATGCATAAAACTATAATAAATGTTAAAAACAATCAACCAGAATCATAAACTACTTTACGTGAATGTTTCCTTCAAAGTTAACATCAAATATAAAATTGAGTCATGTTGAGAATTATCACGTGCAAATTCACAATTGCTTTGCTATTTCAAAAATTTTGACAAGAAAAACAGCCTGCGTAGCGTAATGGTTAACGCGTTTGACTTCTAATCAAAAGATTCCGGGTTCGACTCCCGGCGTGGGTTCGTTTATCATTGTGCGGTTTTAGCTCAGTTGGGAGAGCGTCAGACTGAAGAGATTCAGTCAACAGTATAATCTGAAGGTCCTGTGTTCGATCCACAGAAATCGCATATTTTTTTTATGAAAATTTACATAATAGATATTTAATACAAGAAGATACAATTAAGATATGATATATATACTATAACATGCACTATGCCAATTTCGTCAATGCAAAACTTTAATAAATTCACAAAGATCATTAAATTCATGACTTAAGAATTTATTCAACATTAATTCACCAATAATTACTTTAAAATCACATAAATATAAGAATCCCACTTCTAATCGATACAAATCTTTTAAACTTACTCCAACAACTGTAGCAAACACTTTTTGTTTTTGATATACGTCTTCAATATTTTTTGTGGCACATCTTATTGATGCTACTATGAATCGATATACATTGTTCATGGTTAAGGGGATTAAATCGAGTAATACTGTCATTTTAAACATGATGAATGCCGAGTGAATGTAGGAACTTACTGAGATTGATGGGGAATATTGTTTGATTCGTAATAAGAATTGGTCGATGGTTAATGGAGGTACTTTTACTAAATTGAATATTTTAAGTAAATGTTGATTTTGAGTTCGTTTCCTACTGGAATTAAGAACTTGACTTTTTGTCTTGTCAAGATTTATATCAGTTATAGGGAATGGCGTGGGGTCGAGATTGGATTCTTCGAGTAAGGATTGTATAGGTATATAAGCAGCAAAGGGGAGTCTATCTTCTTCATCATCTTCGTCTAAGTTATACGTAATATCATCAATGTTATCTTCATATATTGATTCGTAATTTTGAGGATCATCATCTAAAGGTTTCGTTAAGTCGTCATTATTACCCTTGGTTGAATCAGGGGTTGTTGATGCATCTTCCCAAAAATCTCCATCTTCAACAATATCTTTATCTTCTTCAAATGATCGATTATTTAATTTGGCGAATTTTAAAGGAGGCGATAATGGAGGAGTACCTGTTCGATCAATAGGAGAACTTGTATCAATCTTGATCTTACTAGCTTGTTTGTTGTTTTTGGTTTCAATAATACGTAATTCTTCATCATCAATACCTAATTTTTTCAACTGTTGTAATCTAAATTTAAGATATAAATCAGGATGTTGTTGTAATTGAATTATGTATTGTAACGTATGAGAAAGTATGAAAATTGCATGATAGATATTTAATCGATTTATATTTCGCTCACCTGAGGACAAGTCATGTAATAAATCGGACATGGTTATATGAGATATGTCAGTAGGGTCATCATTACCTTCCACTTGTGTAGGTGACGGTTCATACAAGGGAACATCTGCCATTGGTGGTAAATTGTGATTGAAGACGCGAAGGACTGGGGAAAGGAGATCACAACCCGTAAATATAGTTTAGCTTTTGAAACCAAAGTTTATTTTTTTTTTTCTTCTTCTTTTCGTGCTGTTTTCTTTTAGTTTTTTTTTTTGTCAGTGGAGGGCAGTGATGGGAAAGTGGGGGAAATGATTGCAAATAAACGAGAGTGACATTCACACGAGATCTCCAGTAGCGTGTAGCAGTGTCATTTTCGGAATCTGCACAAGAATTACGAAGAGAAATCAGAATAATAATGTATATCTGATTATCTCATGGGATCAGTAGAGATTTCTACCAGGCAAGTATAACCTAAAAACTATAATATACCGACTACAAGATTTACATGAACAAGTAACTTAACTAGATCACTTGTTGTTGTACTAGGAGAACTTCTAGAACCTTTCTAGAAATGTATCAAATGTGTATTCCTGTATAGTATAGACTAGTTCTAAACGAGGAATGCCTTACTTGTTGCAACAAATCTCTATTTCGGGTGATATAAATCACATCTGATATTTTCCCGCCTCATAACCGCAAATCACACAATATTTTAAATGATTATCAATATAGAGATGATCTCGATAAATTAGCATCATGTTTTTATTGTGATGTAATTTAAATCGAATATTTCCTGTATACACAGTCGTTCACTGGGGAAACGTTTTTCCATGCAAGACCACTAGAAACCGAAGTGTAGATATGTGCTGATCCAGACTTGCAGTTGACTACATTGGAGTTTATATGTGTTACACCGAAGTACGTGATTCGCGTCTTTCCATTGTTTTAACCTTCGGTAAGTTCTCCAAACAATATTGTTGGTGGAGATCACAAAAAAAAAATAAACGCCCAATATTCAAGAATAGTAAGTTCACCCACAAAAAAAATAAATCTAAGAAATTCTTTCCTTTTTATTGTTTGTGTTGTGAGAAATTTCACGGAAATTGCAAAAGATTTTAGACCGACCTGCAGACAGACAAAAACAAAACCAGGCTTAGACAAGACAATTCAACCAAAAAAAAAAAAACAACTCAAAATCAGACTGTGTGTGTTTTTTCTCCCCTTGTGTTATTTCAGTGCTATTAATAGAAGGGGTTACATATAGCAAGTGAAACTAAAAAACATTCTTCTTTTTAAAGTATATTTCTTAATGACTAATTAAAAGCCTTAATATCATGTCATTTCTTTTCAAGTATCTCCTCGCCTTTTATTCTCCCAAAAAAAAAGTCATTTGGTTCAGTCACTCAGTCACTCAGTCACTGATGTCATTGCCTTATTTTTTTTGGCTACTTTTTTTTCAGTAATAAATTAACCAAAAAATATTTTTTTTTCTTTTCGGGTTTGTTCTGTCTTTCTGTCTAAAGTTCATATATAAACTTTTAAACTTCCCTTTTATACTTAAAAAAAAGGGTTGTGTTGTTGTTTTTGGTTTTTTCTCCCTTATTCAAACGACACTGTTGTATTTTTTGTCTATTTCTATATTATCACCTCATTCACCAACCCACCAGTCAAACACTGATACCCCTTACCACTGACTGATTTCAAATTATCACCATGAGATCCCTAATACATCAACTCTTGGCGTTGTTTATTATTAGCGCACCCGTAGTGTTTGCCAAACGAGCCCTTTCAGCTACATCTTTAGTGGAATGTTTAGATAATTCCGAAATATCCGCTAGTTATTTCAATGTCACTTTCAACCCAGATGATCGATCCTTACGTTATTCCCTTGATTTAAGTTCCGATATAAGTACATTTGTCATTGCTCATATTCAAGTTTACGCATATGGATTTTTAATTATTGAAAAGGATATTGATATGTGTGATCTTGGTTGGAAACAATTTTGTCCTGTGTATCCTGGTCCTTTACAAGTTGAATCGATTGAATATATCAGTGAAGATTATGCAAAACAAATCCCAGGTATTGCTTATCAAGTTCCCGATATTGATGCTGTTGTCAAAGTTTTAGTTAAGGATAGATCAACTCAAGAAACTTTAGCTTGTATTCAATCGTCATTCTCAAATGGGAAGACTATTAGTCAAACGGGAGTGAAATGGGCCACTGCTGTAGTTGCCGGTCTTGGATTATTACTTGCTGCTTTATTATCAACATTTGGTAATTCTAATGCTGCTTCTCATATCTCAGCTAATTCTGTTTCTTTGTTTCTTTATTTTCAAAGTGTTGTTGTTGTCTCAATGCAAAGTGTTGAAAGAGTTCCACCAATTGCTAGTGCTTGGTCTGAGAATTTAGCTTGGTCTATGGGATTAATAAGGATACAATTTATGCAAGATATTTTTAGATGGTATGTACAAGCTACAGGGGGGATTCCTACAACCTATTTCAAGGGTGTAACAAAACAAATCCTTGTACAAAAGAGAAATTTACAATCAATGGTTATGCATGCAATGACAAGATCTCATCTTGTTAAACGTACACTTGATTTTGCCCTTAAATCAAATAAAAATCTTATTGTATTACGAGGAATTGAAAGAATTGGATATAATTCTGGGATTGAACCCAGTTCAATTGTCGTTACTGGTTTCACATTCTTTGTAATTATTGGATATTTATTAGTTGTGGTACTTGTATTAGCCAAATCGATAATTGTGTTACTCTCAAGATTTAACAAGATTAACCCCAATTCATTCAGTATATTTAGGACACATTTCAATAGTATGATTAAAGGAACATTATTAAGGTATATTTCTATTGGATTCACACAATTGACATTATTTTCACTTTGGGAATTTGTTCGACAAGATTCTCCTGCTGTGATTGTTATAGCTGTTTTATTTTTAATATTAATGGGATGTGTATTAACTTGGTCATATTTCAATGTGGTTAAATTAGGAAGAGAATCTACCAGATTATATCAAAATCCAGCAGCTTTATTATATGGAGATAATCATATCCTCCATAAGTTTGGTTTCAGTTATACCATGTTTAATGCAAATAACTATTACTTTGGTATAATTCTTGCTGGTTATACCTTACTTAAATCGATTTTTATTGCATTTACACAATCGCTGGGTCGTGTTTCAGTATTACCTATTTTCTTATTTGACTTGGCATATACTATTTACTTGATTTATTCATCACCATATTTGAACAAACCTACAAATATTGTCAATTTCATGATTTCCATAGTGATTACTATAAACTCATTCTTATTTTTGTTCTTTTCTGATTTGTTTGGTTTACAAGCATCAGTGGCATCAATTATGGGATGGATTTTCTTTATTTTGAATGCAGCATTCAGTTTGATCTTGTTAGTTTTGATTGTGGTATTTATCGTATATTGTTTGATCCTGAAGAACCCCGATGCTAGGTTTGCTCCAGTTAAGGATGATCGTTTTTCATTCCAACGTAAATCCTCCATACGTCGTCCTACAAAATCAAGTGGATTCCCCCTTATTCTGGAAAAGGATGGCAATGATGAAGGAGAATTGGCGGCATTGGGAGTCACTGCCCAAGATCATTCTCGTGATTGGGAACTGGAAATGTATAAGCTTAATAATGTCGACGATGAAATTGATACTGAGGAGGTATTAACTACTCAAGATTCATCCCAGGACGTTACGGGTAATCCACCAAGTAGATTTGGTTCATTAAAACAAAAGTTTATGAATCGAGTAGGTGCAATAAGTCGAGAGGAGATAAAATCTGAAGAATCCAGTCCTATAAAAGAAGATTCTGATTCTGATTTATTAAGTGCTATTCAAGGTCATAAAAAGACTGGGTCATTAAGTTCGTCTCATTATGACAATCCAACAGATGCTAACAGAGTAGTATAAAAAATCGTCTGTTGTTTTCTTTCATTCTTGTATTAATAGTTTATTTCGAAGTTACGTTACCCATAGATTTACAGTTATACTCTAACTAATCTTATTCCAAAATCGTTCAATTTCCCGTAGATACCAAGATGACACAGTTTCATCTAAATATGATAACCAAAATCCCAATTTCTGATCAAATGAAGCTTTACTAAGAATAACTTCAACATCTTGACTGGTATAATCCAATACACTCTTGGCCAGAGGGTGTTCTCTTTCATTGGCTCGGTTATAGGCATGAAATAAAGTATTGAAATCAATGGGAGCAATTAATTTATTTAATAAATCCGCCAGTTTAGCAATTGCTTGGGAGATTATGTGGAGATCGGCTTCTCGATATATATAATCTTCATTGACTTCAATTTTCGTGGCCCATGTATCGCGATACATATCTGAAGTTTCCAAACTGGAGAATCGAAGATCTAGTGGTGTCAGAGTGGTTAAATATGGAATGGTTTGAATTATCCCAGGATTAAACAAGTTGAATAATTTATTCTCAAACCATTGTCGAGTAGAATCTTCTGCTAATAATGGAGATATTGGTCTTGATAACTGCGGATCACATTTAAAGTCAAACAGTTGAATGAAATCAACCAGGGTGAATTTGGCGAATATTTCATGTTTGATATGGGGTGGAATATAACATTCAAATAATCCTCCAACAAAGGTATATGGTACATAAAATGAGATTTGTCTCTTGGCATATTTCTTCCTCCTGGCCATTTTATAACATACAAGATTTCTCGATTCCCATTCAAGTGAACTTTGGACATCACTAGATAATAAATCTTCATGATGGAACAACTTATTCTTTCCCGTATATTCAATAAACTTCCCATTGGTCAATTTCTGTAATTTCAAATCAACTTTCTTTCGTAGTAAATTCTCTAACTTTTTCAATTTAACCTGAAAAAACCCCTGAACATCCTTGTAATTTTCCAATTCATTCTCATCCTTCCGTTGTCTCGTATCTTCATTAACAGTATCATATAAAGGTAATGTCAACATCTCTCCCAATTTCGGCTTCAACATGCAGAAAGGTTTCTCCCAATCGACAAATCCCAGCGAATCCGTCCTTATGGTTTTTTGATAATCAATAATACCATGATCACAATGTGATAAAGTAAGGAAATGCATGGATATAGGAATAATACCACCTGATATCTTGTACTGTCGTGTAATTTTAAATCCCGTGAATGGAACTTGATGAGTGTTTTTTCCTCCTGGATGACATGTCTTATGTGTAGTGAAATGCCATGTTGATTGAACTAAGTTGAAGAAATTGAATAAGAATAATAATATATAGTATTTCATATAGTGAACATTGAGCGGGTAAATTTGTTGCAATTGCAAATTGCACAAACAATTGCAAAAAAAGCAAATTATGACATCCGATGTTATCACGTGACTCATACACCCGAATTTCGCACCATTTTTTTCAAGATGAGCTTCGCCTAAAAAAAAAAGATCTGCAAAAATAGAAACTCTTCTATACAAGAGTAAGCTATTTATGGATACGACTCAAACCAATAAGGCGCATAGAGGTGGGTCCAACAAGACCACAGCCAAGAAGAAACTTCATCAGAATGGTACAAACAAAAAGGCGTTTGCGGTAGCTGCTCCAAGAAAACTCGAACGAATGGCACGAAGAACTCATGATGTAAATGAAAAGAAATTACATGTACCCATGGTTGATCGTACACCAGATGATGACCCACCGCCTGTAATTGTTGCAGTTGTTGGTCCTCCAGGAACTGGGAAAACCACTTTAATCAAATCATTAATTCGTCGATTAACCAAAACAAGTTTGTCCGAAGTTAAAGGACCTATCACTGTAGTCAGTGGTAAACGAAGAAGATTGACTTTCCTTGAATGTAATAATGATTTAAATTCTATGATTGATGTGGCAAAAGTTGCTGATTTAGTATTATTGTTAATTGATGGGAATTATGGATTAGAAATGGAAACTATGGAATTTTTAAACATTGCTCAACATCATGGTATGCCAAGAGTATTGGGTGTGGCTACTCATTTAGATTTATTTAAATCGCAATCAACATTAAGAACATCGAAGAAACGATTGAAACACAGATTTTGGACTGAAGTATATCAGGGAGCCAAATTATTCTACTTATCTGGGGTTATAAATGGAAGATATCCTGACAGGGAAATTCTTAATTTGTCTCGTTTTATATCTGTCATGAAATTCCGTCCCTTGAAATGGAGGAACGAACATCCATATTTATTAGCAGATAGAATCACTGACCTCACTCACCCTCAAGAGATTTCCGATAATCCAAAATGTGATAGAAAAGTTGCCATATATGGATACTTGCATGGAACACCATTACCTTCAAATGAAGCTCACGTACATATTGCCGGAATGGGTGATTATCACGTCCATTCAGTTGAGAAATTACCTGATCCTTGTCCTACACCATATTTCGAACAGAAATTAGAAGAAATTGAAAGAGAGAGAGTTAAAGCTGCTGCAGAATCTGGTGAACCCTTGGCCAAGACTACTCGAAGAAGAAAGAGATTAGAGGATAAACAAAAGATCATATATGCTCCAATGTCTGATGTTGGTGGGGTATTGGTCGATAAAGATGCCGTATATATTGATATTGGAAAGGAAAGTTTTAACAAAGAAGATGACGAAGGAGAATTAGGAGAAGGTGAGAAATTGGTTACTGACTTACAAGATGTAGCCAAGACCATGCAGGAGAGATTTGAAGAGGGGCCTGGGTTACAATTGTTTTCCAGTTCCAAGGCAGTTCAGAATATCGATGATGATGACTCAGAAGAAGAACTCGACTTATTATCCGATGAAGAGGAACAGGAAGAACTCCACAACACTGGTAGAAAATCCCTTCGTAAAGCAAGAGTATATGGAAAATCAATTAATGAAGATGATGAATTTGATAACGAACTTTCGGATGAAGAAATTGAAGAACATCCTGAATTAGTCGAAGTTGAATTTGGTAATGACAAATACAATGAAAATGAATTAGAATTTGTTGAAGATGATATTATATCTGATGATGAAGACTATGCCGCTACTGCATCAAGATTACGTGGTTCTGCTGTACGTAATTGGGATATAAATAAACTTTTGTACTTGAACAATATTACTCCTTCTGATGTGTTGAAACGATGGAAGGGAGAGGAAGACGATGTAGTAGAAGAAGAAGAAGATATTGAACAAGATGATGATGATTTCTTCCAAAAGAAAGATGTTCAAGAATCAAAGGAAGATTTAGATAGTTTTCGACCAAAGTATCCTTCAATTGAAGAACTAAAAAGTAAGTTTGATAGTGATGATGAGTATGAGTCAGGGTATGCCATTCTCAAATCAAGATTATTGACCGCTCCTAAATTAAATGATGAAGTCAAAGAAGATGAAGATGAAGACGAAGAAGAAGAATTATATGGAGATTTTGAAGATTTAGAAGGTGACATCGAACAACCTGAAAAGGACAAAGCTGAAAACTCCGACTCTGACTCAGAGGAAGGTGACGACTTTGCTGATTTTGAAGCAGAAGAAGCCAAACAAGGTGAAAGTGATGCTGAAATTGACGACACAAACTTGACAATCGAACAAAAGCGTCAACTTAATGCCGAGAAAAAGGCTAAGCTTAAATTACAATTTGAAGAAGAAGAATATGGCGAGGACCCCGATGCTGATCCTGAAGCAGAAACATGGTATGAATTTCAAAAAAACAAAATGGCCAAACAATTAGAAATCAACAAGACGGAATTTGAAACTTTGGACCCTGCAACCAGATTAAAAATCGAAGGATATCGTGCTGGATCTTATGTCAAACTCACATTCTCCAATCTTCCTTGTGAATTCATTGACAATCTCCAACCAGAATACCCAATTGTCCTTGGTGGTTTACTCTCCACAGAATCTCGATTCGGGATCATGAATGTTAGAATAAGAAGACATAGATGGCACAAGAAAATCTTGAAATCGCAAGATCCCTTGATTTTATCTCTTGGATGGAGAAGATTCCAAACATTACCCATATACACTACATCCGATTCACGTACTCGTAACAGAATGTTGAAATATACTCCGGAACATGCTTATTGTTTTGCTTCGTTCTATGGACCATTAGTTGCACCAAATACGACATTCGTTGGATTCAATATTGTCGATAATAAATCAACCACGGGGTCGTTCCGTGTTGCTGCAACAGGTATAGTTGAAGATTTAAATTCCTCAGTTGAGATTGTCAAGAAATTGAAACTTGTTGGTTATCCATATAAGATATTCCGAAACACAGCATTCATCAAGGATATGTTTTCTAATTCATTAGAAGTGGCCAAGTTTGAAGGTGCCCAAATTAGAACTGTTTCTGGAATTCGTGGTGAAATCAAACGAGCATTATCGAAACCCGAAGGTCATTTCCGAGCTACTTTCGAAGATAAAGTGTTAATGTCAGACACAATATTCTTGAAAACTTGGTATCCTGTAAAAGTCAAACGTTTCTACAACCCAGTTACTTCCTTGTTGTTGGGACATCATTCTGAATGGAAGGGAATGAGATTGACAGGTCAAGTAAGAGCTGATGAACAAATCGCTACTCCAATGAATAATGACAGTGCATACAAGAAAGTTGAAAGAAGTGAACGTAGATTCAATTCTTTGAAAGTTCCTAAATCTATCAAGGAGAACTTACCATTTAAATC
This sequence comes from Spathaspora sp. UFMG-CM-Y285, assembly GCA_002911495.2. Taxonomy (NCBI): domain Eukaryota; kingdom Fungi; phylum Ascomycota; class Pichiomycetes; order Serinales; family Debaryomycetaceae; genus Spathaspora; species Spathaspora sp. UFMG-CM-Y285. Next base: position 131,603 of record PPUV02000007.1, on the reverse strand, counting down.
TCAAATCCATGAAATGAAACCTCAAAAGAAGAAGACATATTTGAGTAAACGAGCTGTTGTTGTTGGTGGTGATGAAAAGAAGGCTCGTGATTTAATGCAAAAGATTGCCACGGTGAGAAAAGAAAAGGAAAGCAAGAGAAAGACAAAGAAAGAAGAAAAGTTTAGAGACAAGTTGAAAACAATTGCCAAGAAGGAAGAATTGAGAAAGGAGAAGGAAAAGGAAAGAAAGAAGGACTATTTTGCTAAAGAAGGTAAAAAGAGAGGAACCAGTGAAGGAGGTCAATCCAAGAGAAGAAGAGTATAGTAGTAGATAGAAATAGTAATTTATAACATTGTAACTGTAACTGTGAGCTTTCAGAATAACTTTTTTTGCAACTTTTAAATGTTGCAAATTTTACAATCTCTCATAAGCCATACATTATAAACTATATATGACACTCAACAAATCTTGAATTATCAATTGTCAATAAATCCTCATTTTCCCAAACAATCTTAATAACATCATAAAATTCAAATGCATAATAAACAGTTATACCATATTTATTTTCAAAATACTCTTCCACTTGTCCCATGGTAAACTTTCTATTCTCGTCATCTTTCAATAATGCATTAAGTAAATGTTGATCTTCGATAGTTTTGCCATATTCTTCAATCAAGTCCTTTCTATTATCCCTTGGAACAATCATTTTCAGAATCGTAGGATTAAGATGGGCCCCAATGAGTTTCTCCTTGATACCACCAATTGGAAGCACCAACCCCCGCAATGTAATCTCACCCGTCATGGCGAAATTCAGAGGCACCGGTTTTTCCAAGAGGACAGATAAGAAGGATAATGCCATGGTTATGCCTGCTGAAGGACCATCTTTGGAAATAGATCCCATAGGTACATGAATGTGAATATCTAAATTATTAAACTTTTCAAAAAGTGTAGTTTGATCATATCCTTTAAGCAAGTTTTTATATATCATCAGTTTTATGAAGATTAGTCCAATCTTCCCACTCTCCATTAGTATATCTCCTAAGCGTCCTGTCATGTTTAAACTTGCTCCTGTTGCTGTGGAATTAGCACTGGTTAATCTTCGATCAAATCCAATACTTTCAAATACAAGGACAGATCCATTACCTTCTGAATTATAGGATAATCCATTTACAACACCAACTCGGGAATTACCAATGGATGTTCCTTGAGATGAGGTGTAATCTAAGTTAGGATATGGTACTCCTAAATAAACAGGTAAATCTTGATCATCCACAATAGGATTGTAGGTGTCGTTTGAACTCAAGCAATGGCAATATTCCACAGCCTTGAATCGACATATTGTTCCTAATTTTCTTTCAAAATTACGTACACCTGCTTCTCTAGTATACTCAATAATAATCTTCTTTAATGTAGATTCTTGAATGTGGACAAGATTCTGATTAGGAAATCCATTACGATTGATTTGTCGAGGTAACAAATACTTTTTACCAATTTCATATTTTTCATTATAATCATACGCACCAATTTCAATCATTTCTAAACGATCTAATAATGGACGTGTCATGTTTTGTGGTTCATTGGCAGTACATATGAAAATCACTTGAGATAAATCAACCGGGAATCCCAAATAATGATCAATAAACGTGTTATTTTGTTCTGGATCAAGGACTTCTAACAATGCAGCAGATGGATCACCATTGAATTTGTTGAGTCCACTATTTCCACCGACTACTTTATCAATTTCATCAAGAAGAATCACAGGGTTCATACTTTGAGACTTACGCAATGCTTGTATGATTAATCCAGGCATAGCACCAACATAGGTTCGTCTATGTCCCCGAATCTCACTCTCATCTTTAATCCCACCAAGTGAAAGTCGTTGAAAGTTACGTCCCAAAGCACTAGCTATAGATTTAGCTAATGATGTCTTCCCAGTTCCTGGTGGACCAGCAAGCATAATAATAGGAGATTTATGTGATACTACTTGATGATCAGACATATCTGCAAGAGATTGCTTGACTGTATCCTTTGCCTTTTGTTTCACATGATATGTTTCGTCATTATTTGCAATGACAATGTCACCAAGGGCCAAACTTTCATTAGTATTACTATGATTGGATGTGATTGGTGGTGATGATGGTGGAGGTGGAGTTTTTGAATTCATGGCGAGTAATTTTAATACAACCAAGTATTGAATGAGTCGTTTCTTAACATGATCTAATCCATAATGATCGTCATCAAGTTGTTTTCTGGCTTGTGTCAAGTCAATGTCTTGATTAGATTTGAATTTGGAGACGTTTTTATCCCAAGGAATGTCCATCACTATTTCCAAATAATTTCTAATCACATGGAAATCAGAATTCCCACCACCAGGTGAATTTCCTGATTTAATACGTTTAAAGTCTTTGACAAGTAATCGTTTTGAGTCGGGTGTGATTGATTTGATGGTTGGGAGTTTATTCTTGATGAAATTAGTAATTGCCTTTAAATCATCATCTTCATCATCATCTTCTTCTCTTCTAGCTAGAGGTGGCGCTGCTGGTTTCCTACCATTCTCCTTGCTTGTTCTTGTCATTCCTTCTAAAATTATTCTAATCAGCTTTAATTCATTGCTTACAACATTTGCCTTTTGGATGTTTGTCGCTTCGTTATAAAACCAATGATTGACAAATGAATTGTTCAGACGGAGTTCCATAAACACTTTATTTAACCGAATAATCATATTGTTGATTTCAGATGAACGTTCCAATATTTTATATTTGTTTAACAAAGTTAATCTTTCGTAGTTTGGAAATGGAAGTATAGCACATGTTAAATCGAGTAAACGTAAATATGTCTTGTTATCAATATCTTGATTAAACAACTTTGTCAAACTGATAAATGCCTTTTGAAAGTCTTTTGACCCAGATAATTGTAAGTACAACGCATTCGCAAGTGGATTTAATGTAAGTAAATCATTCTTTGTTTCAATAGGACTATTTTTACTTTTCTTATCGGTCAAGGACAAGTTTGAACTTGTTGATCCTAAAGCTTGACGATATTCTGAAAGGAACTTCTCAATCGACTTAAACAAGGTTTGAGCGTTGTTCTTCAAATTCTTGGTATTTTTAGTCAAATCATACACATCATTCTTCCAATTTAGTTCAAGAACCAGTTCATTAACTCGGGAATCATTAACTTTAATCCCACGAGTTATAGCTTGAAGTGTAAGCTTGATGTTTGTGGTATCATCGACAATACCCACGATTCTACACACAGTATACACCTTAGATTCAGCTACACCATGAGGAGATTTAATTTTGTCAGTATTTGGAATAATAGCTAATGTCAACCATTCAAAATCTTCCGGTTTGGCTTGTCCTGTTTCATGTTTGATTATATCAGTTATACCCTGAATAGAATCACGCGAGATCATAGAAGGTGGCTCTTCATCTTTAAAATCATATTCCTGAAGTAAGTTGTTGATTAATGAAACATTTGAAATGAGGTCTTTAAACCGGTAAAGTAATGCTGCTGCTTTAAACCGAGAGAAAGTAATATTGTAAATTATTCCTGGAAGAAGAACCAAATTAGAATCTAATTTGTATGTAGGCAAGACTAGTTGTTTCGACTTGGACATATTACTTTAGTAGGATTATTAAATATTAAGTGTTGGGGGTTTGTTGTTGGTGTAAGTGGCAATCTAGCGGGGTTTTAAATATCGGGAGATGTGGTGGTATGATTTGAAATTTCTTGTGAAAATGTGGATAAGTGGGGTGAGAGAGAGAGAAAGACAACAAAAAGAATTGGCGGGGGCGAGACAGAAATGGTTTCTTACCGCGGGAAAAGAAAGAAATTGAAATATCCGTGGTATAAACTCAATATATTTTATTAAACCTATTTACAACAACTCTATAAAACATCTTTCAAATTAACTTGTCCAGTTCCTCTTTCCAAAGGTTTTGGTTGATCTTTACTCAGCTTCCATCCAATCATAAATATAACATTGAATGTTGCAGGTAAACTAATTTCACCTTCATGTATTTCCCCATGTAAGGATTTGTATATTTCATTAGCTGCTAATAAAACATCTCTTGGTAAATATCCACTTCTTGACAATATTGCATTTTGTTCTCCCATTAGTTGTAAATCTTCACAAACACTGATTATATCAGGAAATCCACCAACAACAATATCTTGGGCATCTATTGTTAACATATTGAAACCAGCACGATTTAACAAATTACCAATATCATTTATTCTAACTAAGGGAGACACTCTAGGTGACATACCTCCCTTTCTTTCTAATTCTGCCAATTGTAAAGAAGTACGAAGTTCATATAAAGTATCACCTCCATATAATGTCCCCATAAATAATCCATCAGGTTTTAATACTCTGTTTATATTAGTTAATGTTTGAGGAAGGTTGTTTATCCAATGTAAACTAAGATTAGAAATAACTGCATCAAAAGAATTATCTTGTAATACTTCATGTTGGAATATTTCTTCATCACCAACTACTCGAGTTACTTTACCAGGAAATTCACTATGATCGACTTGTTCATCTCGGAATAACATTTCCTTAGAAGAATCAAACATTATCAACTCCTTAATCTTACTCCTTATACCTTCTCTATCCTTATTCAATTGTACAGTTTCAGGATCAGTACCTGTATCAGTTCTACACAATTGATTAAGAAAGTTCCCATTGTGACTACCAAAATCTAATACTTTATCAAGAGGTCGAGTAATAAATGCCAACCTTTCAATTGTCTTCAAGGCTACATCATCTCGAAGATAATCCTTTTTCCGAGATGTTTTTGGGAAATGGACTGGTGGATATGAACGATGCCTTAATTTTGATACTCTATCAAATACATTGTATTGAGTGTCAGCTGCAGTAGCTAGAAGACGTTTGGTTATTCTGTTCATTGTTTGCTTTGTGAGAGTGTTGGGTGAAATATGTTAATTTTTCAATATATTTTTTTTCAGTTATCTTTCGATGGACTATCACCAAAATGATTCGATATATACCACGAATACTAAGAAACGTACCTATACGACACGTTCATACAGTCACCACAAAGAATAATCGATTACGTATACCCAATGAACAACCTGCTACAAAACAACTTAGTAAATCCCCTCGAATAATATCAGACATATCCAAATATTCCCCAGATGAAATCTTTAATATTCTTGAATCAACTAAATCACTAAGTGAATTACGTGCAGTAGTTAGTTCCCTTGATGGTAGACTCCCCTGGGTTAAGCTATTGCAACAATTCACTAATATCAATCAATTAAATCAAACATTTACTAGAAGTTATAAAGACTATTACTTAACTAAAGCATATTTATTGTTATACAAATATAACAATCACCCAGGGAATATACTTCATTTAAATCTCAATTGGATTGACAAATATGATGATAATTTACTATTTGATTACTTATCTACTTATTTAGTTAACTTGATAAATACCAACCAACCAATATTAGCTAATCAAGACTATATTGGATTGTTTAAAGAGTATTCAAGTTATAGTGAAAGGGGGTTACTTGAGAAGTTGCCAACTGAGGCAATACTCATCAATTGTGTCAAGTCGCTAGATTTTACAACTGCTGTATATATTCTTGAAAAAGTGGTTACACACGAGTTTCCACTTTCAAACAACACTTGGTTACAATTACTTGAAATTGGCTTACAATACAACAATTACCCCTTAGTCAAACTAATATATGACAATTATCTAATGAATGAATTTCCTGATGCAAAAATCACTCCAGAAACCGTCATTTTAACTCCCAAATTCTCGGATTTATTCAATTCATTATCTGACAATTTAATATCACATATCCTTGACGTATTTGTAAATCATGGAGATATAACCCTGAGTTTAAACTTGATTGAATCTCACTATATACATAAACAAGTACAAGGTTCACGAGCAATGAATAATCAATTATTATGCAAGATAATTCATGTATATTGTATTACAAATGACGATATTGTCAAAGTATTAAGTTTGATTGATGACAATGGACATACATTAACATACCAGGACATTTCTCTGTCGATGAATAGAAAATTCATGACATTAAATATTGAAGATCGTAATATTCACCATAAGAAGAAACAAGAACAGAGTTTGGTACGATTAGCAACACTGGGTGGAGATACTCCACATAAGAATGATAATCCGAATTTATACAATTCTGAAAAGGGAGTGGTATTACTTAATCGACAAATATTGGACGAATTTATTACAACAACTTTATTGTATAATTATCAACAACATACTCGATCACTACTTGTTAATTGTTTACTTAATCATATGAAAATATTTGGAAACTTTACAGGAATAGTTAATGTATTACATAGTTACCTGAAAACAAGATTCAATTGGCTTGAAGATTTAAATCAAGATCTGTACAATATTATATTTGCAACACTTGGTAATTCAACACAATGTGCATTACATTTATTCAACTATTCAACATTAACTAAACAACAATTTAATCAAATAATTCATTTAGATCCGGAATTTTACTTATACAATTATTTAAAACAATATGGAACACTCTCTAAAGACACAATTCAACTCCTACCAAACTACATGTCGGATCTATCACAACTTACCACAGATCAAATAGAAACATACTGGCAAACCCACAACTTATCAAAAACACCAACAAAAGCAACAAACATAAATGATCAAACAAACTTACACACACTCCGTACACTCTTTAAACTCCCATAGCTTTAAACTCCCATAGCTTTAGTAATATCATCAGCATTAATACTAACTACTCGATTCCTAAAACAATCTTCAGCAATCGTGAAACTAAATGTCGACCCTAACATCGTGGAATCAACAGCCATACGTAAGATATTATCTGCATGACATGCCAATTGGTCTTCTTCTTTATCTTCCGGTAATTTAATCACACAACTTGTATCATCAATGAATTTATCAAGCGGGTCAGTATAAGGTGTAGGTTGTGGTAGGGGTATGCTTCGAGCTTTGGGAGGAGGTATATCTAGAAAGTTTTTGGTTAGGTTAACTTCTAAGGGTAGTTTTCCCTCGAGGGTAATAGGTTTGGGGTAGGTATAATCGAACATCTTACTGTGTATAAGAAGAAGAGTTGTTGAGGATTTTTGATTTTTTGTTTATGGTGTGGCCTATTTAGGAAGTCGCACTGCGAAAATTGCAACCATTGATAGAAGAATATTTTATAAGATAGTTACCGCTCGATATTTATATGATAGAGGAGAGTAAGAAGAGTATAAGTTGGGTAATGACTTGTTTGATATACAAAAATTACAAGGGTTTCGTTTAATTATATGGTTTACTATGGTTGTGAGAGGGGTTTGGTTTGATATGTTCAAAGCCCGAGTATCTCACAACTATTAAGTAAAACCTTCAGTATACTACAAAAGACACTGAAATAGGCGTGTTTCTCCTGGTTTATACTAGTACTGGTTATATAACATTTCTATAATAGGTTGTATGAAAGTATTTGTAAAATTATGGTTCATATTAACTAATCCATATACAATATGTACAAGTATATATCCTAATTATCTGCTCCTCCCTTTGCCAGTATCAGTTAACGGTACTAGCTAGTCTAACTCCCAAGTAATGCATTATATAGGTTTTATCTCCTTCTTTTGTTGTGATGTCTGCTGTTGTTGTCTTAATCGTTCATCAATTATAGAATCATTAGAATTTAAATTATCAATAGGACAAGGCAATGCTGAATTAACACCAACTAACATAAAACAAACTGCTCCAGTTAGGGAGAATAATGAATTTGTCACTTGTTTTCTTTGACTGGCTTTTATATATTGAAACATTCTTTGTGTCTTAGCTAGTACGCTTTATGAATATGAATTAATGAATGGAACAAAAGGGAAGTGGTATAAATAAGGTATAATCTAAAGTCAATTCAAATTATATTTAATGTTTATAAAGTAATTTGTTTATTTATATCATCAAGAAATGTGGTTTAATTTTCTAATGGCACTATTTTTTTTTTCAATCGAAGGGGATTGAATCGTCCTCTATGCAGGACACTTACTTGAAATTATCCAATCATCGTTTGGATGATGGTAGTTTTCAAACTCAACTTTGTTTATTATGTTCACCATAAATATTTTATATAAAATGTATGGAAATATGTTGTTTTAGAGTATATTGATTATTATATAAGGTGAAATAAGAGAATGTCTCAGTATAGGATGGGATATTTACGATTTATTAATTTAAAGTATGATCCACGTGATCAATTCTGGTATTTTTCCGGTTTTGTGGTGTGTATTATTATTGCAAAAAATTTAACAATAATCTCAAAAAATGAATTTAAGTTCAATTTTATTTCAGTACAATTCTAGGTATTTCTTACCAATTTTCAAAATTCTACGTGTTTGGTTCAAACATACCATGGTTACATCCCATAAAGTACCTTAAGTCTGGTTTTTGATGTCGATCTCTTTGTTTTCGGTAATGAATTCTTGAACCTGGGGGGAGGGGTGAGAGGTTGATTTTTGGCAATGACTTTTAGATTCATGTTAACGATTTGTTGGTTTTAACTAGTGATTTGTTCATTCATACGGAGAATTTCGTCTCGTACACCCATTCTATCTCGAATTTGATATTGTGTATAGTCATGTATATTCCCTTCTCTTAGAGGTGCACCGCTCGTAGGAATATCTTGACTTGACACAGCATCATCTGTGAAACTGTTGCTCAATTCATCAAGACTTCGGTTGAACAGGTTAACTAGTTGAGTAGTAGACGAAAATTTTTGCAAATACCGCTCCGGGATACTGATATGTTCAGTGTATGGATCTGGCTGACCACAAACTTCTTCATTTGCTTCTGGATCATCTTCTTCGGAAATGCCCTTGTTTCGACCCGATTGACGAGCACGATCCACCCTCTTTATAATCAACCAGATAAATTATTTGGTTAATATTTTGTGTAACATGTTTTTTTTGAAACCCTGGCATAACAGATAAACTGTTTGTACACACTGAAAGTAATGTCAGTTCTAAGAAGTCCATTCGAATTGGTATAGATTGATGTTTCATTTAAATTTACTCCTTGAGATATATCCCTATCATATAGAAACTGAGATTGAAGAAATTGTGACTAGTTTGACAAAGGCTCATTCATTAGCTCTAATATTGCAAAACATTAACTTCAAACAAATAATTGCGAGATTGAAACCAGATTCATTATATAAGTTATACTTGAAACTTATTCAAATTAGTGGTGTTATTCAAAAATTCCAGATTGAAGATATTTTGCAACATCAATAAGAATCATTACGAAGAGTGTTCTTGAGCTATAACGATAGATTTGACTTAGCCAGAAAAGTATATGGCTTAGTGGAATTTGATCAGACTTATAAACAAGGATATCAAGCTTGTGATTGTAAGGAATCGCTTCAAGACATAAGACAGATAAGAAATATAATATCAAAAGGAACAGTGTACAAATATTTGAATCAAGTTTTATTGAATGAAATTTGCTTTTTTGTCCAAAGGTATGCAAGGGAAATTTATTTGGTTCCTTGCAATATGCATAGCGAGAAAACCAAGAGATGAATAAAGGAACTACTTTCTTCAATTTTGTCGTTTCTTATTGTGCAATCTTTACATTTTTGAATTCTGTTATTCATTTATTACATGTTGGTTCAAAGGAGAAGCTGCTCATTTGTCATTTCAACCATCAAATCTTCGTTAGATCTAATAATTAGGTTTACGAAAGGCTTGAAACATACAGATCTAGCTCATGTTCAAAATTTAAAGATCCTATATGTTTATATCTTGGGTTTCATTGGAATTGGTCACTAAATGTTTAAGCTGGTTACAAACCAATATGATTCAAAGGAAAATGTAAAGTATAGACTCATGGACTTTGGCATGTACCTAATATAAGGGTTTACTTGGTTGTTTTTAGAAAGTCACATAAAGCACACTAATTTGCTGTAGTTTGTTGCTGGCCACACTAGCTAATAATAATTATATGACGTTATTTATTAATATATATACAAGGAAAATCTAACATGTCTATTCATACTTTGTAAAAGCACCCTTTTTAACCAATTCAAACCCAGGATTATACTTTCTTTCTTGATTAATTTGTTCTCGAGTAAGAGTTTTATCAGTTAATTCCACTTTAATTAACTCTTTAACTTTGATTAATTGATTAGCCATTCTATGATCAACTTTTTGGTACTTGACATAATTTCGCTTCTTAAGTCCTATAGCTGTGAGGATTTGTCTTTTACGTTCAGGCATCCCTATAGCTGATCTTATTTGAGTTATTTTGTAATACATTTGTTTAGCTGACATGGTGATTGATTACCTAGTAGAAGAAATAGAGTTTGGTGAAGGGTAAAAAAAAATTTTTATATTGAAAAAAAAGTCGTGTATTTTTGAGAAAATCACCAATTATGAACCACTATACAAAGGTATGGATTCAACTCAGGAACAACAGATACTTAAAATAAATGATCAATTACAAGATGAAATAAAACAACAGCTTACTGAAATAACTACCCACTCTTCAATTACAAAACTCCTTAGTTTAATCAACCAATTTGAATCAAATCCGAAATTACTCGATCCAAATCTTGAGTCATATATTGAACAATTAACCAATCAATACTTGGCTTGTGATTGTTTACAAGTGAAAATTAAAATCGGAGAAATTATATATACCTTGGCGAAAATTCGTGGTTTCAAACAAATTACATTATATTTTTCTAGTGATTTATATTTGATATCAAAATTAATTAACTTGATTGAAATATTGAATAATGAATATGAGATTTTCTTAGTGTTGCTTTGGTTATGTAATTTGGTGTTGGTTCCCTTTGATTTGTATGATATTGATAAAAACTTATCTATTCAGTTATATGAAGTTGCAACTAAAATATTACAGAAATATAACAATGGTTCCAAAAATCAGATTATATGTTCGATTTTACTATCAAGATTAATAACTCGATCAGATTGTCAACATTTATTAGACAAGTACTTCACATACATGGACAACAATTGGAGTTTTGAAACTAATGATAATAAACTTGGATATTACCTTACAATCAATCAAGTTCTCAAACGAAAGCAGCAGTGCGACGAGTATATGAATATGATATATCAAGTAATAATCCATGATTTGCTAATAGGCAGTCCCACCACACTCCATACGATATATCTGATTAAAATATTGAGTAAATTAGGAATATATTACATTAAAACTGGACAATACCACATAGTAACACAAATAATTAACAATTTAATTAATGATATAATGAATAAAATGATTGTTAAGTTCGAGACAAATTTACGATTTACCATGGCAAAAGCGTTAAGCAATCTAGTTAAAGAGCTTCAACATTTTGCACCAAACTATCAAATGCAACTAATAGATTATATTCTAAGTCAATTAGACGTACCTACTCCTGACTATATAATCGACCTTAATTTAAACTATTCTGACTTGAATATTGCCAAATATCATACAATTTTATTAACAATGGGATATGTCAGTCTTTGCAAGGCATTACCTTTACAATACACGACAAAATTACTCAATATATGCCATCAATGTCTCTTTTTTAAAGTTAATCGATTGTCCATAGTATTAGGCAAACAAATTCGTGATTCTTCATGTTTTATAATCTGGTCAATATCACGATTGACATACAATGAAAATTTTAACTTGATATTAGTTGATTTGTTTAAAGTATTAATGTTTGATACTGATTTAATCATTAAGAAATGTTGTATAGCCGTGATTCAAGAGATTATGGGGAGATATAACCCTGAGATAATTCAATTAGATCAAGAATCTCGAGGGGAGTTTGTTATTAAATTTATGAATGTCTTTAATGATTTAACAGTCAATGAAGGTATAACTTATCAAATTATTGATTTATTACTGGATAAACTCGACTTGTCTTTCTTAATACCTGAATTAGTAAAAGTTATATGTAAATTTGATGGTGATGGGATGTATTTATGTAAATTACTTGAACAATCAAATCGATATCAACTTGTTCCAAGAGTGGGGTATAATATTAATGAAATAGTTGATCAATTAGTTGAGCATAATCGCTATCATATCCTATTTGATTTGCCAGACCTTCCAATTGAGAAATTGACTATATTTCTTCACCAATTTAAATATCAAGAGGTTAACCAAGATTTAGCATTGGGATATTTACGATATTTAATTTATAAGAAACAAGTTAATGAGTTAGATTGGGAGAATTTATTCAAGATTATAAAGTTAGACAAGTATGTTTATGAATATAAATTGATATTTTCACAAGTTGGTACAATACCATTTGACTCAGTTTTATATCACCTATCTAACAGTATTGTACTATCCCATTGTATATTCAATTATACCCACTACACAAAACTTCAACTTGTCCAATTAATCAATGTAATGAAAGATAGTAACGTCAATGCAGAAATTCGAGCAAATTTAATCACCAATCTTAGTGATAACTTTCAGTGCCAGTTGATTCCTCAATTATATGACTTGTTTGATGATTATACAACTACAATTCAAGGTGACGTGGGATCGAAAGTAAGAATCGCCATGATCAACTTGGTGCGTAATAACATTAACCACTATAAACGAAATGAACTTGTCATTTGTAAATTGGTTAGATTATCAGGTGAGTTAATGGACAAAATTAGACTACTTCTGTTTAAAGTATTACATGAATTACTCGACAGAGACTTACCTAATCTTGATAATTATTGGTATGAATTATTTAATTTTTACAAGAGTATCGATTATAAACTTGAATTTTGGACTGGAGTTGTTTTCACATTAGGTTCTTTCACAGGTAATCAACAAATATTAAATATTGCATTTGACGAGTTATTACGATATTCTCCAAATATTGAAGATCTACAGTATTTGTTACAATTATTGACGCCAAATAATTCTCCTCGACAAACAAAATCCACCATTGTCACATTAAATGTTTTTTTAAAATTATTTCAAGCAAATTGGCAATTTCCTACAGGATTTAAATTTCGCGATTTATTTATTAAATGTTATAATCTTCATATAAACACCCACAACATCGCTAGAATAACTATTGTCATTCGGATATTCTATTACTTATCACAAATACCAAATTTACAAACGACAATATATACCAGATTAATATGGCTACTTAAACATCATAAATTACCAAAAATAAAACTAATCATTGGTGAAGAAATTTTATTTGAAATAATCAATGATCTACAAAATCAAAATTTATTATCGAAATATCAAAGTATAAATTGGCAAACAACTCCAACAGAACACGATATACAAACGATACAAAATATCCTCAACTTACAATGATAATACTAAATTATCTGAAGATTGATGATATACTTCTTGTTTAATCAAGTTTGAAATTGTAGCATTATTAGCAGTAGTTTCCTCTTCAATTTCTGGTTGTGGTTCAGGTACAGATTCTTCTTCTTCTTCTTGTTGTTGTTGTTTACTTGGCACAACGATTTCAATGGTTTGTTCAGGTTGTTCGGGTTCAGATTGGGAAAATAAATTGAATTTCATAGCTAAGTTAGTTAATTTAAAATATATAGAGAGTTTAGAAATAATCTAGGGAATCTCGAAATATTTATAAGACGGACAAAGAAAAAAAACCACAACCTGTCAAAAAAAAAAAGATATGATGGAAAGGCGGGGAAGAAATACCAATGTGGGGAAGGGTTTTTTTTTTATTCATGTTCACATCCCGTGCGAATTTTTGACGACGTAATTGCCAATGGCAATTACGGTGGCAATTACGTCATTGTATTCAAGCTTGTGATTTACACTCTTTCTCAAATTATTTCAAACTAGTGCGACATTTTTTTTTTCAAACTATTTGGTTTGGATTTTCCGAGTCAGACATTTTCATACCAGGTGATTTGCGCATAGAATGTGGATGTATTCCGACTACATTAGTTAACCGATTTGTTAAGAAGTACGAATTTATTTTTTCGGGTGGTTTGAAAAAAAAAAGTCGGCCAGTGTGAATTAATTCGAAAAACGCTGTATCTCGTATAAACTGGTACAAAATCAACAATCAGTTTACTTAAACTTTTCAAATTTTTTGCGCCACTAAGAACGTTATAAAGCTATGAAGCTAGCTCTACTCCTAAGTTACTTCTTTACAGTAATTCTTACTATTAACGCTAAACCAACCATTCTTGATCAGAATAATCCTGTTGTATGCGAGTTTGTTGTTCAATCTGACTCCAAAAAAGGGCGTATTCAATTACATATTGATAGTATAGAAGCTGAAGATAAATCGGCAGTAAAGTTACCGGTATTAATCTTTCGTGCTACTCAGCAGGTCAATTTTACAAATATTCTACCACCTAAAATATATCGCGAATTATATTTATTGGATAAACAGAAATTGTATTCTAAAGTAATTGACAAGGAGTATATGGGTTTTAAACTTGAACCGAAACAAGGGTCCAATATTGATGAGGAACAAGTTTGGAATGGGTTCATCACTTTAAATAGGGAACCAAATCATGTAGATTTTGTGGTTCCAGAATTAGACTATTATTGTGTTTATATTGCCCCACCAGATGGGATAACTAATCTAAAAATCCCAGTCCAATTTAGACATTACTATGGAAATTTACCTTACATTGTTTATTTACAGTATTGCGAATTAAAAAATATTATCGTCTTTGACGTGGTTTTATTTACGGTGTTATTCATTTATCTCTTAAGACTTATAGATAAGGACTTCAACAATATGAATAATGTATCATTTGTTTGCACAGGTGTACTTTTTTATGTATTAGCACCATCTATTATGGTAAACACTTTGCGCTGGATTTGTTTGTTTATCCACAATAATTACATATCATCTTCAAGTACTTCGATTCCACCAACATTACTATTTCAACTTCAGAGATTAATAGAAGAGTGGGGGCGTTGTTATAACCAATTTGTGTTTTTATTATTTGCAATGGGATATGGTGTAATTTATTATCATAATGGAAAGCGTAAACAATACCGAGTGTTCCCCCAAAAGTCACTAAATCGAGTATTGGCATTATTTATTTTAAATTTGGTTTTTAGATCCTTTCTAACTGTTTTGGATACAGTAACTATATCAAAATATTTGGATAATATAACACATGGTTATTTACCTAAAACGTTAGTTTTTGTTGTTTTAAGTTTGATTCAGTTGAGTTTTTCATGTTTTTGGACGATTGCGCCTATATACATGTATTACTTCAAGACCAAAGAAGTAATTTCTTCATTTTCCGTTTCCAGAAGATCAGAATCAAGTTCCACCAAGAACGTAGTTGACATATTCGATCAATTTATGGGTATCACCATTGGTTCATTAATCATTGGACTAGTATTGGCTTATTTTCAAGGTGAGGATGAAGTGTTTAGTTATATCCCGCCACCTACAACTTCGCTCGAGAAACTTGCTTATGAATTGTATAATACAATTCGGAAATATGAAGCTAACACATTGATAGCATTATTTATGGAAAAGTCTTATATTTCTGAGGTTTTGTTGTACGTTACTGCGTTTTTTATTTGGGTCAATACTGATAATGAACTTGCTCTTGAAGTTAATGATTTTATTGAAGTTTCACAATTTGATATTAAACCAGAAGTTGAGGAAAAAGCAGTATAAATCTATAGTGTTTTTCATCTTATTTATTCTTCCATACCTTTTCTATAAAATTTACAAAATTCAGGAGATTCTCAGATATTTAAACTCCTAAGAAATTATCCTTAAACCGACTATTAGTCATAATTTCTTTTTATTAGAGTACCATTGAGAATTTCAACAATAAAAGCCTTGTAGTATATTTCCGATATCTCCAATTTCCTTAAGACCAATCCAATTGTCGCATAAATTTTATTTTTCAACGTAATGTCCTGAGAGACATTACTATGCGACACTCTCCATTGTTTTAAATTTGCAAGCGAATTTCACATGTTTTTTTTTTGTAATCAATGTGTGGAGTAACATGTTGAAGGGAAGAACCAAAAAAAAAAACAAATTCACTTGTACTACGTAAAATTCGGAGTCGAATCGGCCATGGATTTGATTTCCCTTTGTACAAATATGCTTGTCCGTTTCTGGGCAATACACGAGTGTATATTTTTGTTGGCAAAAAAAGAATAAAAGCACAAGAATTTTATATCACAGTCTACATAACCCTGTAAAACGTTTCTATTTATACTCTTTCAAATGTCATATTGATCTTTGTGGGGAGTGCATGTAAAACCGCCTGTATTATTCAAATAAGTGAAATATTACGAAATAACTTCATCTTAAGTGAAAAACTCATGTTACTGTAAATCAACCTTGTAAGAACGAAAAGAACCTTCTCTTTCCTATAGAAAAATATGTTGCGATGTTTAATTTATAAGATTCCATCAACAAAACTGGTCAGATTTTCTTTCCTCACTCCACATCAAACAATCATGGGTGCTCCAACAACTGAGACAACCCCAGATAACAATTCTGATTCCGATGGTACTGCATCACTGTTTAATCTCGAAATCAATTGGGAAGAACAGCGTGCACAATATCAACGTGATCGAGAACGTCGCGAGGCTATGCAAATTGGTTCTCCATTTCCACATCCCTGGTGGTCAGCTCCATATTGTGGTGTTGGTCCTTCACCTCGATGTCTTGATGAATGGTTAATTATGGAGATTTCTGCGAAAATTAGAAGCAAACCTGATTGGAAGTGGAAGTATAAAGATGATGAAATTGTCAAGAAATGGAAATTAGAAATTACCCAGCAGTGGGTGAGTAGAACTAAATATATTGATGAAGTGTTGGTATATGTGTTTAAAGAATTGGAATGGTATGAGAAGATTGAAGCTGAATATATGGGAGCTTCTGGGTTTGAGATTGGGTTTAATGATTATATTTCAACATCAGACAAGTCTATTGATACTAAGGTTAAAGAAAACTTGAAAAAAGAAGTTGCAAAACTAGTTGAGTGTTTTGATGACTCCTTAGACTATCATCCTGGTTCTGATGAAAAAGTAATCGACCTAGTACATCCTTCTTTGTTTCCTTTGCAATATGACAAAACTCCCATAGTTAATCCTGGAAATATAATTTCAATTGTTAGATTCAAGGAAGAAATTCAATATGCCAAAAGAGAAGTATTGAGTTATGGAATTTCCAAACGATTCCAATGGCTTCCAAGTTTGATGAAAGTACAAGAAGGAAGATTCACTTTTAAGTCCTATATTAACAATTTACACCCTATAAAACATAAAGGTTTGTACAGTTCCATTGAAGACGTATTCAATGCCATAATTCCCGGATTAAACTATACCCTAACAAGATATGCATCTAAGGAATTTATCCGTATTGAGATTCCTGAATTTGAAGCAGCATACCATGAAGAATATCACAAACAACTTCAAGAATTATATGATAGATTGAATGATAGTCATGAAGGTGATGATGGTGAATATAACGTTGATCAAAGAATCGAGGAGCTTAACCAACGGAAACTGGAATATGTAGTAGAAGTTAAACCTAAATGGGAGGAACCCAAGTTTGATCGTATTATTGATGTAAAGTCTTTTGAAAGTTTGAAAGTAGTTGTTAAATTAGCAAATATAGAATTAACTACTGAAAAACCTAGTTATCTTGGTGGATCATGGCATGTTGAAGGAACAATCAATGAAGATATCATAGCAACAGTGTTGTACTACTATGACATGGAGAATATTTCCGAGTCTCAACTTTCGTTTAGAACTGGATTTGAAGATCCAAGTTATGAACAAGATGATTCCTTTTACAATGAATATTTTTTTGGAATTAAAGATGGAGATGTAATGGTTAGGAATCTTGGCAGTGTAGAAGCTAAACAAGGTCGAGTTGTTATTTTTCCAAACATGTATCAACATCATGTTGATGCGTTTGAATTGAAGGATAAGTCTAAACCAGGATATCGTAAGATTTTATGTTTTTTTATTTGTGATCCATATAATGATAATGTTGTAGCTACAGATAGAGTACCACCACAACAACAAGAATGGTGGGATGATGAATTGTTGAGTTATCTTTATCCAGATAATACCAAGGAACAGATTTTACAATTGAAAGCTGATGATGCTTGGCCCATGAGTTTGGAAGAAGCAAAACTGATTAGAAGAGAATTAATGGATGAACGAAGTGTGCCTACACCTGATGATAACTATGACATGCCTTTTGAAAGACATTTTTCATTATGTGAACATTGAGAGACTTAAATAGATTGTTTGTAAGTAATATGTAAAGACTACGAGAAATATGTATTAAGGGTAAAATAAAGTAAAATGGACGAGACTGGTACCACCTCGGTCTAAGAAAAAGACATATCTTTATCGAACTAAACAGTAATTCCTTTGATTTGTTAAACCTAAACTAATATTTCTATAATTTCACCTACTATATACTACTGCTCCTCGTCATCAACTTCCTGTTGCTTACTCGTAATGATTGCAATTTGTTATCCCAAAGGCTACACGACAAATCTATGTAAAATACAAAATAGGAACAAGAAATTCTTTGGATATGTGGAATATACTGATGAATTAGATTTAAAACGTCAGATAATATATCAAGGTTATCATATTTTATACATTTATACAAGATCTGGGAAGATAAGAATTCAAGATATTACATGTAATTTTGATGATCATAGTATTGTAGATTCAAATACTTTTGATGATTATGAACTTATAAATTTAACCAGTTCAGATTTACGAGAAAGAATTCAAGAACATATGTTGGTGGAAAATCATGATGATTGTACAATATAATTCTTTATAGATTCTATAGCCATGTAAATTTTGGTTAAGTAGTTCTAATATGGTATTTTTGTTTTAAACTATCAAAGATTTACGCGTGGTATTCTATAACAACTACACTTAAAACTAACCAATATGGAGAGTTCCCTAATGAAGTAATCAAAACAAGGAAATACTGTAAGAGGTTATACTAGATGTAATTCCCCTCCTCTTGAAATAATTTCCTAATATATGGATCTCGTGCTAGTTTCTAATTATACTTTTTTTTTTTTGCATCTACAACGGTTCTAATATCCGAGGAAGAATAGAATTAGTCTCCACAGTGGGAATGTCCTTGAAAAGCACAATAAAACTATCTGCTACACTCTAGCAACTAATAAATGTCTCAACAATGCAGTCACAAGTCAAAGTCGTAATCTGCTCTCTTGTAAGCACTTCAGGTAAATTTTCACATGATCATACCCCGGGATTTAGTTTCGGGATTAACACGCAAAAAAAAAAAAACCTGGGGGAGAAAAAAACAAAGGAAGCATTACCCGAGAAAAAATCATAAGGCTATTTTTACCATCACACTCCACTTATCCGAAAATGATTTTTGTATTTCATTTTTGTATTCTGTTTTGGTTTGTTTTTTTATATTCCTTTTCTTTTCCTTTTAATCTTTTAGCTTTTGCAATATCAGGGGTTCTTTTCCTTAACACACTTGTACATAGTTACTAGTATACAACGGACAATACACGGTTTATTCCCTTTCTGGATAAACGTTTAAACCAATTTTCTTTTTTACAGCCAAAAGAACAACTTTTGTGGTTTTTGCTAGAGTACTCCCCTCCATTGTACAACTACCTTATCACTGATATCTCCAATAATGACTAAACGATCTCATTCAGACATTCACAGTGAAAAAGACAAAACAGCATCCAATTTAAAACTAATCAATACCACCAATGGTATTAGAGTTTCTCAAGCTTGTGATCGATGTAGAATCAAGAAAATCAAATGTGATGGTCAATTACCTTGTCTAAATTGTAAGAAAATTGGATTCGAATGTAAAACAAGTGATAAATTAACAAGAAGAGCGTTTCCCAAAGGGTATACTGAGAATTTAGAATTAAAATTAAAAGAACTTGAACGAGTTAACAAGGAATTACAAGAGAAATTAAAGGAATCAGGTCATACTAAAGAAACTGATACACCAAGAACTTCATCCAATGTATCGATAGCTTCAGAACAACAACATTCAAGTATACCAACAACCACAACCACGAAGGACAAAGTCATTTTTCAATCTTCTTCAAATCAAGTACAAATTAATAATCCTATTGATCAAATTTTTAATCTTGATAATAAGGGGATAGTTATTGGTAATGACAATTTAAATTTTGAATCTCAATTTAATCATTTACTTATTGATCTAAATTTACCCTTTTTGAAGATTACAAATACTCATAATTTCTTATTAAACGATCCAAATAGTTATCTTTATAATCCTTCATATGCCAAAAGTAACCAATTACACAATAAAGACTTGGATGTGATATATAACCCCTTAACTGCTGAACATACTACCAATACCGATCATACTACACCAGAATTATCACCTTCTCCAGGAGAAAAACACCTTCCAATAGATGTCTATGATTTGTTTGTTAAACTTATAAACAATTTCAAAACTTTGTTTAGTAGTCGAAAAGAAATGGATAATCAAATTACCCAGTTCTTTTTAAATTATAATGTTTTCATTCCAATTTTTGATTATAAACAATTTATGCTTTCATATGAAGCATTTCATAATATGTACCCTTTTATGTTTACTTATGAAGATTCTAGTATAAATGGGTTTTACTTGTCAAATTCTGGTGATTATAATATTGTTAATCAATATCTTTTAACAATTATCCAAATATATGCTATGATTATGATAAATGACCCAACAATCAATTTAAACTTGTTATTAAATCATCCCAATCCTCAATATGTCCCTTCTTCACAAGATGTTAAACATAAACCAGGATATTCGATAATTAAATCTATATATGATTTCCTTCCTTATATGAATGGATTTCATATTTCAATAAATCAATTACAAACTTATTTATTATATTTATATTATTCTTTGTTGACTAACAACAAGGAGAAATCCTTAATATTATCAGCTTTAGTTAATGCTTTCATTGGGGTATTGGGTATTAATCTTAATCTGAAGAATTTATTCTTTAATGATTTGTCATTGAATCAACAACAAAGAAGAACAAGAGTACAAATCTTTTGGGTGTTTAAAGTAATGTTGAAATGTTTTAATTTGAAATTTGGATTTAAACCAAGTTTAAATACTACGGTGATTAACCCCGTGACTATTGATAGATATTTCCAATTGACTCCAGAAAAGTTGTCTTCATTACTTGATGATAATGACGATTTATTTAACAATTTACTTAAACCAAGTATTGAATTCTTGAATTTAATGAACATTGTTATTCCTTCGTCATTTTCCCCCAATTATTATCAATATTTAAAACACAACAAGAAGAAACGAGAACGTGAACATTCTCATAGATTAGATTGGATATTAAATGAAGATGATGGTGATGGAAATGATGGAAACTTGAATTACAATTACAATCAATTCTTAACTATTGATAAGAATTTAGCTAATTGGAGACAATCTTTACTTAATAAGAAATTACAATTGGTTCCATTACATATGGAAATGGGATTACCTAATTATTTAAATATAACTGAAAATGATCTTTATCATGATTTAAAGACAAATCTTGATTCAGGAATTTCTCCCGCTGGTCTTGCTAATTATGAAACAACCGGTATACCAGATATTCATACTGCTTCACAGTTAATAAAGATTCAATTAAACTTTCATTATATTTTAATTCGATCGATGAATTATTTAAATTTTATTGTTGATAAGGAATTAAATTTTACTAATTATCAAGAAATTGCTGAAATATCTCGAGAAGTTTTAAATTACTTCTTGTTGATTTTCGGACATATAAATAAAGCTAAGGAGAAACTCGCTGAACCTATAAAACCATCAAATTCAGTAGTAATGCAAAGCTTAGGTTTGGATGTCGATGAACATGGATTTGTAATTAATGATTTTGTTAAAAAAGAGAAAAGACACAAGAAACAAAAGACAACAACCAAAGTTAAGCGTTCCATTAGACAAATCCCAACATCTCCCTTTAATATCATGCTTAATGGATTATCAATGACTGTAATTAATTTGAAGAAATCAATAGTTTTACAAATGATTTATCTTTTAATATGTCAATTGAAATTTAATAAACCCAATGAAGATTCCATTGATTTGTTGAACAAATCAACTGATTTATTCATTGATGTTTTTATCAATTATAAACCAGGAGTAGATAAATCCAATCGGAAATTCCGCGAGGATGTCTTATTCAAGAAGTTAATGAATGATGAATTTAAACAAGAAATCTTGAGAAATCAACAAGATGACGAAGAGTATAGTGAAGAAGAAGAAGAAGAAGATTCTTACAAGTCTATAGACTGGGATGATGAAGAATTAGATGAAGATTTGAAATACTTAAAAGTATTAAAATTTGTCAAATACAAGAGTAATGATTTACATCAAATTTCAAATATCCCCACACCAGATCAAATCCATTATCATGATCATATCCATACAATCACTCCCAGGGCCCAACGACCACCACCACCACCAATATCAACAACAACAACAAATATAGGAGCACCACCATTAACTACCGCACATCCAAAATTACCATTACCAACAAACTTTTACGGACAATCCTCTTCATATCCAATGAGTAAAGTACCCTCACTTTCCAAAATGGAAGCATTATTATCGGACTCGGAAAATCAAGATCTTAGTAATAAAGAACGGGGAGTGATTAATGATTTAATCAGATTACACCAAGGAACAACTCCTCCAAATAAATTATCCCCAATACAACCATCTCCACAAAAGAGTACGATCCCATTACCTTCACCTTCTCTTCTTTTGGACAAACCAAAAAATCAATGGAATAGACGTTAATTATTTATATTGTAAAATAAAGTAAGTTTTTATTAGTTTTAATGTAATTTTTTTCGTGAAATGGTTGCAAAATTATTCAAAAAATTGTTGCATCAAAACATTTGTAAAAACGTAAGAACTAAGATATGTAAGTGATTGTGGCTTGACATACACGTTCTTCTTACTTCTTGAAATGATTTAAGGTATAGATCTATAACAATTCATCCACTTTATAGGTCTTTCAAAAAGTATGTCACGTGAGAAATTGCATGTGAACATCTTACAATTACATGAAAGATCAAAAATTCTTGAGAAAAAAATAGCCTGGTTAGCTCAATCGGTAGAGCGTTTGACTCTTAAAATAGATATCAAAAGGTTGCGGGTTCGACCCCCGCATCGGGCTTTATTTTTTCTTCACAAGTTTTCCATATTATTTTTGATATTATTATGTAGTTTTCCACCTCAAGAGACCTGTTCTATGGTTTAAAATCCAACTTTTTTAAGTGTAGATTCGTCAAATTCAAGAAATCATTTTCTTGTTACAATTTGGGTGCGAAATTACTAACAAATAAAACTATATACTACAAACAAAACTACATATACGCTTCTGTAACCTTATCAAGATAATCCCAAACCTTATCACAAGCTTTCTCACCCATTAAATCCTTTCTAACATGACTGGGTCTACCATAAGCAATACTATGAGATCTATTCTTTACATCTGGAGATAAAGCAGCAAATAATTCAGTATATGCACCATACCTTGCTGGATGAAGACACAACCAAAGCATGATTTTTTCAAACCAAGTACAATCTTTTTGTAATCCTGTTTTTAAATATCCCGGACATATAGAACTACTTATGAC
The DNA here is from genome assembly GCA_002911495.2 of Spathaspora sp. UFMG-CM-Y285. NCBI lineage: Eukaryota > Fungi > Ascomycota > Pichiomycetes > Serinales > Debaryomycetaceae > Spathaspora > Spathaspora sp. UFMG-CM-Y285. Next base: position 107,906 of record PPUV02000007.1, on the reverse strand, counting down.
ATTGGGAGCATCATGTTTCATAGGCCATGTTCTTGCTTGAATTACATTACCCGCTTTACTTTGTCCATACAGAGTCACAGTATAATATCTTGATAAAAACATACTTTTTACATGTTCATAATTTAAATCATCCCAATAGAATCCACCTTCAGGAGCAAATAAAAGAAATGTCGAGGAAACCCAAACAATCCTAGATTCTCCTGGTTTATTTGCTTGAGAAGTTGCAATGAAAACTGGATCTAAAAGTCGTTGTAATAAATGATGTCCAATAACATTAGTACCTAATTGCAATTCATATCCTTGAAAGGTTTTACTTCCTTTGGGAGGCATCATAACTCCAGCATTGTGAATGATTATATCTACTCGAATTTCCTGTTTTAAAAACTCTTCCACTGCCGGTTTAATTGTTGTTAAATCACTTAAATCAACTTTAATAAAGTTTATATCTGGTTGAAACACTTCATATTCCTTAGAAACTTCCTTACGAATTTGTTTAATAGCATCTAAACATTTTTGTTCATTTCTAGAAAAGATATATATTTTAGCTTCAGTAGAACCAGCCAATGATTTAACCGTTTGATATCCCACACCAGAATTACCCCCAGTAACAATAACAACTTTCCCCTTTAAATCAGGATATTTATCTTCAGTAAAACTTGGCTTATCTGGGTATTGACCTTGGAACAATTGTTTCCAATCAGCCCAAGATTTAGAAGGAATAATAGGGTGGCCCATGGTTAATTTTGTTGTTTATCTACCCCACTGAAATCTTTTTTGCAACCTATTATATAGCAAAGCTTGAACGGAACGGAACAACAGACGGATATTCATTCCGTTTGATAATTGCATACTTCAACTATTCTCCGAATCCCGAGAGTTATGTTCGTATGCGGATCCGAGTGGCTATACCTTATCTAAGCCCCGACTGTCCCCCATCTTTCTTATGTATACGCGTACGTTTCCTAACACGGTTTATCTCCGAAATATAGAGCAATCGTGGAAACCGTTTTCCATCAGGATACCTTTATCACGCATATACGTAAGATTCGATTCAACCGTAAATTCTTCCGACCGTTGCTATAGTCTGGGGATAAGACAATTTACAAATTACAGTTAAATTCCGAATATATCATAAAACTACAAGTCTAAACTACGTGCATTCAATGTCCCTCTCTTGACATACTCTTTCAATACAATATCATGATCAGCCACATCCCAAGTAACAGTAATTGAATCAAACCCTTTAGCTCCAGCATATCGTTTACATAAATATTCAATATTATCTCGAGTTAAAGCATTGATTTCTGCAGCAATCCCACCTAATTCCTTGGGCCATTGTATACAATCCATTTGATTAATACGACAATGTCTCATTTTTAAACATTCAATTCCTTCTGGGATGATGAATTTCTTTTCTTTACTATCGAAATGATATTGTACATCATTTTCAGAAACTTCAAGATTTCTTAAATTGGGGAGATTGATATTACTATAGGCTATTTTGGCATTATTCTTATAAACCAGTAAATTTGTTGTGGATTCTGGGAATAAATCAAGATCAATTACTTCTAATTTATTTTCTTGAAATCCAACATCTCTTAATTTCGTAAATTTCTTTATATTAAACATGTTAAATGTTTCCTGGTCAATTCCACATGAATTCATTACCAAACAACGTAGATGAGGTAAATTCAATTGGAGATAGGTTGGCATTTTCGCTTTACATCCCAATAATTCTAAATGTTCCAATGCCCAAGGTAATTTGTTAAGTATGTTAAGATCAATTCCAATTTGTTCTAAAATAAGCAGTTCCAAATGTCTTGGAAATTCAAATGAGTGAACAAACCCAACAACTTCAGACATGGCAATTCTAAATTTGCGTAATGAATTAGGGAGCTTCATTGAAAGCTCACCTAATTTAGGAAGCTCATATAATTCAAATGTTTGTAAATTAGCTAAATTTGTAAAATCACAATTCCCTATATTGGTTCCATTAATAAAAAATCGTTCATTATGACCTTCTAATCCATGACTGGCAAATACTAAATTCTTGAGATTGGGCAAGTGCAAAAGATTAGTTTGGAGAGATTCAACTGGTTTCCCATAATATGTAAACGAAACAAGAGTCTCGGGGAACAGTACAACTTCAGAAATTGTAGTATGTTCTGAAATTAATCCATAAATTGGTTCAACAAAGATATTTTCAAGTTTATCAGGCAAGAGAAGTCCAGGTAGATCAACAATATACAGTATATGCATTAATTCCAACTTCCTAAGACCCTGAGGAACCCTCCAAGAGGAATCAATTGCTGTAAATGGACAACTTAAATGTAACACTTTGAGATTATTGGGAAACTTCACATCATGGTTAATTCTAAGATCAAATACATCGTTAAGATATGGGTGAGGAAGCACCCCATGGGAATATTCACTGGAATCCATGAAAAGATTCAGATTTTGCAAATATAATTCTTGTAAAGTTTCCGGAAATTCAAATTCATAGAAGAAATCACGATAGAATTTCATACCGAAGAACCCAATAATTTCTAATCTTCTTAGACAAGTAGTGCTTTGAAGTAATTTACTTAATCCATGATTGGAAACAATTTCACTCAATCTTAAGGTTTCTAAGTTTGGTGATACAACAAGATTACAATTTTCTGAAACTGTACATTGACTTAATTGTAAATGATTTAAGGAAGTACAGTTTTTCAAATCAATTGTGTTTTCCAAAGGACGACCAGATATCGATAACACTCGCACAGTATTAGGAAGTTTAACTGTGAGAGCTGAATCAGAAATAGGAGTTAGTCCCACATAACTTAACGATTGTGAGTACTCAGTAACAGGGTCCTTTAACAAATTACTGACATCCAAACTTTCAATTTGAGGATGTTGTAATAAAAATTGTTCCAAATTCTCCACCTTACCATGAGGAATATCAATATGACATACACCCTCAGGAATGTCCAATTCATCAATAACAAGTTCTGTCTTTGCTTTAAACACTTCACAATTAATATTATTGAATACACGATGAAGTAATTTAAAAGATTGTGTCAAGGCACCACCCATCCCACGATCTTGAGCCAGATCATCAAGTTGAATCAATCGTATCTTCCCTGCTTTCTTTAAGAAATGTTGAAATTCATAAGCTAAACGAACAAACAATGACAATGTTTCCAATGTGATTTCACTAGGAATATATTCAGGGTTTCGTTTAATGAATTGAGACAAGGAAAATAAAGAACCAAATATGTAAACATCTTCCTCATTATGCAAGTATGGCGTGTAAGCAGCGCATGGAACAATATCTGGTCTTTCAACTCCACCATACGATGTAGATTTGTTGAATTGATTTGGATTATCAATAACTTTTATTCTGGCATAGTATTTCTTAACTGCATATGGTAACACCCAATTGTCAAATTCAAGTAATCGTTCTAGAATATCCTTAGAAAGTAAATCTATAATATATTGAATTGCACCACTTGGCAATTGACTAATGTGCATTTTTATTTATTCGTGGGAAAAGATTCAACAATCAAGGAGGGGGTTTGTGGGGAGATTATATTTCAAAATGATGTCAAATTCAACGCTACCATTTTATTGCGAAAGAAAACCCCAAAGCCAAGTAATCCACACAATCAAGAAACTATCACAATTATATAATTAAACTCTAAATATTAACTACAAAATAATCACTCTACAGCCATTGTAAAATTCCCTTTTGTAAATATTCCGACAATTGTTCTTCAAATGGTCCATACTCGTCAGGTGACATAATGATACCTCCAAAGCCTTTAACTTTTGAGTATCGTTGACATAAACTAATCAATCCATGAAGACTTATCGAATTAACTTCCCAATTAACGGTGAATTCTGGAAGATTTGTATTATTCTCCATAGTAACTGATCCTAACTCCCTGGGCCAAATGGCAAAATCAAGATTTTTAATTGAACAATCTCTCATTTTTAAACATTCAATACCTTCAGGAATTATGAATTGTTGCTTTTTCCCTTTCTTCATCATTTCATCATAATGTTTTTGCACGACATTCCCCGAGAGTTCAAGATTACGTAAATTAGGAAGACTAGCTTTGGATCTATTTATAACTTTTGCTTTGTTTTTAGAAACCAGTAAGTTTGTAACAGAAGCAGGGAACATTGCAAGATCAATTTTAGTAAGGTTATTATTTTGTAAACCAACAATTTCCAACTTGTTGTACTTTTTTAAATTCAAAAGTTCTAATGTTTGTTGATCAATCTTACTTCCATTCATTACCAACAAACGAATATGTGGTGTATTCATCGAGAGATGAGTAGGCATAGTAGTTTCACAATTTAACAACTCCAAGTGATCTAGGCTCGGAGGTAACTTGTTTAAAATATCAAGGTGTATCTCAGCCTGTTCTAATATAAACTGTTGTAAATTCTCAGGAAATTGAAATGCATTGGAAAACCCCTTGACTTCCGACATGGCACATCTAAACCTTGTTAATGAATTTGGAAGTTTCATATTAATTTCACCCAAAATAGGAATAGCATTCAATTCTAAAGTTTTCAAATTTGGTGAATATTGAAAATTTGTATGTCCAATTGGAATTCCATTAATTAAAAATGGTTCATAAAATCCTTCTAATCCAGGACTAGCTATTTGTAAATATGTTAAATTTGGTAATTGCAAAAGATTTGTTTGTAAGTTATGTATTGGTTTTCCATAATATATAAATGATTCAAGACTTTCAGGGAAATAACAAAAGTTGGATTCTGTACAACTATCAAACGATAATCCATAAGTTGATTCAATGAACATGGTTTTAAGATTTGCTGGCATGACAAGTGAAGCAAAATTAACAAAATAAACTACTCTAGTCAACAGTAATTCCTTGACAGTGGCTGGTATTCTCCAAGATGAATCTATAGCAATTAATGGACAATTCAAATGGAGTATTTCCAAACCAAGAGGAAGGTTGAAATTGTGATCTACTTTAAAAGCATACTCGCCACTAAATAATGGATGAGGTAGCAAACAATCTTGATATTCAAAGGGTCTCAAATTGATGGACTCGTTTGTAATATAAAGTTCTTTTAAAGTGGGAGGAAGTTCAGATGAATAAAATAAACTGTGGTAAAACTTGACACTAAGAGTTCCATCCAATTCTAACCTGGTAAGAGAATTTGTACCATGAAAAAGCTTACCAAGAGTAGAAAAATACAAGATTTCCGTTATTTTCAAACTTTGTAAATCTAATGGTAAGGTTAATTCCCCTTGCCAAGGTATAAAGCTATTTGCTACTTCAAAATACTCCAAGTTTTCACACTCACTCAAGTCAACTGATTGAGGTAATTCACCAGATAAGGCAAAATGAGTAACTGTAGATGGAAGTTTCACCTTTGAACCTGACAATTGTTGAGAGCCCACATACTTCAATGTGGTTGGACATAAATCAATATTACATTTTAAGAAATCCTTTGTAACCAAGGTTCGAATGTTTGGATGCAGCATTAAAAACTCATCATAATCGGGAATTGACACTCGAGGAATAATTAAATGTCGAATATCAACTGGGATATTGTTAGCCAAGAAATTCTTATAACAAACTTCCCCATAGATATTGTTACGATATTTATGTAGGACATGTATTGCTTCAGATATTTCTGGATTATCCCTTGTAGAAAATTCCATTACATATAATTTAGGGACATTTCTTATAAAATCTGGAAATTCATAAGTAACAGGAAGTAAAAGCATTAATCCCAAGAATTTAATTTCATTAGGTACAAAATCAGGATATTTTTGAATGAATCTTGCCAAAGAATATACTGATCTAAACACACAAGTGTTTTCAGGAAACACCAGCTGTTGACCTGATGGGAAGTTTAAGGGATGATTCGATTTGGGAACTGGTTTTTCTACTCCACCATATGATGTTGATTTGTTGAATTGATCAGGATCTTCGGTGACAATAATTCTTCGATAATGACTTCTAAATGCAATTGGGGCGATCCAGGAATTTGACTGAATCAAGGGTTGAAAAACATCGTTTGGTAAATATTCTAGAATAATCTGAATTATCTCAGGTGGTAATTTGTGGAGCGGCATTATTTAACCTTTGTTTTCTACTGGTCTATAAGATCACAATGAATAAAAATAGTTCGCACACATCGAACCTGTCAATTTTTGGGCGCGTTTTACTTTGGTTGTTTCTCACTGCTGGGTATACCCTTGGTTATACTGCAAACCTTTCAATTGTTTACACCAAAATATTTTTTTTAAATTACATGAAGAAATTATATAAATAATGTCATACAAAAAAAATAACAACAAAATAAAACACATAAAGGAATGACTAATACTTACCACCAGTTCTTTGTTTTCTTAATTCATTTTGTTCCTTTTCAACTTCAGGATCCCATAAAATGAAATCATCAAGGGCATTACCACCAGGTACCATAGGTAAAACAGGAACTTTCTTTTCTACAATAACTTCCATTAAAACAGGACCCTTGGCATCCAAGAATTTTTTGACACCAGATACTAATTCTTCTTGAGTAGAAACTTTAACCCCTTCAACACCCATAGCTTCAGCCAATTTCATAAAGTCAGGATTCTTTTGATGAGTATGGGAATATCTATGTTCATAGAAAAGAGATTGCCATTGAGTAACCATACCTTGTTCTTCATTATTCAAAACACAAACTTTAATTGGAGCACCAGCTTGAACCGCAGAAGATAATTCCATAAGAGTCATATTGAAAGAAGCATCTCCATCAATATCAATAACAATAGCATCAGGTTTACCAACTTGAGCACCAATGGCTGCAGGTAAACCAAAACCCATAGTTCCTAACCCACCAGAAGTAATCATAGTTCTTGGTTTGGTCCAAGTGAAGTGTTGAGCTGCCCACATTTGATGTTGTCCAACACCAGTGGTGACAATAACTTCTTTGTCATAAGTCAGTGCTTGCTTTGAGATTTCTCTAATTAAAGTTTGAGGTTTTATAAGAGAACCTGGAGTTTCCAATTGATATGAATATGGGTATTTTTCTTTCCATTCATTAACTTGGGCAAGCCATTCTGGTCTTGATTCAACTGCATCGATTAATGGAATAAATGATTTTAAGTTGTTAGTTACATCACCTTCAACTGCTTCAGTTGCTTCAACAACTTTATTGATATTTTTGGGAGAAATTTCAAAATGTAAAATCCCACCTCTACCTTCTTGAGCAGCTAATTTGGCTACTGGAGCAAATTTGGAAATATTACCAGTGACTCTATCATCAAAACGAGCACCAAGAGCTATAATACAATCAGCATTTTGCATAGCAGTGTTGGCAGCAGCAGAACCATGCATACCCAACATATCTAATGATTTAGGATCTCTTTGATCATATGCTCCTAACCCTTGTAAAGTGGTAGTTACAGGTATACAAGCTCTTTCTGATAATTCCTTAACTAATCTTGGGCCTTCTTCATTATTTAAAACACCAGCACCAACATAAAGAATTGGTTTTTTAGCTTTATTTAAAATAACCGCTGATCTTCTAATAGCTTCAGAAGTAAATTCACTTACTGCCTTTTTAGTTATTTGACTCAATGCATTTGAAGGTAAAGTTGTATTTATAGGAATTGATTCTTTTAAAATTGCTGCAGTGACATCCTTGGGTAAATCAACCAAAACGGGACCAGGTCTACCAGTGGTAGCAATTTCAAATGCTTCATTAATTCTTCTTGGTAATTCAGCAACATTCTTGACCATTACATTCCACTTAGTACAAGAACGAGAAATACCAATAACATCAGCTTCTTGGAAAGCATCAGTACCAATAGCAGTAGTGGGAACTTGACCAGTAAACACCACCAAGGGAACACCATCCATTAAAGCATCGGCCATTGGAGTGACAACATTAGTAGCACCAGGTCCAGAAGTCACGACAACAACACCAGGCTTACCAGTAGCCTTAGCATACCCCTCAGCCATATGACCAGCACCTTGTTCGTGTCTTGGCATGACGAATTTAAATTTATCGGAATTGTAAATGGCATCAAAAACAGGTAAAATGGCCCCACCAGCATAACCAAACACAGTATCAACATTATGCCTCAACATCATTTCATGAAAAATTTCCCCACCGGTTAAACCAATAAATGAGTCATCCATAATTTGGTCTCTTTTATTTCTTCTTAAAGATTTATTGTGGGAATGTTTTTCAATTTTAGGACCTTCAGTATCAATATTGAAAGCAGGAGAAGGCTGTGGTCTAGTGGCAGCAGCACTTGCAGCAGTAGAAGCAGCTCTACCGGCAACAACAACTGGAGCTTTACGTAAACTTTCTGTAGCTAGAGTTCTAGTTTGAGATTTTAACACCAACATTGCCCTTTGACAGGTCTTGGAAGTCCTTAAATTACGAGAGATCATTTCGAAAGGTTGATATTATTCTAGTAATAAGGGTGATAACTTTTGAGAATATCTAAAGGTAAAAAGGAGAAAAGTGTAAAGAAAAAGGAAAAAAAAAAGATTATGGGTTTATATTTAAAAACTTTAATTCCTGTGATTCGATGTGAAATTTTTCACGATTTACTCATAGAAAAATTTTCTGGAGAAACAAAAAAATCATTCGGTCTAACGCTTACATCACGTATATTTTTTTTGTATGAGTCAATTGGGCGATACCGGCGAGTTCAGGACAAACGGAAAAAAAAATTCTCCCCTGAGACATAAGTCAGGTGATACATATCACGTGGAAGTTTTTCTTATTATTTTTCTGCTTGGTTGTCTCCACTTTTCAGACAAATCAATTACAACAACTACAGTTTGTTAACTTCCCTAATCCATATTAAATCTTTTTTTAAATAAAAAAACTATGTGATAAACTAAAATATACAGAAATAAAATATCTTTTTAATGATGTATTAATAAATTAAGTCAGAAAGTATACTTCTATACCTTGTCTGACACTGGTTCTATATGTGTTTGTTCTTGATGTGATGGTTGCTGCAGCTGTTGTTGTGTTTGTGAAAGTTGTTGTTGTAATTGGTGTTCACGATGGTATGGTTGAGGTTGATTACCTTGTTTCTCAGCTAAACTTCCACTTTCTTGGTTACTACTAATGGAATTTGCATCACCATTATATACTTCAGGTCGATTAACCGATATGATTCTTACTAATTGATTGTCAATTATTCCTTCATGAATCAGATGTGGCTGTAAATTTGGATTTACTTGAGGATTACCCCAATCTAAAAAGTCACGTCTAACTTCAACATAATCATAAGCAAATTCCCCAATTTGATCTTCATCAACTCCAACTTCTTCGGCATTATAATCAATTCTAAGATGTAATCCTGGGATTTTATCAATGACAAAACATAAAATAGCTGTAACAACAGCAGAATATGCTGCAGTAGCAAGAATATAAGCAATTTGAATATATAATTGTTTCCAATTATGGTCAATCCATCCACCTTGATGATCAGTTACATTATCATATCCAATAACAGTGGAAGACCCAAAAAGGGCATTAAATAGTAACCCAACAACTCCAGCAATACCGTGCTCTGCCAATACATCTAGAGAATCATCAACACGACACAAATATTTAATCTTGGTTGACAAGTTACAAACAATTCCGGCAGTAATACCCAAGATTACTGAAGCCCAAAGAGGGATTACACCGGAAGATGGAGTAGCAGCAACTAATCCTGAAATACATCCTGAACATACAGCAACCATAGACCATTTATTTTCCAATCTGAAATCCAATAAACACCAAGAAATAGCCCCAAATGCTCCACAAATATGAGTATTCATCATAGAATATGCCACTTTTAAACTTGGATTCCCACAAGAGAACCCATTAAAGAATAACCAACCAACGTACAACAAACAGGTACCCAAGAAAATAGTGGAAATATTATGTGGTCTATAATTAATCATTAAAGTTTCATTTCTTCTTCCTAAAAATGCGGAATAAACAAATGCCGAAACACCAGAAAGAATTTCAACAGGACCTCCACCAGCATAATCTAATACACCCGATTTATAATTCATGGCCCATCCTCCACCCCAAATCCAGTATACAACAGGACAATATACAACAGTAGCCCAACAAAATAAGAAAATCATTGAAGGTAAGAATCTCCCACGTTCAGCAATACAACCACCAGCTAAAATAGCCAAGGTAACTAGCAAGAATTGTAATTGAAATAATCCAAATGCAATTTCAGGATAATCTGTCTCACTTGGTGTAGATCCTAATAAATTTTGAAATCCAAAAAAATGTAAATCTCCAATAAATGGATTACTAGATGTACTTGAAAATGCCAAGGAATAACCCCAAAAATACCATTGGAATACTCCAATAAATGACGACATTATAACAATCCAAATCATAGATAATGCCGATTTTCTTCTAGCCAAACCAGAATAAAGAAATGCCAAACCTGGAATCATAATCCAAATCATAGAACTCGCTATTGTGAATAGAAGAACATAACTTTGATTATATTGATTATCTTGTGTGAATAATTCACGTCGAGATATAAACTCCGTTACTGCTTGTGACATGTTTGTGTGAATAAATGACTAATAAAACTATGTTTGGAAATATCTTCTAAAACCAGTAAGAAAAAGACCAAGAAACTAAAAAAAATAAAAAGAGTCCCAAAAGGAATGCAAATATATAAAAACAGAATAACAAAAGAAATGCAGTGAAAATATCGAGCAGAGGGCTTAAGTTATATATATAGTTAATTAGATTATCACACTTAATTAAAAAAAAAAGACAAGGAAAAGATAATCATCGAAAACCGCCAATAAAGCAAAAAAAAAAAATAACAATAATAAAAAAAATAATAAAAAAGGAAATACATTTTTACTCGGGCGTATTCTTTTCAATAGAATGAAGCGAAGAGTCTTTGGACAATTAGCATCAACTAAAGTGCGTGTGCAATACTTTTTAAGACATTACCAACACTTGATATAAGAGCAAGATACTGAATTGACAGAGGCAATTGCAAAATTTCACAAGAATATTAGAATGGAAATTGTTTTACTTGGTCTCTCCCCCCTTCAAGTCGGGTACACAACCGAAACTAAACTAATTCCAGTTGCATACATTTTGAACGTGCTGATATTGCAACTAATACTGTGAAATTTTGCCCAATTAAACTCTGCCATCGATCCGCCAAACAAGAGAGGTGTGTGTTCCAAAAAAAAAAAATAATAAAAAAAAGAAAAAACACATAATGACAGGGTAAAATTTCTTTTTTTTATTATTATTTAATGATTGTGATTGAATTCTAATCAGTCCAATCAAATTTTCTAATGTAATCTGGAAATTACAGGTTGGTGCACCGTGATCTGATTTTGTTTACAGGTTAACTGCTTATCGGATCAAATGTTTGGAAGAAAAACCAAGGAATTATATGCAGGGTCATTATTTCATACTTAGTCTCCAACACACATACATTATCGGTTCAATCATTGAACTAATAATGAAATGATTTAATTAATACCCAAAAAAAATTAAAACATTACAATAGAGTCTCACCTAGTCTCCTTATTTTTTTTTTCAACTTTGTCTTCCCCACTTTTTCATATCCTGAGCAATCACATTTTACGTGAAGGTTTTACGATAAATTCTCCAGTACCAAGAAAGTATTTTGTAATTTTTCTTGAACCATCTATCACTGATATCTTATCGCTAATAATGTAATTAGTAGATTATCCCTTTGTGCCTTTGCACTAGTTATTTTAGTGTAATGCTTCAAAGTTCGGGTATTCAAAGCGAACGTGATTAAGAAATGCCTTATGTAGAGGAAACGGATTTCCGAAAATTTCCTGCATAGTTGGCTCAGTTGTTTTTTTGCAAGTTCCGATAATCTCCGTGATACCCCGGGAATATTGCGCTACCAGAGTATAATATATGGCAGAAATGTTTTCAATAATTTCCTATAGAGATTGCCCACAGAGTATTAACCTTATTACGAAGACAATAATAGAGGAGATGTAAAATATCTACAATTATAAACGATAACAATTATCACATAGGTAATTATATACTAAGAAAATCAAAGCTATTATATCATAGAACGTAAACGAAATAACAATTATTAAAGGAGCATAAATGCAACCAAGAAAACTAAAACACTTGTCGAATAAGTAGAGGCCATACCTTCAAACAATGAAACTTCAGGTGGAGGCAATTCTGGTTGCTTTGGTGGCTGTAATGGTTGTGGTGGTTGTTTTGGTTGAGGTGGTTGCCCTGGTTGTTCTGGATGTGGTGGTTGTTCCGGATGGGGTGGTTTTTCTGGTTCTCCTGGTTGTTTTGGATGTGGTGGTTTTCCTGGTTCTCCTGGTTGTTCCGGTTCTTTTGGTGGCTGAGTAGGTTTAGAAGGAACATATGGAATGGTAATTGTTTTTGTTGTCACTATTTCAGTAACACGGGTGCCAGTTGTAACAGTACGCGTAGAAGTTATAGTCTTGGTGATATAAGTGGTTGTTTTCTCCAGGGTTGTAGTCGTTTCAGGAGTAGGTTCGGGACAATAACTACTATAAATGGTGGTATCATAAGTAACTGTAGTAGTGGTGAGAGATTCCTTATCATCAGTAGTAATGGTTTTAATTTCTTCAGTGATGATCTGGGTAGTGATTGTTTCAGTAGTAATTGGGAAACCTTCAGGGCAAGTAAATGGTATTGTTTGTGGATATGTTGTCTCTTCAATTTCGGAGGAGGTGGATTCTACAGTTTCTTCAGGAGTTTCTTCAGGAGTCTCTTCTGCAGTCAGTTCTTCTTCAGTATCAGACGCCGGACAAGTGGTGGAGGAAGTTGTAATAGTAATTATGATAGTACTATCTTCTTCTTCCGTAGTTTCCGGGTCTTCGGTAGTTTCTTGAGGAACACCTGGACAGGGAGTTACATCACATTGGGTTATTACATCTGTAACAACGTCAGTTAGAGTGACAACGTCTCTAGCCAAATCAATTGCAGCAAAGTTATCTATAGCAGCAGCTAAACTTCTTGCGGATAACAATAAAAATAAAAATAAATTAGACATATTAGGAATTCTTTGGTGTAGTTATAAAGGAAAAAGGAACTGAAAAAAACAATCAAGCAGTCAGTTATTTTGCATCCTTTTATAGATGAGCTTCAAGAAATTAAACTTTTGCACATGAAACAAAAGAGGGAGTTTAAATCTGATTACGAGATTAATGAGTCGAAATAATCAGAATACCTAGCACCATGTTTTATTTGATTGTGAATCATTTGATAATTATTTGCAACCACTTCTTACATTTTCACTTACCTGTTACCATCAAACACACCCATAAACACTAGAATCATTAACGTCAGTCACTATAGAACTTATTGTAAAGACACATTAATTTGGTGAACGTGTTGACTCACAATCCTCAAGGCATGAGAGAGAAATCACCAGTGGAAAATTTAAAATTTAATTGGTGGTTATGTACGGAAAATAGCATGATATTTGCAACTAATTTTTTTAACCTTTTTTCCGCGGATATTTCGGCGTATTTCCGAATTGGAAGTACATGATATACAACATTGCAGCTATTTTGTAGATTGCAACAAAGGTCGTTGTTATTGCAATGTACGAAACAATCCATGATTTGCATGAAGTTGTCTGCAAATTTGCAACAAATGTAGTTTATATCAAGCTAATAATAAAGATAAAGTAGTAGATTATGTATTAGTATATACTTTATTCTCATCATTATTTATGTTATTAGTTATAGCAACATATGAAGTAATACTTAATAATACTGATTATCAATCTGTAAGTAATGACTCAGGCATGAGAACCTCAATCTATAATATGCGGGGTTCATTATAATATTACCAAAATCATAACCCTTTTGTTTTGGAGACTATAAATTGGTCATGAATCACGAAAGCTTTCCAGAACATATCGGAGAATCGGGTTCATTGGAATATAAATATTGGCTCATAACCTTTTAATAAAGTGGTCATTTAAGATTCATCGTCGGAGAATCGGTGGATTTTCCGTCTACGGTTTGTATTTTAACTGATACAATTTCTTCATATTGTAGAGTTGAAAATGAACAAGGCTCGGAATACTGTCATGCTATTCTCTACCCCCTTGATGTTTCAGGTGATTCTGTACAGTATCCAATTTCAGGATCACAATCAAAATCATCAGATTGAATTGCCTGATTGTGGCATAGTCTTTCATCTGATATTTCAAAGCCCGAGTTGTCCGGAAAAGGTACAGAACCTGTTTGTTAAATAAAAATAGTAATACATTATAAATTAAATTAATTCTATATACAGGAAAGTTATTTTTCATTCTTTTGTTGTTTTTTGTCTAAATATCGTTCATAAAAATGAAAAGTTTCAAAACATACTTCAACCATAATCAACACGATAATAATCCATTCTAACCTGGCACTCTTTCTCTCATTGAGCAAACCAAGAAATGCTCGTTGTTCTTCAGTGGCATAATCTAATTTTCTATTCAAAATTGCAATTCTCGAATTAACATCAAGAATTTTTGAAACTGATTCATAAATCTTTTCTAAAGCAGGTTCAGTCCAATATAAGTCAGGAGTATCAATTAATTCACTATATAAATTTAAATTCCCTCTTAATAAGAATAATCTTCCTGCTAATTTCAAAAATTCATGTTCTGAAGTAGTAATACGTTTTCCCTTAGCCAAAACTTCAGAATTTTGTTTTGCTAATGTTAAATGTTCTTCTAATTCATTTTCCAATACTGATAATCGAGTTGAACGTGAAATACCAACAGCAAATGCTGCCATATCAAGTAATCGTTTCTCTTGTGTAGATCCTTGAATGACCATAATTTCTCCATGAAGGTAAGAATTCCCCTTGTTTAAGGGAGTTTCAGGTAAGCTTTTAAATTCAATCCAATCGAGTTCTTCACTTTCAAATAAATCATATCGCGATTCAATAGAATTTTCTACAATTGGAACATATGTGGAAACTATTTCATCTTCAGAAAGATTCCAACCCACGAGGGTACCATTAGATAAAATCATAAGAATCTTATCTTCATCTTTAATGGTGATTACTTCACCAGGAATTATTGATTCATAGGGAAGATCCTGTATGAGATGTGTCAATTTTTTAAAATTAATCAGTTCTCCCACAGTAACTGAGTTCACGATTGATAAATATTTTTCTAAAGGTTTGGATGCACCAGGAAAAGAAGCAGTTTCTCTATTTTCATTCAAAAGCGAAAGTATGTTTGCCGATGTCTTTTGAAATTTGGGATCAGTTCGTCTCAATTGTTGTGCTCCAAGTTTCTTTACATTTTTAACTCGTTGTGTTAATTGTGGAGTTTCTGAGGAAGTGTTGGATGGAGGTTTGGAAGCAAATAAACGGGACTTGAACAAAGGTAGAAGTCGATGTGTATTTCTAAGAGCATTCCGAAGTATGGGGGGCTTGATTCCAGCCCGAAGAAGCATATTTCAATAGAGTATCTGAGCTAAACAATTGAATTTCCAGGGGAAATAAAAAAATGAGGCAACATTGATATCACGTGAGGTGGGATTGAAACATTGATTCAGAAGTAACACATATTAATATCACAATGAAGGTCTCTAACAGCAACACCGTATTTGACTCTGCGAAGTTGCAAGATAACCCAGTACCATAAAGTTAAGCAATTAGCCTCCAACCAAGACTATTCTTTTTAAATATTGTTCACGTGGGGTCAGAGGATAGTCACACTCTTTAAACACATCACTTTATAAACTTTTCCCAAAGAAAATAAAACTTTTAAACTATTTCACCCCTTTGAAACTTAATGTCGTCATAGGAATAAACAGATAAAGTCCAATAAACCATTGTCTAAAAAAAACACGATCTTCTGGTAACACAAGAATCAAATTGTAGGCACAACTTATTGTAGGCACAACTTATTGTTGTGTGCTTTTTAAGCTAATTGAATGTACACCTATTTTTAGAAACTATTGTACTAAATATAGAATGTGGGTATTGTATGACATTGTATGGGTCAAAAATAATCCCTACACACAAGCCGCAAAGGGGGCACACAATTAAAAAAATCTCAAACTAAGAAAATAACCGTTATGCAAGAATAGGCTTAGAATCCAAAAAAAGAGTTTAACCCTGAACTAACAAACTACACATGTGTTTTTCAGGTGGTGTTTATAAAGAGTTAGTCCGTAATCTAGAATAGCACAAGTATGTTTCGCTAATGTTTAACAGTAAACTCTACAGTCTATACGAACGAAATATTATTGTTCAATTTACTGGCCACAATATTGATTTTGTCACATTTTCATTTGTTTGAAGTTGACATTTTTCTTTTGTATCACTAGGACCAGAATCTTTTAGTTTCTTAAAATAGAACTGGTGAAATACGTTATTGTACACCACCACCAATCCGTATTCCATTCCAGAGTGAGGAGCAACCTGAAACATAGACATTCTTCATATCTCTTGGAATGTTTCTGGCATATCCATGCACCAGATACGACTCATGAAACGATTTCAACGTTGTTTCAAAATATAAACGCGTAAAAGCCAGTCAATGTAACACAGAGAAATTTTTGTTTTGCATTTAACCCCGTTGTTACATTTCCGTATACCCATTGAAAAAAAAAAAAAGAAAAACGAAAACAAACCTGGGGGATTGAAGTTGTCATACTACTATTAATAGCCATTTCATCTAACAATAGAAGAGCATTTTGCAAAACGTTCATCATTTTTGTCACACCGGAATATTTACATTTAGCCCAATTAGGAAATGTCATTTGACTGAAATTTTTTCTTTTACCGAGAATAATTTTGATATGCCAGTCATGTTTTACCGGTTGCAAGAAAATTTTTACAACTAAACGTCACAATTGATATTCTTAGAAAATATAATGAAACTCATCATCATTGACACTAATTCCTCGACTGTGTTTAGAAATATTCCAAAACTAGCAAAATCTGTATCAGGTTAAACTGAATTTATATGCAGTTTCAAAGTTACACGCACTAAAATTTTTTTATTATTTTTAATTCTTTTTTTTTGGACTTAACACACACGTAACTTCAGATTTTTTTTTGAGGGCAGTGCCAAAAACTTCCAATGTTTCACTTTTTTGATTATTTAAACAAATCTTTTTCTTTTTTTGGATTTTAAGATATCCTTTGAGTTTTTTTTAAGCTTTATCTTTTTAATTTAAAAACATATAGTAAAGTTTTATCTAGACTTTTACAATTGAAAATCAACACTTTTGTCCAATTGTAATTATGTGGTATGTTAAAGTAATCGTGCCCGAGGTTTAATCAGTTTTTACTAACAAATTGTCTAGTGGTATTTTCGGTTATATTAATTTCTTAGTAGACAAGACTAGAGGAGAAATAATTGACACTCTTCTTGATGGTCTTCAACGTTTGGAATATAGAGGGTATGATTCAGCTGGTATTGCTGTTGATGGAGACAACAAAGGTGATGCAATTATTGTCAAGTGTCCAGGTAAGGTTAAAGTGTTGAGACAAAAAATTGCTGATGAAAATGTCGACAAAACCCCGGTTTTCGACAACCACGTTGGTATTGCCCATACTAGATGGGCCACCCATGGTCAACCAAGAGTTGAAAATTGCCATCCTCATAGATCAGATCCAACTGGTGAATTCATTGTTGTTCATAATGGTATTATTACCAATTATGCTGCCTTGAGAGCATTGTTATTATCAAAGGGATTTAAATTTGAATCTGAAACTGATACTGAATGTATTGCCAAATTATTTAAACATATTTATGACACCAATCTTAAGGAAGGATTTGAAGTTGACTTGAATGAATTGACCAAACAAGTTTTATATGAATTGGAAGGTTCATATGGGTTATTAGTTAAATCTGCTCACTACCCAGGTGAAGTATGTGGTACGAGAAAGGGTTCTCCATTATTAGTTGGGGTTAAAACTGAAAAGAAATTAAAGGTTGATTTTGTTGATGTTGAATTCCCAGAATCTAGTGCTGAATCTCCTTTACAACAACATCATCCTCACAATTCCAATGGACAAGACTTAGGGTTATTGCCAGTTGCTCCTGGTGACTTGAGAACTTCTCAATCTCGTGCTTTCTTATCAGAAGATAATATTCCTATGCCTATTGAATTTTTTTTCTCATCTGATCCTGCTTCAGTTATTCAACATACCAAGAAAGTTTTGTTCTTGGAAGATGATGATATTGCCCATATTTATGATGGTGAATTACATATTCATAGAGCTTCTTCTAAGAATGCAGGAGAATCTACTGTAAGACCAATTCAAACCTTAGAAATGGAATTAAATGAAATTATGAAGGGTCCTTATAAGCATTTTATGCAAAAGGAAATCTTTGAACAGCCCGATTCTGCCTTTAATACTATGAGAGGAAGAATTGATTTTGAAAATTATTCCGTCACTTTAGGTGGTTTAAAATCTTGGTTAACTACTATTAGAAGATGTAGAAGAATTATTATGATTGCCTGTGGTACTTCATACCATTCATGTTTAGCCACCAGATCTATTTTTGAAGAATTGACAGAAATCCCTGTGTCGGTTGAATTAGCTTCTGATTTCTTGGATAGAAAATCTCCTGTTTTCCGAGATGATACTTGTGTATTTGTTTCTCAATCAGGTGAAACTGCCGATTCTATTTTGGCTTTACAATATTGTTTAGAAAGAGGGGCTTTAACTGTGGGTATTGTCAATTCTGTTGGTTCTTCCATGTCTAGACAAACCCATTGTGGGGTCCATATTAATGCTGGTCCCGAAATTGGGGTTGCTTCAACTAAAGCTTACACATCACAATATATTGCTTTGGTTATGTTTGCTCTTTCTTTATCTAATGATTCTATATCAAGAACTCCCAGACATAAAGAAATCATTCAAGGATTACAAAAAATACCTGAACAAATAAAAGAAGTTTTGAAATTGGAAGAAAAAATCAAAGATTTATGTAATAATACCCTTAATGAACAAAAATCTTTGTTATTATTAGGTAGAGGTTATCAATTTGCTACTGCCTTGGAAGGAGCTTTAAAGATTAAAGAAATTTCTTATATGCATTCCGAAGGGGTTTTAGCAGGAGAATTAAAACATGGTGTTTTGGCTCTTGTTGATAATCAATTACCAATTATTGCCTTTGCTACAAGAGATTCTTTATTCCCCAAGGTTATGTCTGCTATTGAACAAGTTACTGCCAGAGATGGTAGACCAATTGTTATTTGTAATGAAGGTGATGCTATTATATCCAATGATAAGGTTCATACTACATTGGAAGTGCCACAAACCGTCGATTGTTTACAAGGGTTATTAAATGTTATTCCTTTACAATTGATTAGTTATTGGTTGGCAGTTAACCGAGGCATTGATGTTGATTTCCCTCGTAACTTGGCAAAGTCTGTCACTGTTGAGTAAGTGAGAAAGAGAGAAAGACGATGATTCATTATTATTATTATTATTTTGGGTGTTATTATATAGCTGTAGATTTTTTAATAACGATTTTCTTGGGTATATCTTATATAGATATTATTACAAATTATAATTTTTAATAGTAAAAAAAACCGGAAAGGGTATGTACATTAAAACTATGGTAAACAAGTTTATTTTCTTGTGAAATAATCCGAGGATCCTAAATATGCTACAGTCCAATCAAAGGTTCGTTCACCTAAATCCAAATATTTTTGACTATAATATTTTGCATCCTTGTTTTCAATAGCATCTACATTTGGGGTCAAACCTGTAGTTCGTTTGACACCAGCAAGGAATGCAGAAAGAAGAACCACATCAAAACTTATATGAGCAACTTTTCCTAACTAAAAAAATAAAACCCTACAGTTAGTGTGAAATCTTTCAATAGACAACAATAAAATACATACCATTTTAAACATGAAGTCGGTGATTTAGATATTTGTACAAAGTCTATCAATTGTAATTGACAATTAAGTCGAGAAAAGTTGTTTACAATTGAAGGCAAATCTCGCCTGATAAACAATTTTTTTCTTTCTACGGGGAATATAAAGATTAAATCACCAGGATTTCTCGGGAACGTTACCCGGATTAGTTTCAGATGTTTAAAAATATCTGACAGACGAAAAAAAAAAAAGAAAACTCAACAACATCACAATCAACGTGGTAAAATGTTGATTGGAAAGTGTAAGTAGAGGAAAAGGAACGAGATTAGTACTTTGTAAGGCAGTATGAATTAGGGAATGTTGCTGAAGAACTCACGGTTGTTCATAGGTGAAAATTTTGTATCCTGTTTTGTCCTTTAATTAAGTCAAGTGTTAAGATAGGGAGGTTGAGTGTGTGTAATCTACTGAATACAACTAGGTTAAAGAACATCCCTTTTTATTCTTGTTATTTATATTTGCAAAAGGTTTTTATGAATGGCCGGTGTTTACAAGAATTTTGGATAGAACATGAAAAGAAACTCAATGATACCAAGGAACAAGGACTCCCAAATTTCAAATCCAATACTAAACCCTTCAATCATTTATTATTCATGATCGTGGAAATTTAAGCTTGACCCAGTCTAAAACTGAGTGAGAGAATATCTCTTTCAGTTTGTTGACTGTGGCAAATATTCTTCAATCTTTATCTCTATGTAATCCCCTTCGTTTAAAAGCTATTGTTTCTTCAAAAAAAGAGTACCTCACTGTGATGATATTCCCATGAATTAGCCTGCTGTTTTGCTGACTGTGTTGTTGAAAATTGACATGAAAAGTAAAGGAAACGGAGTTACATCCGGGTAACTCTTTTCTTTGCCATCACATACAATTTTTTTTTCTTCCCAATATTGTTCAAGGTGCACACAACATTGAAAATCCTAACCAGTTAACAACAATTAATCAAACTTGGGCACGGAATTTAAAGACTCTTGTCAACATCACATTTGCGTACAACTTAGATTTCTCATTTCAGCAAGACTAACAATATATCAATGTCAGACAGATATAGACCTCCTCCAAAAGGCCCCAGGTCTACACGAGACTATCAACGACCAGGAGCAAACACATATAGAGCAAGTATATACCAACAGAAAGAACGGGATTCTTACAAGCCTAGTGGTACTAGAAGGTATGTTGAACGAGATAATAATTATCGTCGTGATACTTATATACCAAACAACAACGGCAGCAACAACAACAATAATAATGCTCAGGAATCAACTAGTGCATCGTCAAATACATCAACTACTGTTTCTACAGACCGGGATGTACCGACTATAGGAAGTAAAAGAAGTTTGCCTTCAGGTCCCTCAAGTTATAGGAAAAGACACGATGTTCATGATGATAGATTTAGATCCAATTCTCCACCTAGGCCTATCCCCAAGGGTCCTAAACGAGCTGGTGCTGGTGGTGCTGGTGGTGCTGGTGGTGCTGGTGCGTCTGCTCGTGAACGGGATAATGACAGACCACGTCCTCTTCTTCCTTCTGGTCCTAAACGAGAATTAAAATTAATTAAATCGCAAATATATTCTATAAAAACAAAAGGTCCCAGTATTTATCAAAGAGTTCAACAGGTTGGTGAAGGTACTTATGGTAAAGTATACAAAGCAAAACATAGTCTTTATGATGAATACGTTGCCATGAAAAGATTAAGATTGGAGACAGAGAGAGAAGGATTTCCAATTACGGCAATTAGAGAGATCAAATTATTATCTTCATTCGATCATGACAATGTTGTTGGGTTGTTAGAACTTATGGTTGAACATAATCAAATCTACATGCTTTTTGATTATATGGATCATGATTTAACGGGATTATTAACTCATCCTGATTTGAAATTTGAAGAATGTCATCGAAAATATTTGTTTAAACAATTAATGGAAGGATTAAATTATTTACACAAGAAACGAGTAATTCATCGAGACATTAAAGGATCAAATATTCTTGTGGATAATATAGGAAGATTAAAAATTGCTGATTTTGGATTAGCCAGAACCATGAAAATAGTTAGTGATGGTGAAAGTCCCGATTATACCAATAGAGTAATTACCATTTGGTATAGACCCCCTGAATTATTATTAGGAACAACTGATTATGGTCGAGAAGTTGATATTTGGGGAGTAGGATGTTTATTAATTGAACTATATGCTAAAGTAGCTGCATTCCAAGGATTTGATGAAGTTAGTCAATTATGCAGAATTTTCAATATTATGGGAACACCATCATTAGAAGATTGGCCTGAAATTGAACATTTACCTTGGTTTGAAATGTTGAAACCAAAGGTGAATGTCTCTAGTAAATTTGCTGATAAATATGAAAAGGTAATGTCGGAAGATGGTTTTAATTTAGCGAGAAAGTTATTAGCTTTAAATCCTAAACATAGACCAACAGCAGAAGAAGCATTGCAAGATGTTTATTTTGTGAATGACCCACAACCTGAACCATTGACATTTTTAAAGGAAATAAAAGGTGAATGGCATGAATTTGAAACCAAACAAAGACGAAGACAAGAAAGAAAACGATTACAAGAAGAGGAAGAGGCAGCAAAGAAGGCAGCTAAAAGTATAAAGATGACCAATAGTGTGCGAGAGGATGGATATAGTGATCGAACTGATAAAAACTCTCCTCTGAATGTGACTACTGGTGAATCTAATTGATATAGTAATATTTTAATAAATTTTTGCAATGCTATATATTTGTGTAAATTTGACTGCAAAAAAAAGATGTAAAAACATAACACTACTTCTTGTCACCTGCACAATGAAATATTTGTTAATATTGTTATCATTGGTTACCGGGTTAACCATTGATGCTTCAAAGTATCTGCCTGATCCTCCTCCTGATATTGTTGCAACTAGCACTGAGATTCAACTTCCATATACTGAAAGATTATCTCGAGCATTTAACAGAGAATTAACTGAATGTGTGGCAAATGTGGAAATTAATGATGAAAAGTTAACCACATTTGATTTACAACAAGATGGTATTATTTCCCAATGTTATTTTATCCAAACTGTATTACAAAAATGTCAAGAATTTGAAGCACAAGATGGAAATTTCTGGTTCTTGGAAGCTATGAAGAAAGATTTGCATTGTGATGATATTAAACATGATCTGATTCTGTCGGAATCAAAGAGAGAATACCATTAGAGGAAATGGAGTTGTGTTGGATAATAGAATCTACAATTTAACCAATAAAGTAGACCTCGTTTTAAATAGTATGAGTTTTTAATAAATATGAATAATTTTATCAACCAAATAACAGTAATCAGAAAGTTTACACAAACAAAAACCCAGAATAATTTGACTAATCACTTGCCAAGAACCAAGAAAGAAGTTTTAGAATAATACGATTTTTTTTTCTTATAAAAAGGCCAATTTATATTCCAGAATGACCATTGTTGTTTCTTTTGATCTTGGAAATGTCTAAATCGGGAGTTACTAAAATAAAAGATTCTTCTTTAGTTATGTTTACTTTTATAGTTATATCTACTTGTGGAATGTTTGTGTGTGTCTAAGTAAGTCCATTAAACAATCACTGCAACGTTACATTTCACTAAATAGGAAAATCATCAATTTATAAACTAATTTCCTTGTCCCAAGTGTTGACCTTCCCTTGTAAGAATTGTATTTATTTTCTTTTCCTTTTCATTGTTCATATGGTTCGTTGCAGGAACAAATACAAAAAAAGAGACAATACGGCCAAAAAAAGCAACACCTGAGATTTTCCCTTTTCTCCGAAGTCTTACCACTACCAACAAGGAACACTAAAATTCAATTCAAATTTGAACTACATGAATACACATCAGATCCACATCCATCACAATCAAACTTTTAAATCATTTAATTTAAAATTTTAGAGCCTTGGTACATATTTCCGAACGGATTTACCTCTCCAATCTTGCATGGCTTTTTTTTTCCTCCCTCACATTTTTTTTGTAATTTGTTTTAAAAGTGAGTTTTTTCTTCCCATGTCAATTGTTATATTTGGTTGTTTTTTTTTTTTTTGCTTTCTTTCTCTTTTTTTTAAGTCACCCGCTAGATTAATCTGCTTTGCGGTTAAAATTATCGCCCAATCCCTAAATTCCTTACTGTAAACGGTACTACAACCCAAGCTTTGTGTTTTCCAAAGATTTATCGACATATCCCACTAGTCAACTTATCAGGTTGGACTAGGTGCTTACAAGTATTTTACAAGTTTAATTTAGAAAGAGCTCTACATATATATACACACATACACACAACACACCATGGGATCTTGCGCATCAAAACCTGTACCTCCACCGGCTAAACCAGTCACTCAATCTACACAAGCTAAACGTCAACAACAAAGACAAGCTATAGCCAACCCTAAACAGAACCCTTCTATAGAAACACAAACAAGTTCAAGTAATGGACATTCAGCAGAATCTACAAAATTGCCATCTTCTGATCTGTCTCATATACATGAAGGTAAATTACCAAACACACATGCTCCACCACAACAACAAGAACAAGAACAATCGACAACAAATGGAGTAGTTGTTAAGAATCCCGTAGATGTGGCTGCACAAAGTAATTCGGAAGAAATAAAAATATTGTTATTAGGGTCAGGAGAAAGTGGTAAATCAACTATTGTTAAACAAATGAAGATTTTACATCAAGATGGATACACTCAGGAAGAATTATATGAGTACAGAGCATTCGTGTATAAGAATATATTGGATTGTATTAAAAATGTTATTAATGCTATTATTGATTTGGATCCAGAATTAATTAATGATAAAAATAACAAACTTAAAAACCCAGAAGAAGCAACAGAACAAGAACAAGAACAAGAACAAGAACAAGAAGAAATGGACCAGCAAGCTGTTGTGGCAATTAAATCTGACGACGAACCACAATATCGTAAGCATATACTTGATTATGACGATTTAAATGAAGTATTGGATTATGAATATCCTATGGATTCTGATGTTCCTTTCAATGCCAGTGTTGCCACAAAGATTAAAACTATTTACAATACCCCTGAAGTGCAATATTTTATGATTCATCAACAAGGAAATTTCTATTTGATTGATTCGACGAGTTATTTCCTTTCGGATATTGACAGAATTGCTGCTGTAGATTATATTCCTTCAATCAATGATGTATTAAGAACTCGTAAGAAAACATCAGGTATATTTGATTTCAGATTTGATATGGGTAATGGATTAAATATCCACATGTATGATGTTGGAGGGCAAAGATCAGAACGTAAAAAGTGGATCCATTGCTTTGATAATGTTACATTAATTATATTCTGTGTTGCTCTTTCAGAATATGATCAAGTATTATTAGAAGAAAATAATCAAAATCGACTTGAAGAATCACTTGCTCTCTTCGATTCGGTCGTTAATTCACGTTGGTTTGCCCGTACTTCTGTGGTGTTATTTTTAAATAAAATCGACGTGTTTGCTGATAAATTACAATATTCACCTTTAGAAGCTCATTTCCCTGATTACACTGGTGGGAATAATATAAATAAAGCAGCAAAATATATATTATGGAGATTTAATCAATTAAATCGATCAGGATTAAACATTTATCCTCATGTCACTCAAGCAATTGATACTTCAAATATTGAATTGGTATTTGCTGCTGTTAAGGAAACAATTTTGGAGAATTCATTAAGAGATACTGGTATTTTGTAAAACAGGAAAACAATCAAGAAAAGCAACAACAAAATTTAAGAATATTGTACATTAAAAAGTGAACATCGTAAAGTTAACATCGTAAACTTTTTGTTTCAATTAAGTATATTTATTAACAAAACTGTATATTTCAATTCATATTTTCATGTTTTAAACATTTGATTTTAATTTGTAAGACAGATTAATTGACAGGTTTATCTTACGTTAAACTGCTTTGAAATACATAGAAAAGCGTAGATCATAATTATAAAAATCTTTTTTTAATCTACTACTATATATAATAATTATATTTTACATATCCACCATTAGTTTATTTACCCTTCTGTATTGTTAGTTCCCAGATTCTCATTGGGTTTCGATCTGACATAATGTAAATTACGACCGCGTGGTATTCCTCGACCTCTGAATCCTCCTCTTCCTCTTCCACGTCCTCGTCCACGCCATCCTCCTCGACTCTTGGTTTCCGAACCATCTTCTGAAGTATGTGAAGCAATCCTTTCGAGTGTAATAGTATCATTAGACTCGTTTGTCTTTTCTTCTACCTTATCATTGGACTCGGCATTTCTGGGAATAGACCGGAATTTTCGAGGAATATGTTCTTCATCATTCTTGTCCAGAGGCTCATCCTGTTGGGTCTGGTCATGAATATCTCCATCTCGCCAATTTCGTTCTGTTCTACCACGATTACTTTGAAATTTCCCTCGAAAGTTCTTAGTATTGCCTCGTTTATTTAAAGTTTGATTATTTCTCTTTTCTTGATTCCGTTGTAATATTTCCCGCAAATTCTTTTCAAAATCGGGCCTTTCTTCATTATCTATTTTTGGTGTGTCGGAAGATCCATTTGTCGTTGGCTTTTCTTCAGGCTTGATTTCAAGTTGTTTGACTTGGTCTGTTATAACATCGATTTGGTTTTGTTGTTGTACTGGTTTTGGTAATTTTACTGGTATTGGTGCTGGAGCAGGCACAGGCACAGGCACGGGCAAAGGCTTTTGCTGTTGTTGTTGTTGTTGTTGTTGTTGTTGTTGTTGTTGTTGTTGCTGCTGTTGCTGCTGTTGCTGCTGCTGCTTCTCAGTTTCACTCCTCTGTTTCAAATATTCCCCTTCTTTCACAGTCAAATCAAGTTTTGCTGGTTGAGGAGAATTAGTAACTTTCTTTTTCAATATAATCGGTTTAGCAACCACGGGTTTTGGAGTTGCATTTCTCGGAGAATTTTTCCCACCTGTGGAATTTCTCGAAGACGTCCCCTCACTTAATAATTCTGCTAATGATTTTCCTGTACCATTAGGAACATATGAATTTGGTGAAGAGATTGTAGGAGGTGAAAGTTTTTCCAGTCTAATTTCTTGAGGTTTTTCAATTTCCACTGGTTTTGATGGTTCGGGTTCTTTCTTTAAAATAGTTACTTTCTTGTCTATGGATGCTCGTCTAGGTATGGTATTTAATGAAGCTCTCCTAAATTTAGGTGATGCACTTTCATGAAATTCCTTAATGGCTTCTTCCACATCAACTTGTTCTTCATCTCCTAAAGTTTGTACTGTAGTTTTATTTAAATTAATTAATTTCTTTTCAATTTCAAGTTGTCGAGAAAGAGTGTCAACGGGTTTAGCAGCCCCAAAAGGGTTTGGTTTGGGTTTAGGTGGTGCAGGTGTAGTTGCAGGAGTAAGCACAAGTGCGGGAGTTGTTTCTGCTGTAATTGTAGATGAATGGGGTGTAAGTGGGACAAGAGGTGGTTGTGCTTGCTGCAGCAGGTACAGTCCACGACGGGGAGGTAAATCTTCAAATGATTGTCTTCTGGGGTATCTATTCAGATCATATCTTCCTGATGGTGATCTCAGAGTAGGTTCATATCTTCCTGGAGATCGTGGTTGTTGCCGACCATATAAATGTCCATGATTATCTAGTTCAAACTGATCAAGCAATGCCATATGTCTTGGTTGATTTCTTTGATGTTGTTTATTAGCGATAAATTCGTCTTGAATATGCTGGATTTCTTGTTCATGTTCTTGATTAAAATTAATACAATATTGAAAATCAGCAAAATCGGCTGGTTCGACAATAACTCGTCTATTCCCCTTATAATACAAATCATGCCATTTTAAAACTTTGGTCATATCTTGAACTGATTCTAATTCAACAAAGGCAACTTTTCGAATGATATGAGTTTCCAAAATATCAGAAGAAGGATCAGCAAGGATTTTAAATTTGACAAATGTTGTATATCTACTTTGAAATAAATCTTCAATAAATGCATTATTGGCTGTCATGGGGATACTTAATAATTTAACAATATAAGGTGGACCTGAAACAATTCCCGTTGTTCTTCCTGACCCTGCCCTGCCTGAACCTGATCTTGATGAAAATGAATCATACCCAGGACTATAATGTTTTTCAATTGGTACAGATATAGAAGCCATGTCAACATCTGCGTCTGCCCAAGAACCACCATATGCTAAAAGTTTTTGTTAGTATTGATATTCTAAACTTGAGTACTTGTAGGTTATACATACTTTCATCCTTGTAGAACTCTTCTAGAGTCATTTTCTTTGGAGGTGCTATAGCTTTGTTAGTAACTTGAATCTTATTTGAAAATCTTTCAACTAGTGTGATCTGTGGAGAAACAGAAGAAGGTAAACAAATTACATACTCATTGCCTTTTCTTGCAATTGTGTCTATATATTCTTGTTGTTTATGTTGTGTTTAGGTATTAATAAAATCAAACTTAATTGATTCGAAAGGAATAACACGTTAGACTGTTTGTAGTTGATGAGTATTTTTTTAAAGATAAAACCAATTGTTTCCTTTGTTTGGTTGAGTAAACTTAGGTTTAACACGACTTTTTTTTTTGGTTTGTCTGGGTTGGGTTGGGTTGTGGTGGTATTTTATTTTATGTGATTTTTTTTTCTTGGGGTTACTAACCTACAACTAACTTAAGAGGGAAAGAAAGAAAAACGTCAAAAAAAGTTAATATAGAAGGAGGTACATTTCTAACTATATTTGTAGTCTATGCATCAACAAAGTTATCATAAGTATCTCTCCAATTTTTAAAGAATCCAACAAAGAATTTAATTCCTAATCCAATATCTTTTGTTCCAAGTGCAGCTCTAATTGAATGCATAGATAATTGAGGAATCCCCAAATCAATAGTTCTTGCTCCAGTTTGTACGGAAATTGAAGGACCAATGGTACCTCCAGATCTTGAATCATTTCTAATTTGGAAATATTGAAGTTCATCGTCATTCTTTCTTGCCAATTCTTCAACTAATGCTAATCCAACGGAATCAGTAGCCATATGACCATTGGGGTCTAAGGAAATAGTGATACCTTTATTAGGAACAGGTTTATGATGTTCTAAATAAACTTCTTGGAAATTTGGGTTTAATAAATGAATTACATCACTGGAAACAATAATTGTATTGGCATAAGTTGTTCTTAAATGTTCTTGAATATCTAATGAATCAGGATTGAAGAACTTGGTAGCAAGAATACGACTGACAACCATTTCCACTAATCCCCCTTTAATCCCTTGTCTTGTAGCAGAACCAATTTCTTCATTATCAACTAAAGCAACAAGAGAAAATGAATCGGATTTTAATATATCACTAGCATCAGCTTCAATTAATGCATTCAAAGCAGCAAATGAACATACTCTATCATCAACTCTAGGAGCGAAAACAAATTCTTTGTTAAGACCACCTTTAGTTCCCTTTTGAACATCATATAATTGTAAATCCCATTGTAAAATATCTGAAACTTTAATATCAGCTAATTTGGCAATATATCTCAATAATTTCAATGAATGTTTGCCATATAAAGGAGCACTTTTTTCTTCATCAGTAGCCTCTGCTTCTTCCTCTTGAGAAAACCCAATCACGGGAATAGCTTGAGTTTCCTTATTGAAAGGACCATTTGCAGGAGTACCAAAATGAGGAGCCAATGTAGGAATATGAGCAATTGGATGAGGAGTTGAATCAACAAGAGTTTGCACAATTTTCCCACTGGAATTTCTCACAATTAATCTCCCACCAATTCCTAAATCTCTATCCCACCAAATATCACCCAATGTACCAGCATAAGGAGCCACACCTAATAATTCATACCCATCAACTTTGCTCTTGGTTGAATTGGGTTTTAAAACAGTAGTAAGGGAATCAATATGAGATCCAATAATACCAACTCCCTTTTTAGATTTCCAATGTTGTCCCACAACAAATGCCACAAGGGACGATCCATTTCTGGTAGTGAAATATCTTCCAGGTGTAAGATCTTCCCAGTTGTCTTTTTCCAAGATATGTTTAAACCCAGCATCAATTAATTTTTCATGGAAATGATCAACTACATGATAAATAGTTGGATTCTTGTAGGTGAAATTAATATAATCGTCAGCTACTTTTTCGTAATAATCAGTAGAGAATTTTGTATTGGGCCTCACAGGAACCCAACCATCATCCTTTTTCTCGATGCGTACACCAAGTTCTTTTAATTTGCGTTCTAATTCTTCAATGTACTTTTCAGGTTGTTCAGTCATTTTGCTTGAGTAAATTAGAAAAGAAGTTAATTTGAAACTGTGGGGGGAGATTTTATATAGTTTTTCGTCTGATAAGCACGATTTTGGGCCGTGTGGTGGGTGTGCGGGATTTGCTGGTACTAAGCCTGGCGGGAGAAAAATAACAATAATTCTGTGGTGGCTGGATATAAAACCCGAGATTTCTCCTCGTCAAACAATGCCACCACAAGGGAAGGAATTTTACACATACCTATGGAAATGTCGATTATCCACCAATCAGGAAAATTCCATTCTACTTGTAACTTTCTAACTACTCTATCTATGGTTTTTCACTGGCAAAAGTTGCAGCCACAATCAAGGGGAATACCAAACTAACATCAGCATAAACCTTGACTGATTTAGCATCTGATTTAATCTTACCCCAACTAACTGCTTCATCGGGTCTAGCTCCGGCATCAGATCCATCAAATTCTTGACCAGTATTTATATACACGGCATAATCGGCCCCATTTCTCATTAAACATGCATTACAAATATGATGCTTAATTAATCCACCACCTAAGATAATCATTCCGGCTTTAGATGCAGCCATTGACATTGAATTAATCTTTCTAATATCAGCAACAATATCTAAACGTAATTGTTGAGGGGAAGCTTTAAAAGTATGAAAGAATAACATATCACCAATTGATCCATCAGTCAAGGCAGGACAGAAGATCGGAATTTGATTCCGGTGGGCCCAGTACAACACGGAACTTTCATCATTGATTTCTTTACCTAATCTATCAATTAATTTAGACGGAGTCCAACAGGCAGCTGAATCAGCATTTAACCCTTCAGCACCCAATTCTTTCATGGCTTCTTCTTGTTCTTCCAAACATTTATCAAGAATTGGGACAATCCATTCTTCAAATTTACAATAATTATCATTGGGGACTAATAAGTTCCCAATTCTATTCATACCTTGATCACGTAATCCCTTACCTGGTAAACTAAATTCACCCATATAAGTAGGAGCCAAGACTTTAATTAAATCTTCTTCAATACCACCAGCAGTTGCTACAATAGCACTAACCATTTTATGTTGAACCAAATATCTTAAAGTATCTCTTAATCCTGAAGAAATTAAATTAGAAGTATACCCCATGAATATGGTAGTTTTTTGAAATCCTTGATCATCAAATTCACCAGTTAATTGATGTTCTTCAAGTTCAGACTTGTGTTTACCTCTCCAAGTTCGCATTTTGTCAATGATATCACAAGCAGAACTAAGGTTTGAAGCTTGGAAACCCATAGTTTTCATAGAGTTTATTAAATCTTTGGCTCTCATGTTGTAAGCTTCATCTTGAGAATAGTCTATACCTTTGACTTTAACAAAGTCTTGAGGTACGGGGATGGAGTGTTTTAACACAGCATCTGAGGCTAACTCGGGTAACTTTCCTGATCCACTCATGTTATACTGTGGTAGTATCTATTTTTACAAGTGAAAATTTATATTCAGATCGATGAGCATTTTCTTGGAATTAAAAAAAAATATCGTCTATATCTTGGGCAAATTAGCGGGATAACTACTTTTGGTACAACAAGTAACACAGAGTACTTCTAGCACAACAAACTATAGATTTTTCTTACTCTTTGTAACATCTTTGTAACATCTACTTACACTCTACATGCTTATTTTGGTAACTTATATTTTGTACGTATAAATATAAAAAATTCATGCCAATAAAATTGACTCTCTTCTCTACTAGGCAAAAGCACAATGTATGTGATATCTCCATTACATTACCACCTCCCTAACCTTCTCAGCCTCCACAAAAAAAAATGCAAAATAATCCCCCCTCCTGTTTAAACTCTCTCTCTAACTTCTGGATTCCAAGCACTACATTTTGGCTTAGCAGTATTATAAGGAACATATGCTCCTGGTTTCGTAGTATAATTTGGTTTATGCTTTTGAAGGGGATAAGCTCTTGGGGCTATTTGATCAGCAGGTAATCTATTAGGAGGAGTATTAGTACCATACCCTAACCAATAATGCCAACCAGGTTCAACTTGAGACATATCGAAATTCCATTGATTATATTCAACCCATCTTGTTCTCATATGGATTTCTTCTGGAGCATCAGTTTCATAATATTTGTTACCAAAATCATCTACACCAACTAACCAACCACTTTTGGTATCATTATGATGTTGGATTTGCCATGCGGCTCTTCTGAAACCAGATTTATAAATGTTCTTTAAAGTACGGACAATAGATGTAGACATTGTTGCAAGAACTCAATTGGGTTGGTTTCTTTGCAATTGATATTTCACTTTTTTTTTACTTGCTCACTTTGGTTAGTAAATCCAGATTGATGATTGGTGAAAAGCGTATCACGTGACTGAAATTGTTAAAAGTATAATGAATTAAGGAGATTCTCTTGATTTAATGTTGTGATAAAGGTAATATAAATTTCTTTCCTTAAGTGATCATCTCAATTGATAGTTCAATTGACAGATTTCAAGTTCACTTACTTCATTCGTTCAATATAAAAATGTCTATGCCATCCACTACAGCTTCACTTAAATCAACGCGTTTGAAAAAAAAACAAAAAAACAAAAAATAAACTCAAACCAAAACAACTTTACTCTTCAATGTCTGACTACAAAACTGAGATTAAAAACTTACAAAAACTTCGTGCAACATTACAAGCAGTTAAAGTTGCCTCTGAGAAGATTTATAAAGATGTTGAAACAGTATATCTTTACAATAATCTTGAAATATCTACACAATTAACTAAATTGAAAACCACTATTGACAAAATTCCTACTACTATTTAACAACAACAGAAACTTTGGGGATATATCTATGAACCCCCTTTTCTATTTCAAGTTTATATTCTTGACTAATCTTCAGTAAATCATCTTTATTTTGTGAGAGGAGTTTACTCAAGAATGTAATATTTTCTTCAAGTGAATCAATACTGGATATAAATTGACTATACCACTCAGTTAATTTAGAATCAACAATGAAGTTCTTTGAATCACGTTGAATATACCCGAGTACACCTTCATACTCTTTTCGACAATTGGATAAGCCACTCTTCAGTGATGCCAATAATTCAAGACATCTAAATAAGCTCGATCTATTATTTGATTCAGGAAATGTTTCTGAGATAATTTGTTGATAATTTTGATATGTGGGGAAACTAGGTATTCCAATAGAAGACCAAGGTTTCAATCTAAGATAATAAAGATGTTCTAATGAAGTTAAAGTATTTGAAGGACCTTTTGTAAAATCAATTAATTTAATCTTAGATAATACAGCAAGATATTTCATATTGGCCCGAAGTAAACTTAATAATGCTTGATATGATTTGATTAAATAATCTTGATTATAGTTCAATACAGTTGTTAATTGAGGTAATATTATTTCATGATTATATTTATTCAATTCCTTTAATTGTTCCTTTTTAATTCCCGCTTTTAATTTCTTGATTCGTTTTGGAATTGTTGTTTCAAGATGTTCAATTTTACCAAGAATTATTTGGGTAATTCTATTTTGTAAATGATCTATCAAATTTTGTATCAAATAATCACCATACCATAATATAAGATATATTTCAAATGGTTTATATAATTCAAGTTGAAATCCATTTAATAACAATTGCATCATCATTTTAATCTTAGTATAGTAAATATATGACGTAACACTAATTGCAACTTCTCCAGTAGCAAATTCATCTCCAATATTATATGATTGATATATATCAACTTCAAATGATTCCCAACCAACTTGTAAAGTATCCCAAATAACTAACCCTTTGGAAATTAATTGTTGTTGACGACAAGGGTTACAGCCAAACACAGTAAGATTATGATATATCCCTCCTTCTAAATCTTGAAGAATCCCCATATATCTAGTCATTATTTCGTTTCTTGTTGAATCTTTAACTTGAGATAATGAAGTTTCTAAGTTATTTAACACAATGGTGTTTTTTCCAACTAAATTTTCAATTAATTCAATTGATAAATTAGTTAAATTATATTCATGAGATCCAAATATCGATTTATTATCACGAATAAAGAATAATTGAAATAATCCTCGAGAAAACACAGAAAATGTATCAATGGGGTAATTTATATTATATTCCAAATAATCTTGTAATTGATTTATTGATTTAATTTGATTTGCTTGGGAAATAAATCGTTCCACAGTTGTAAAAATGCCCTTTATGTATGACAATGTTGTGTGCAATTCCACATCAGACAATTCTAATGGAATATTTCTATTCTCCATATCCAATTGAATAAATCGAGAAAATGCCCCTTGAGGAATGAGTGTCTCATCATATTCAACCTTGGACAACTGTTGAACTTGTTCAACTCCATCTTTATAAAATTCAAGATTAATCCTGACAGTTTCATCTGAATTTAAAAATTGAATAGGTGTACCTAGTATAGTTGCTTCAATTTTCAATAAATTGTTTACTACTTTCAATTGAGCAATAAGAACATGTGCTTGCTCAATTTCATTAACAATAATCCATTCAATAACTTCATTAATCTCTTGTATTAAAAATTGTGGTGAAATTCCTGACAAAAAATCCAAACTCATATTTCTTGTAGTAATATCTTCTTCTTCATACAACAAATTCTTAGCTATTTCAAGAACAAAATTGATAAATTTACATAATCCCATAACATATACTTTTAATACTTTATGAACCAATTGATATTCAATACTTGTAGTATCATATTCTTGTTGTTGCTCCAATCTGGGGTTAATAAATGATGCATAAGAAATAGATACTTGAGAATTCAGATACGTTTCAAGTAAAGTTTGAACATAACGACAACTCAAAACAGTAACGGGTAAACTATCAGCAGATAACCATCCAACAAGAGATTTTAAAAGTTTTGTTTGTATAGCGATTATACTTTGTGAAGGTAAAGGTTTTGCACAATCAAATTTATAATCAACATCCAGAAGTTGGATTAGCCCTGTATCCAACCTAGGGTTCGATACTTCTAATGCTCGGGTCCCTTCTAATAATTGGAATGGTTCTGCTTTGATGACTTTGTTGTTGGGAACATATTTTAGAGAATCAAATATTTCTTGAGTAATGTCAATCAATTCAGGATTATTCTCGTCAGCAATTTCCAAATGCTCTGAAGTTCGAGTTAGTAGGAAGTATAGTGGGTGAAGTATATATATATTTAACATACCTAGGGATAACATAGCAAAAGATTGTTTGATCTGTTGCTGTTGAGATGTTTTGTATGTGTTGATACTCGGAAAATTTTCCAATTTGAATATTTTTTTTTTCTTTTGTTTTGAATCTTGGTTGAGATTTGCAGCACTTGCAACAGTGGTATAAAGAAATCATGTTAATGGGTGTATATATTAGAGAGCAGGTTCTACAAGTGGTTTGTATATACCATTTAGACGTGTTTTTGGAAAACTAAGAAATATGGAAGTGTATTTTTACAACTACATTTGCAATTCTTGGATTATAGTAGAGGTAACAACAATACAATGTCAAATGAATAGTAAGTAAATGAATAGTAAGTAAAGCATTTACCTTTTCATGTACATACTGACTAAATACTACCAACTACGTAATCCCACATATTATTCTAGTGGGGGAACATTGTGGAGAATTATAAACTAATTATTCCGGAGCCGTGACAAGAACGATGACAAGAGCGATGACAAGAGCGATGACAAGAACGTTGACATAATAATTGACGTTACATACCTTGTTCTAGTAAAAATATTTCCCCTTTTTACAATACACCATTGTTGTCCATTTACAATTGTCCATTTACAATTGTTTCCAGAAAACCGTATCTGCACCTATTCTGAGAGAAATCTGAATAATCTGGAGTACAATAGCACTAGGATAAATCGCGCAATTTCTTACCAGACCTAGACCTCTATGACTAATGCATTATGCATCCCGTTACATCCTCAATGGCTTATCCAAAAGCGATGAAAAAGAAATTTGAATATTATTAACCCACTTTTCTTATCTACATTCTCCAAAGCAAATAGAAGAACCTTAATTCAGGCTGAGTTGAGTCACACTTTAAAAAACATAAACATCGGGCTCTGAAGTGTTATTGTGTCTTTTGTTATCTATTGTTAATTTACAAAAATATGGGAACGGCAAAAAAAAAAAAGAGGGGGTGGACTTGAAACTGGGCAAAAATAATATCAACTCTTGTGGAGAAACCCTGTTCGAATATGATAGTTATAATATAGATATTCATATGCACACAGGGTTTCCCCTCACTAACGACTATTACTCAATCACAATTTCAATGACAAGACGGAAAAGATTATCCGTGTGGTGCAACGGCTTGCACATGCATGGACAATTAAATCCGAATACACGCGCGATACAGTAAACCTCCTCCATAAGGCAAGTCCGAAAATCGCATATACATGACTTACAATATGGTGTGATATAGGGGGAGGTTCCAAAATAAAAATAATAAAAAAAATATGATCGGGTTCGGAGAGGTTACCGATCTTCAAAAATAATTCGGAAATCTGGCCCCAAAAAAAAAAAAGCAGAACACCACAAACGATTCCCTAAGCTGTTGTATTTGTGCGGGTTAAAGCCATTCCAAACAAGATAACCAAGAAAAAAAAGGGAAAGTTCTACCTTGACTAGAGAGAGAGAGGGGGGGTGTGAAATAATTTTTCAACAGAACTGGGCTATACATGCTTTCGTTGTTCCCAAAAAAAATATTCAGGGACCAATATTTTCTTTTTTTTTTGATACATGAAATATTGCTCCGCAAAAACCTCCCCCTCTTTCTACAACGTTTTTTTATAAAGAAATCGGTGATCTTTATTCGGACTTTCTTTTATTAACTGTGGCATTGCCAAAAGTGGAGATATTCCTGGTGAAAACAGTTCGGAAGTGACCACGGTTGATAGAGACCCACTTTTAAAGAAAAACAATAAGTATAAACCTACATTTATCTAACTTCAAATTCACATACATCCAACAAAAGGAACCAGTGGAACGTTTAAGAAGATTTATGAGAACAAAGGAACAATCTAGTCGTGTACATACCGATGGAAAACTTTATTTCTTTTTGCGAGCATTTTTTTTTTTTTTACTCCTTTTTAAAAAATAAAAAAGAAATTTTTGATTACTAATTACGTATAGGAAATTAATGCGAGAAAAAGTTTCCCCTTTATATATAAAAACAAACAAGCCCTTCTTGTTCATTTTATCAAGTTTTTTAATTTGCCATTTGCTTTCTTTTTGAGTTTTTGTTTGGTACTTTTAATATAACGCCGTGTGTTAACATTTAAACTGTTTAATTTCAATCAAGTAAAATCTCGCAACAACGCCACTCAATACTGATACGAGTGAAATTTTTAAACGACCATATATATCTATAAGCCTAACAACAACTGTAAATAACTTCCTTTCCTGAATACTACTTCCACTTAAATATTTCACCATGACTGATATTAAAAGAAATATTTCCGACGTTTTGGAAGCTTCTTCGTCTCCAGAATCTCATGAAGATAAAAGGCTACATACCAAACCAGGAAGAAAACCCATTGATACTGAACCTAAATCTAAACGTACGGCACAAAATCGTGCTGCTCAACGTGCTTATCGTGAACGTAAAGAACGTAAGATGAAAGATTTAGAAGACAAGGTCAAGGTTTTAGAAGATGCAAATGTAAGAGCTGCTACTGAAGCTGATTTCTTAAAAGCTCAAGTTGATATGTTAAAGAAGGAGTTGACAAGGTATCGTGGGGGAAATACTGACTTTTCTGATTTGAATTTACCTACTTCAAGTGTTCCAAGACAATCTGATTCTACATCATCAGTTTCTACAAAGAGTTCACTATCAAATGGTCGTCATAATTCTTCAACCCCTTCTTCAGTCTCATCTCCTCATAATAATTTTTCATTTGATTTCCCTTGGTCAAAAGAAAACTTGAAATCATATCCTAATACTCAGCGACAACAGCAACAACAACAACAACAACAACAACAACCAGTGCTACAAGAAGAACAAATTCCTGATCTTGTACTGGGATCTTCTTCTTCAACCTCACCTTTGAATGATAATTTATTAGTCTCCCCTGAATCTTCAATAGAATCTTCCGTTAATATGAATAAAGAATTGAATAGTAATTTGGATTTCACTGCTGGATTTGATGAACAACTTGATTCATTTTGTGCAAAATTGGGTGAAGCTTGTGGAACAAGACAACAACCAGTACCCAAATATAAACGTACTGGTTCAAGTACATCTACCGGGTCAGTACAACAATATAATTCACCATTTTCAAACTTAGTTACTCCAAATTCAAACAATTATAGTGTTGATTATACCAATGATCCATTTTTTTCTACAAATGGAGAATTCAATTTTAATATAGCAAGTCCAAAAGATGTGAAAGTTGATAGTGTCAAACCATCCGACAAAAATGATCCTTTGTCATTTTTAAATGATAATAATTTTGATGTTTCATTGGCATTTGGAGATCCTAGTCCAGGAGATGAATTAGACCCAATAGCGATGTTAACCACAGAAGAATCACAATATGATCCTTTAACTGATCAAGTCAATGTAAATTTCAATTTTAATGATTTTGTTAAACATTCATTACCTTCAGAAACATCTAATTATACTACAGAACAACCAACTAAAGTT
This sequence comes from Spathaspora sp. UFMG-CM-Y285, assembly GCA_002911495.2. NCBI lineage: Eukaryota > Fungi > Ascomycota > Pichiomycetes > Serinales > Debaryomycetaceae > Spathaspora > Spathaspora sp. UFMG-CM-Y285. The sequence goes on along the minus strand of PPUV02000007.1, from coordinate 69,081 downwards.
GGTACCATACCGGAAGAAGTTGAAGAAGAAGAAGATGACGATGATGCTGTGGTACCGGCACCTCCAAAAACAATTAAATGTAGTGAAATATGGGATAGAATAACTGCTCATCCAAAATATACTGAAATAGATATAGATGGATTATGTAATGAATTGAAGAGTAAAGCTAAATGTTCAGAAAATGGCGTGGTGATTAATTCTTCAGATGTCAATCGATTATTGGAAGAGAATGTTTTCTTTAAGCACTGAGAGTTTGTTTTTGTAATTTCAGTTTTAGCTTTGTTTGTGTGTACGACGTTTATGTTTATATATATAGAAGAGAATGTGAAATGGAATTTATTTACATGGTGTTTATTCCTCCATGGAAATATCGTAATCAATACTATCTTCTTCATCTAACATATCATCGATTTCTTTTAAAGATTGTTCAAGTTGTCTACGTTTTAAGTTTGCAGTTGTGTCGACTTCTTCTGCATCTTTCATTTCGATGTCGGCATCAGCATCAACATCTGCGTTGGGTTCAACTTGTTCTAGTTCTATTTCCTGCTCCTGTTCCTGCTCCTGTTCCTGCTCCTGCTCGTGTTCATTCTCCAGATGTGATGCTTCAGTGTCATCTTGATTCTCTTTTGTAGTATCCAAACTAGTTTCAGCCTGTTCTCCAATCTCCTCGGTCTCCAGTTTATCTTGTTGATCAGGATTATTCAATTCCGTCTCCAAATCACCCAATATTGAATTCGATCTTGATAAATTTAATTTTTCACTCTCCTCGCCTTCCCTTGCAATAGCTTTTGCATATACCTCATTTACAGCTTCTATAAAATTATCCAAATTCTTTTGACTCAATTTATCCAATTGATACTCTGCAACTGCTGAATTTTCGTCAAAACATTGCTTGGTACCTTCAAGTGCTTCGGCTAATCCTTTCAATATCATAGAATCAAGTTTTTCCGTGATGAAAAACTTGGATAAGTTAGTAATGATTGCTCGTTTAACTAATTTAGGGGTATCTTGTTCAAGTGCTTGTAATAAATAAACACATTGCCATACATGAGAAGTTTGACGTTTGATTTCCACTTGGGTTAAATTGACTAAATTATTTGGATCACACCAAAAGATCAATTGAGGAATAATAGAAGCAGGTGAAAGTTTATGATCATGTTGAGTAAATTCATCATCGGTGAAAAGTCGATATATGACATCTCCACTGACACTAGAAACTCGTGATTGATGTGTAGGATGAGAAAATGAATATACTGGAATACAAAATGAAAGAATTTGTCCTAATTCTTGATTGTTGGAAGTTAATGGATGGAAATATGTCAATATCAATGCTTCAAAAAGTTGTTTTTCACTTTCATAAACTTGATTCTCTTCTTGATCTTCAGAACTAGCATTAAAGATATCAGTAAGGAAAAGTTTACATAATCCTTCGGCAACAGCACATTGTAATTTAGGCATATCATAATTAGTTAACGATTTGTAAAATAACCGAGCATACAGAAACATATTGGTTCCAATAATCGATACCCCATGGATTGAAAGAATATCTATAACTGCTCTCATACCAATAATTCTCACTTGTTCACCAGAACTTCTCATGGAATGATATAATGTAGCTACAGCATCTTCAGCAGTAGTTCTATCTATAAGAGCAAATAACCCAAGGCATTTAAGCCCAAGAAGGTGCAAAGTTGCTTTTTCCTTGTAGTTGATGGCATAATTAACAAGTCCAATGTAGATGGATTTCAATGAAGTATAATCTACTAAAGGTTGTTCAATCAATTCTAATACATGTTGAGTCATGATCAAACAACGAATTACAATATCATCAGGTGGGAGTTTAGGTTCGTGCCTTTTCTTTTTGTTGGACTCTTGAGTCTCATCATCATCTTTCTTCGCCAGTTCTTCAACATCCTCCTCTTCCTCTTCGTCTTCCTCAAAATCTGACACAGCTGAGTGGAAATGTTCATCTTCATTATCATATGAATCTCTAATATCAGTGACAATTTCTGCTGCCATGGCAATGAAATCCTTTTCATGAAGGGAAATTCTTTTTAAAACTTTCAACGCAATAGAAACTAACTCTCCAGGAAGTTTATCTTCAGTTAATCTATGTCTAATCACTTGCAACATCTTTCTTCTTCCAAAATCATCGCCATAGTCAAACTTATTAGCAATTAAAAGAAGTTGTAAAATAATAAATTCTAAATCTTGTAATTTCTCGGAAAATGGAATATAATCATCTTTTTGTTCTTCATGAAACTTACTCAATTCAATTTCCTCGTTCTGTGAAATTGTATGGAATTCTTTGGTTGCATCTTCAAATCTTGCTTCACATTCATTTATCTTATCTGTTAATTGTGATATTTCAGACTCTACTGATCGAATATTTTGTGGGATCTCTTTTAACTTTGTCTTTAATTCCTTTTCACTAAACTCGGCTAATTCTTCTATAATCATTTGACTTCTTTCATCAGTTATTAAATCTTCAATTGCCCCTCGATGCGTTTGTACTTGCATTTGTCTTTTCCTAATTAATTCTTCACCAAGTTTAAGAAATTTAAGATTTTCTTCAGTAGATTCTAGATGTTTCTTATGGGTCTCAGTTTCCAAATTTATTCTTGACATGGTATTTTCAAGTTGTAATAATTCATTTTTAAACATTTCCAATTGTTCATTATGAATTTCCCAATTCTTGATACTTTCACTATTCAGAACAATAAACTTTGTTCTTAATTCCAAGTACTTTTCCAAAGTTTCTGCTAAATCTACTGCTTCAGGGAAGTTAGAATCAACTAATTCAGGCAAACTATGATCTTGACAATAACAATAAAATGTTCTCATTAAAAATGCCTTTTCAATTGAAAGTTGTTTCCAATAAGTTTCATCGATTTTAATAGTAGATAGTTTTTCTTCACGAGATTTGAAAAATATCTCCATTGCTGTCTCAGCAATGTCACTATCCTTAACATGCAAGTTTTCAATTAATTCAAATAAATCTTCCTTAACTGAAGTATACCAATGTGTAGTAAGCATCTTTGTAGCAGCAACCTGTACAGCTTCTTCTCGATCATTTAATCCCCATTTCAATAGAAGTTGTCTATTCTTAAAATCAATATTATTCATTGTTCCCAATTCACGAGATATCCTTGAATACACTAGCCTTCTATTAATACTGTTTGTATCACGAGCACGTTCAATCAAATAAGGAATTGTAGCTTGTGATTTTTTCAAGTTTAAAAGAGCAGCTCGTCTAACTTCAGCACTATCATCATGTCTTATAGAATGAATAATCTTCTCAGTAATCAGCTCATTGGTTATATCAATATCAAAGGGATTTTCTTCTTCAGTATAGTCAAAATTAAATGCTTGAAAATGAGAAATTGCCACTATAGCTTGAAGTCTTACTATTGGTTCTTTATCATTTAATCTTTTGTTTAAAGATGTATATAATGCTTCAAATGTATTGTTGTCTATTTCTCCAATATATCTTACTAAATAAGCCAATAATTGTACCACTCTATAACGAACAGCTTTATCCTTGGCTTCAATACCTCGTAATAAATGATGAATTAAATATGTGATTAACATTGTAGTAGGAGATTCCTCCTCCTCCTCCTCCTCTTCTTCTTCTTGCTTATCATCTTCATCCTTATTTTGTCTTGCTTTAATTTCATCTTCAACAATACTTCGAACAAATGAAGAACAGAATTTAGCAATTCTATCAGCAACCTGTTCCCCTTTCTTCAATGGTAGAATTCTATTTATGATTCGGGTAAGATATAAGGCAAAATATTCTTGTTGATTCAATTCTACGGATTTGTGAAAGATATTCTTTAAAACAATAACCAACTTTCTATGACCAGATAACCCCATTTGAGCATCTTGAAATACATGTCGCATAGTATTATTGATCTCATCTGTTCTGGAGATGTTTTTGATCGTCTTAATAGTGGGTTTTGCTAACTGACTCATTTTGTTAGCTTGTACATTCAGATGAGTTTATATGAAATCACAAATCAAAACAAAAACATCTGCGCGTTGGTCGTGTACCAGGCACAGTTTTACGTGCGAAAAAAAGATAATCCTCAAAGAATGCAAAAAAAAATTTCTCGACAATCGTGTCAATTTCTCTGGTTTTGTGAAGGTTTTTCAACCTACAATTTTAGTTAGACTATGTAATCTTGGGGAAAAAAATAAAATGAGCGGTACGGGAATCGAACCCGTGACACCTGCTTGGAAGGCAGATATGTTAACCACTACACCAACCGCCCGTGCTCACATTTTTGGGAGTTTTTCACAGTAATAGATTAACTTGAATCAATGAAGAATTGTCATGCACTAAATGTGAATCTTCAGCAAAGAACAAGAGCTATAATATGTTTCCGTAGATGATAATAGGAATCAAAAAACTTCTAATTCCATTTGGTAACAATTATATTGCATAGATAGCTCATTTCAAGTTATTTCTACACATAAATGATATACAAAAACCGGACATGAATAAAGGAGCAACTTCAGCTTTATCAAGTAATATGGAGCCTCTGATACTCTATGAATTATCTCTAGAATAACCTAGTTGATTCCATTACAATTCTTCTTCATGGTACATATTTTCTGTTTCTTTTTTTTTTTTTTGAAATATTCTGCAAAATTTACTACCAAATTTCTTCAAAAATAAAATACAACGTCTTTACTTAGTTATCATTTGCTACATATTTTCGGGTTAGCTAAATGCCAAGTGAAGTATTGCTTTCCCCTAATCATGCAAGGCGCAGTTAATATTAAATGACAGTTGCTAAATGCTCGTATAAATTATTATTTTTCTAGAAACTACGGGAATTACAGGGGATAGAAGATATTGGAATAATTCGTAGAAGGTTCTATTTGGTGTATCATACACTGAAATGTCATTTGTGTTCGCAATACTTGTCGTACATGCTGCTCGTTCCTTCATTTAACCGATCGTACCCCTTGATATGTAAAATAATGGAGAAAACAATAATCTATGTTTTTGAGATAATAACTAAAACAATGTGACACCAAACAATGAATCCACCTAGATTTATCTACACAAATCACAGATAATGGATTTCCGTATTAACAGAAACATCTTGGATTTATACGACCGTCTTCTATACGACGAAAGAAAAATTCCATACGACATGCATAAAAAATATTTTTACTTTTTTTTTTTTCAGTGCAACGCGCGGTATTGAAAAAGAAAATAAAGAATGTGACAGGCGAAAAAAAAAGACGTTTATAAAGGGTGTGTGTGTTTGTTCATTTTGTTCGTCTTCTTTTTTTTTTTCATTTCTTTTAAAAATCCTTACGCTTTAACAGCACTTGTTCTTTTATAGATTCAACTCATAATTACAAAAAAATGTCTCCAATCCAATTAGCTGAAAAGGAATATGAAAGGGATCAAAACTTCACCAAGGCCATGCATGGTGAATCTTACAAGAAAACCGGATTATCTGCTTTAATTTCCAAATCTAAAGATGCTTCTTCTGTTGCTAGTGAAGGTTATTTCAAGCACTGGGATGGTGGTGTTTCCAAAGAAGATGAAGATAAGAGATTAGGTGACTATTCTCAATTAACTCATCATTATTATAACTTGGTTACTGATTTCTATGAATATGGTTGGGGTTCTTCTTTCCATTTCTCAAGATATTATAAAGGTGAAGCCTTTAGACAAGCTACTGCTAGACATGAACATTATTTGGCTCACAAAATGAACCTTAATGAAAATATGAAAGTATTGGATGTTGGTTGTGGTGTTGGTGGTCCTGGTAGAGAAATCACCAGATTTACTGATTGTGAAATTGTTGGTTTAAATAACAATGATTATCAAATTGAAAGAGCCAACCATTACGCTAAGAAATATAAATTGGATAACAAATTATCTTATGTTAAAGGTGATTTTATGCAAATGGATTTTGAACCAGAAACTTTTGATGCTGTTTATGCTATTGAAGCTACTGTTCATGCTCCAGTTTTAGAAGGTGTTTATTCTGAAATTTATAAAGTTTTGAAACCAGGAGGATGTTTTGGGGTTTATGAATGGGTTATGACTGATGCATATGATGAAACCAATGAAGAACATCGTAAGATTGCTTATGGTATTGAAGTTGGTGATGGTATTCCAAAGATGTATAAACGTGAAGTTGCTGAACAAGCTTTGAAGAATGTTGGTTTTGAAGTTGAATATGAACGTGATTTGGCTGATGTTGATGATGATATTCCTTGGTATTATCCTTTAGCTGGGGAATTAAAACATTGTCAAACTTTTGGTGATTATTTCACAGTTTTTAGAACTTCTAAACTTGGTAGATTTATTACTACCGAATTTGTTGGATTAATGGAAAAAGCTGGTTTAGCACCAAAGGGGTCTAAACAAGTTACTTATGCTTTAGAAGATGCTGCTGTCAACTTGGTTGAAGGTGGTCGTAAGAAGTTGTTTACACCAATGATGTTGTTTATTGCTAGAAAGCCAGAAACTTCTGAATAAACAGCTATAAATATAGTTTCAGTTCTTTATAAATAATTGGATTCTACCAATTCGGGAATATTCTCGGATATAATTTAAAAATATATATATTTAAAAGAAAGTCTTGTAATCTTGCAACATTTTGTTGCAAATAATCACGCGCTACCAAACATTTCTCTGCTCACCTCGTGTATTATTTATTGACGATTTATTTAAGATACAGCTGTTTATCACAAGAGTTTCAATTGTGCGTTGATGTACTTAATAATATAATATTGATATATAAAAAGCCTACCCTCCTCCTCTTACAATCCTGTCTCGGTAAAGTGAAAAATATTCACTATTTCATACCCACAATCCTGGTAGCTCACGACTGGGGGTTGTGCTGTAACCAGATGTGACTTTTAGTGCACGGACTTAGTCCTGTACAAAAGACAATCACCTGCACACTATTCACGAACACGGTTTGTCTGTTCTCTGTTTTAGTGTTAGCAAATTTGCATATTAAAATTTGCTTGTCAACAGCGGGCTGTGTAAAACCTACCCCCTGAAAAGTTAACCCCACATACTTCAACATTCACAAAATTTTTTGTTTCCTATTGAAATGTTATAAATATTACATTAAAAGTTCATTAGTTTTTCTTTAATTGTGACTGTTCAAACATTAACATGGCTCAGAGATTAGGAGACCCCAACCAAGAAGCTTATAATATAGTTAGGGGATTCTGGATAGAATATTACAGTCAAAATGAATGTACCTTCTATGCTAAACGTAAATGCAATGGGTGTTATGATGACCATAAGTTTGTGATTTGGTCAGTAGCAGTTGCTGTTCAAGCAGTAATTGATGGTGCCAGGATTTTCCAAGAATTAAAACCCTTGATTGACCCTGCTATCAAGATTTTCCAAAGATACAAGAATCCTAAGATTGGAGGATATTCAGCAGCTGAGAATGCCGGGGAAGACAAAGACATTTATTATGATGACGATGCTCAAGTTGCCAGTTGTATGCTTTCTGCTTACGAAATTACTGGTAATAGAGAATATTTAGACCAGGGGCGTGATTTGGTCAAGTTCTTGATGAGTGGTTGGAACGATGATCCTAAAGCAAAGACAAAAGGTGGAATGTGTTGGCATTATACTAATCATTATTTAAATGCTTGTACTACTGCCGAAGTAGCCAAGGCATGTTTACAAATTGCTAAATTTATTCCTCAAGAAGCGAAAATGTATATTGATTTTGCTGCCAAATGTATTGATTGGCAAATTAAAGTGTTACAGGATCCCAGTGATAAGTTGATTATGGATGGTGTTCAGGATACTGAAGTGAATCCCAACACCATGAAATGGACATATAATTTAGGAACTACTCTTTCAGCAGCAGCAAACTTGTACTATGTAACTCGTGACCCACATTGGAAAGAAATTGCTGATGAGTTAGCTGAAGCTGGGATCAATCGAAGTGCATTCTTTTATGATCGTGATTATGAAGATTCCAAAAGGTATTGGCGTGATGCTTCTTATTTTGAACAATTATTAGTTGAAGGATTAGCAGATTATTTGTTGCATATGGGACCAAATGTCAATCCAGACTTGGGTAAACGAATCTATGAAGAAGTCAAAAGACATTTGATTATGTTTTATGAATTTATGAAGGATCCTCAAGATGGAATGTATATTCAAAGTTTTGAACCTCATAGAACTTATCGTGAAGTATATGACGAGAAATATGGAAAACAATTTGACAACAAAAAGGAATGGTCTTTAAAAGACGAAGATACAGATGATGATGGTAAGCCTCAAAAATGTTTAATGGGAGGTGGTGCTGCTGCAAGAGTATTTTTTCAAGGAGCCAGAATCGTTCCTAGAATCGATCCTTATGATAGTTGATCTTTTTTTTATTACCTATATCTATATCTATATATATTCTTAGATTTTCAATTTTGGTAAGTTAAACGCAGGTGTACTTGGTAATGCAAAGTATGGACGTTCAATAACCATAATTTCATTCAGTCCAAAATCAGCTACTTTCATTATTGGTCTATATTTTTCACTAAGAAAGAATGGTTTTTTATTAGTTGTAGTTGATCCATTTTGTTGTTGTTCATCATCTTGAATTTGTTGTCTAAGACGATCAATTTCACTTTGTTTTAACGAGGTTTCTAAAATGTCGACAGACTCATCCATTTCATTGTCAAATCCATCTTCTATAGATAATCCATTTCTACTTCTTTTCTTGGAACTATTGGTATTTTTATAAGCTTTACCTATTGGAATGTTCAACGTTAAATCGAAATAAACCACCCAAGTTGAACCGAAAATCCATACTTTGTCATCCTTAACAAACATTCCTTGAGGTTTATCTTCTAAACTTGTAAATTGTTGAGGTAAAAATTCACTATTTCTTCTTGACCAAGGTGTTAATAAACTAGCACTATTTTGTTCAATAAAGAATTCAAGAATCTTGTTATCTTCACAAAGCACTAATAATTTGTCGTTACTAGAAAAAGTGATTAGATGAGGAGTGTTTGATAATTTTGTAAGAACGTATGAAGTTCGTCCGTTTAAAGGATACACTTCAATAGAACCATTGAATCGAGAAATAACCAAATTGTCTCCATTGACAATCAAGTTTTTAATACATGCAGCATAGGGTAATTTACCTTGTTTGTTTGAAATCAAATCTATTTCATCTTGAAGTTCTATTTTCCCTTGTTCAAGAACTCCATATTTATATAATTCTTCATCAGTGGTTAAAACCAAGAATTCAGTACCAGACACAAATTTGACTAATTTTGCACCTTCAATTAAAGAATCAAAATTTTCATCTCTAATTTTGTGAACTTTGAATTTGTCTTTACTTTCTTCCAATTTGAACAATCTAACTGAAGTTAATTTAGAAACCACCAACAAGTTAGATTCTTCATTAAAGTCAATACTTGTGATATTTTCATCATCCAGTAACGTTAACTTACAAACCAATTTAGGCTTTTCGGTACTGGCTTTCCATATCTTAACTGTTTGATCTTGCCACATGAAAAGAAGTTTATTCTTACAAACCAATACATTTGATATTTGTTGATTTATCAATAACTTCTTATATTTCCCATCATGAAATTGTTGAACATGTTGTACAACAATTGCGCGTTCAACACCACCACTTACCAAAAAGCTATATCCTTTATTTTCAAAAATTGACATTGTTCTAATATCATTTGAATGCAATAATCTATTAAAACTGTGAGTCCACTTAGAAGTAGATTTCGAACTCACTAAATCAAATTGATGGATTTTTCTATCAACCCCAGCTGAAAAGATCTTCTCCTGATTTACATCATGAACCAAAGATAATACATCAGCTTCATGTACTTTAAAACTTTGTAACAAAGAATAATGATCTAAATCCCAAATCTTAACTGAACCTGTAGAATCTCCACTAGCAAATTGTCGTTTATTAGGTAATATAGTAAGACTCCAAACCAACGTACTTTCCGTTTTCGACTTGTCTACTCTCATGGTTGCCATAATTCTCCCCTTTGTTTCCTGTTGACTGCTCCAACTTCTTATTCTTCCATCAGCACATCCACCTATTATAGTAGTATTATCTACCCATTTAACACTTAAAACTCGAGAATCTTGTCTTTGACAAATAAGATCATATTCTAAACTACCTTTACCTCCTGAAATATCAACAATTACTACCGACCCATCATCACATCCCACAGCCAATTTCTCATTATCACTACTAATATCAATCGACCATATTATCCCAGCATTACAATCATAATTAATCAAAGGTTTCCCAGTAGTTAAATCCCATTCAGTAATATATGTAGATCCACCAATAGAAAACAATCTTAAAGATTCGGAATTATCTTCTGATTCCATAGCCCAACATAATCCTTCGATAGATCTTCCTTTGGAACCAGGTAACGTAAGTTCATGAGTCCAATTATATCTTGGATTCCATATTTCTATATCTCCATTACTACGTCCCACAGCAAGACGTAATTCAGTTGAGGGGGGTTTGCTCAACGATGATTTATGGGAGAATGCTGTGGCTGTAATTGTATGTGGAGTATAATCCACAAATCGACACCTATGAATATTCATGTTTGACAATGTGTTTGATTAGTGAATAGCTATATGTTACGTGAAAAAAAAAAATTGTGAAACTCATCTCAAAATTTTTCTGAGAATTATAGCCGCATGCTATGCGGTGGAACACAAAACTGAGAACTTACAAAGTGTTGTACAGAATATAGATTACCTACTCATACAAATCCAACAAAACTATTAATCACATTCAACAATCTAATAAACCATTTGTTTTCCGAAGTATTCAAAATCATATTAATCACCAATTCTTTCTTTTGCTTATTGTTTGTTCCTGGCTGTGTAACAATTGTTCTTTCTACAACGACATTCTTTTTAATACACCAAATAATAAACAACATAGTAACTAAACTTATTGAGAAATTCTTGATAAATTTCCATACATTGATTCCAACAATCTTTAAAATATTAAGTAATTTCCGCCTCATGATTTCATTTGGATCAAGAGGTTCCAAATATTCCGGATTGGTACCTTCTTTCCTACTTTTAACAAATTCCTTTGTAAGTTTATTTATTATTAAATTAACCTCTCCTTGCCAAGCTCGGAAATCGTCAATCACATCGTTGCTGATATTCATATTGCCTGGTGCACCACCACCTCGACGTGAACTTCCACCAGGTGGCAAGGAATATACTGAGCCGCCCAAGCGTTGAGAGCCACCAGTATTATTCCCACCCGGTTCTTGTCGGTTTATATATTCATTCAAAGACACCATAGTGTTACGTCTCGAATGAGAATATATCTTTTCTAAATTCGTACGAAATTGATCAACTGGTCTTCCTGAAATACTAGGAGTTTTCACAGAATATCGATCCCCTTGCATAAACAGAGGTGATCTAGAAGGCATTGGAACATTATGATGTCTCAATTCGTCATCAGAATTAAATTGCACATCTTTAATTTGATCCCATAAATATTCCAATTCATTTAATAATTCCTGAGCTTCAACAGTATTTCCAGCATATACTCTCATTGTATCTATCAAATAGGCAATATATCTTCTCTTAGCTTCAGTTCTACTTATGCCACTTTCTCGTTTCCAAGCATCCCATTTCTTCTTGGCCCCTTCGTCTTCAGGTGTGAATCCAATAGGTCTAGGCATGATTCCATCAACATCTCCATCGGTGGCTTGTTTATATAACCCATATAGTTTAATTCGATTCTCAGCAGGAGGACGAGGCAAGGATCCATAGTTGGATCTAGATGATAATGCTCTAACTGTGGAAATAGCCTTGACAAATACTCGATCTAAATTGTTTGGTTAGTAAAAGGTGTGTGTGGGGAAGGGACTTCAAAAGCTACTTACCAATGCTATCAGACATATCTAAATTAGGTGCTTGGTTCCAATTGAAAAGTCAGCTTGGATAGATAAAACCTTGAAAGAAAGACAGAGTGAATTATTCAAAAAAACAACCAAAATATGGGGGAGGGGGCGAGGATTTTCTGAGTATTGTTTTGGTTATATAAGATCTTTGTTTTTTTTTTCCGTTGGGTCGCCCAAATCAAAAGGTCGGTCTAGCCAGAAGTGGAGGGGGGAGGGACGAGAGGAAGGGTTTTGCCTTCCCGCACGTGAGAATTGCCACAGGAAAATGTGGATTCCTCGGGATGTAGGACATCCCAGTTTACATTTATTACAAAGTGATACTTTTGAAGATTAAAGGGTAGACAGGAAACAATTAGAAAACCTCTAATTGAGTGTATATTATTGTGTAGTTATGTGTTATTCTTGTGAACAGATGTAAGCTAATGAAATGGACCTGATCATACTCATCGAGGAAAATAGAGTACAATGGTGAGTAGTCAGCTAAAAAAAGTATTCTAGTTTGCACCAAAATAGGAACCAAATATGGCATTCAAATTTGCAAATTGCAAAATAGAATGAAATGGCACCAGAGTGTTGGCAAACAGTTAGAGGTAATCACAAAACACACACAATAATTTCACTTCTTATTCTTCTCAGTTCTCACGTTTTAGAGGCACTTACATGAATGGATCTAGAAAATCATCCTCACAAGGGCAACATCTTTAATCCACACATAAAACATCATTTCGGAAACGTTAAATATCAATTAAAACCCTATTAAGACACATTTTGTACATAAAATTTTTCTAATTTTCTGGAACATCAATTTCACCAGCGTTAATGGCATCAATGATATCATGTGGGTTTTGACCGTTAACACGACAACCAACAGATTGAGCAGTACCCAAGATTTCCTTGGCAACAGAAGCTAAAGTCTTACCAAAAGACTTTTCTCTCATTTGTCTAGCAATTTCATAGATTTCTTCTAATGGAATGTTACCAGAGTGCTTGACATTCTTTTCCTTCTTTCTGTCTCTAACTGGTTCCTTCAAGGCAGTAATGACCAAAGATGAAGCAGATGGAACAACAGAAGCAGTAGCTTGTCTGTTTTGGATTCTCAATTGGACAGTAACTTTAATACCTTTGAAATCCTTGGTGGCCTTAGCAATATCTTCACCAACCTTCTTTGGAGATAAACCTAAAGGACCAATCTTTGGAGCTAAAGCGGAAGAAGCACCGACTTCACCACCGACGGCTCTTAAGTAAAGGAACTTAACTTCACTAGGATCGAATTTTGGAGGCATATTGTATCTATTCTACTATTTGGTCTATAAAGCCTTTAGATAAAAACGAGAATAGGAGTTTATGTAAGAATTTGGAGTTGGAAATTTTTTTTTTGTCAGTGTGCGGAATAGTGAGAGAGAAGCATTGAAAGAAAAAAAAAAGAAATTGAATTGTACTGCATAGTTCTGAGTCACGTGAATTAATATAAAATGTTGATATAAACTATATCACGTGTAAATGTCACTAATTTAGGGTTGCAACCCTAGCATACACATATAATTCTTTTTTTTGCAATAAATAAATACTCTATATATTCTTATAACATACCTCCAGGGATATCTGATCCAATTCTTGAATCATCATAAAGACCACTTTCTTGTTCATCTTTGGTATCGGCCAATTGTCGAAGCATAATTGCTGGATGTTTACCTAATTCTTGTAATTCTTTGAATACCACCACGGGTTTTTCAGCCAATTTTAAAATACGTTCTTTATCTCCATAACAAATAACCAAGACATACTTTGACCAATCTTCTCGTGGGATATGATGTCTTTTCATTGCATGTTGAAGAATCTTTAAACATGAATCATCAGTCGATGCTCGTAATTGTTTAAGTGGTTCATTCCCAGACAGAGAACCAGAACTTGGTTGTCGAGCGGATTTTGATGTATGTGCTACACTATTTCCAGTAATGGACCCAGTCAGTTGTAATGATGGTTTTGTTACTGAAGGACCTACTAATGTAGCAGTTGATCCAGCATTCCCCAAAGTTGGTGTTGATCCTGATGAAGATCCTGTTTTACCTAATTTTGGTCTAGTATACGAATTATCACCTCTAGAACTAACATTCACTTTCTGTAACGAGAAATCTGAAGTTAATTTTGGTTCATTATATTTTGGTACTGTCTGTGATACTATTTTCCCTGTTCCCATAGACAAGAGAGATCCTTGAGAGAATCTGTGAGAATGAGTTGGACTGGGCACATTGGAACTGTCTCGGTGTACTGTTGTTGTTGGGGAAGGTGCATGAGAATTTCCATTTGAATTGGATCCTGATACTGGTGCAGGATGTTCTCCATCTCCCAAATATGACAAATAAGATAAATATCCATGTGCTTCACCAAAAGAAGTAGGACCAGGGTCAAGAGTAGGTGTAGGTAAAGGTTTGGAGTCTTTGACCAATCTAACTACTTGACTCAATTCATTTCTTAATCTAGTATAACTCTCATTCACTCGTTTCATTTCTTCATGAACATGTACAGAACTAGTGTTGTTTGAATGCATTTCCACCCCAAGTTTTTTCACCATTTCCTTCACCAACACCATTGATAGTTTCAATGATTCCATTGTCGTGTAATTTGTATTAATATTGATATTGTGGAGTTTGTGTTCAAGATCGTGCATGGATTTCGCAGGATATTTTTGGTGGTTATTGACAATCAATTCATTCACAGCTTTCTTGATAACCAATCGTGTATGTAATGAACTAATTCCAATCTCTTTTAAATGATCAGTGGTGATAAAAGGTAATAACGAACCATCTATATTATGATTAAGAAATGTATCCCCAATTTCTGACTTGTCGTTTCCAAGTACTGATTGCATATAAGTAGAAACCTGAGCAGCATCCCACTGAAGGAACGACTCATTGGATATGGGAGACGTCATCAATGAGTCAGAGACGACAGTCGGATAAAAAGACTTAATTGAGTGTAACTTTTATTTTGGAAAGTTTTCACAAAACCTGTTTTATTTAAGAATGATTAATTAGGTAATTTTTCTTGTTGATGTTTGGGTGCTGGTTGGTTGTGGTCTTTTTCGTTTAACCACGCGATTGCGAAAAAGCCACCCCTTTTAACTTGGTTTACTTCAAAGTACATATAAACTACAAAAGGTCTAGATCATGTCTCTCAATTCAGTTCCTCCTCAATCTGGAATTATTCATACTTTTGGATTTAATTTAACGGCATTTGAATTTGGTGGGAACTCTTCCCCTAATATTATCTTGTTTGTTGCGGGGCTTGGGAATGGACTTTTGAACGTACCATACCTCCCACAATTATCTCAAGCTACATCCAAGTTCAAATCCCTGGATGGAGAATCTTGGGGATTGGTACAAGTGTTGTTATCTTCAGCTTATTCTGGTTGGGGAACTTCATCTCTTGAACGTGATGTTAGACAATTACAAAGGGCGATTGAGTATTTCCGCTCCGACGTCGGAGGAAACAAACAGAAGATTGTGTTGATGGGTCATTCGACTGGTTGCCAAGACACAATTACTTATTTAACTAAAGCAGAACATCAACAACAAACAGAAATACAAGGGGGGATTTTACAAGCTCCAGTATCTGACCGTGAAGCGTTTAAGAATGGACTAAATGAAGTTGAATTTGATAAATTGGTTCAACAAGTGTATGATAATTACATTTCCAAGGGGAAAGAAAAAGAGGTTTTACCAGAATCATATCGGAAACTTCTGTTTAATACTCCAATTACAGCATATAGGTTTTATTCATTGGCAAGTGAAAGAGGAGACGATGATTATTTTTCTTCCTACTTGACAGTGGAAGATTACCAGGAATCATTTGGTAAAGTTGATAAACCTTTACTTGTATTGTATTCTGGTAGTGATCAATTTGTTCCTGAATATGTTGACAAACAAAAGTTAGTTGATACTTGGAAATCAGTTACTCCTGAACAATATTGGAGTGGTTATAGTAAGTTGATTGAAGGAGGAACTCACGATTTAGGAGTTGGCTCAAGTGAAGGGGCAATTAAAGATCTCGTAGAAACTGTGACGAAATTCATTAACAGTCTTTAACTAAACCTGTAGGTGATAACTAAATATATATGTCTCTTGTAGTTTTATTGTAATGCTAGAGTTTTACACAGTGGTGAAAAGCTGAGTAGTTTTTGTTTTTGTGAACTCTCCTTAAGTTTTTTCAACATGAGACCTTGAACACACATATCTTTGCAATTGTCAAACATGCCTTTCTATGCTATTGTAAATGGTCATTGTCCAGGAATTTATAACGATTGGGGAGAAGCTCAAGAGCAAGTGAATGGCTGGAGTGGTCAACATTATAGAAGATTTGAATCTCTATCTGAAGCAAGGAAATACCTTTACAGTTTTGGAAATTATTCTTTCCCAGAATATATGGGTAATACTTGTGAGTCAGACATGGATTATGATTCTGGTGACGATTCTGATTCTGATCTAGAAAAATATTATGAAGATGTTTACGTTGATGGTGCTTGTCGTGGAAATGGACGATACCCCAATCCTGCAGCAGGAATTGGTGTTTATTATGGACTGAAGGATCATCGTAATGTAGCTATGGGATTACACATGATTGAGAAAACTCCGAGGGCAACTAATCAACGTGCAGAATTACATGCTTTGCTCTATGCTTTACGAGAAGTTCTTGATGACATCAATAATGGCGATGATAATTGTAAAACCAATATTTATACTGATTCCAGTTATGCTATCAATTGTGCAAGAAAATGGGTTCGTAAATGGAGAAATAATGGTTGGAGAAATCAACGAGGAGCAACAGTAGTTAATACTGATATAATTAGACAAATAGCAGATACCATAGATGAGATTGATGATGTTTATGACGATAGAGGTTGGTCTGATCTTGAACTTTCGCATGTACCAGGACATTCCGATAATCATGGAAACCATGAAGCTGATAGATTAGCTAATGTAGGTGCCAGCAAAATGGAAGAATATTTGGGGTACTAGTTAGATAAATTAAATATACAAATGTTTATGAAATATGGAGGGGGGTGTTTTCAAAGTCCCAATTTAGAAGTTAGTTTCTCCTTTTTCAAACACACACTCAGTGGTAATGTGAACAAAATTGCCTGTGTCTTTTGCGCTACAAAGCAAGTTCTAAATTGATCATAAACTACACAATCGAATATTGTACTACAAAGTATAGCACCATCTATTATTAAGCAAAGGTTGTTATGACTGACACTGTAACTATATCCAACTATCATTTTCCAAAAACATCACGCGCAAATCATGTATAAATCACGTGTCAGTTTCCTGGGCCCCTCTAAAAATCGAAAATTTCAGAAAAAAAACATCCGATATAGTGTAACGGCTAGCACGGTTCGCTTTCACCGAGCAGACCCGGGTTCGACTCCCGGTATCGGAAAGTTATTTTTTTCAACTTTTCAATACAAACAAAAAGACATCCATCTCATCAATTTTTTTTCCACTTGATCTAAACAAATATCCAAGCAACATTATTGACTAACCATGGCTCCTAGACAATCGAAAACTGCCAAACGTAGCAAAACTCAGAACAAGACTCGAGCTATTGAATCAGAAGTATTCTCTGATTCTGCTGCGAGAAATCAAATGGAAAATCAACCAAACTTGACTCCCAAATCCAAAGTGAAAAAGTTGAGTAAACAAAAGGTCAAGAAACAACAAGCCAAAATAAGATTGTATGGGGCCAAGAGTGGTAAAGAGTATAGAGAAGATCAATTAGATATACCTACTTTGAACAAGGCGATTATCCCTGGTGTAAAAGCTAAACGAGGCAAAAAAGGTAAAAAGTTTGTTGAAGATAATGATAGTTTGACTTTAAATAGATTGGTTAAATCCATTAATGACAAGTATGATCAAGTTAATGAAAGTAAGTTGGAAAAATCTAGACGATTAGAAGAAATACGAGAGTTAAAGAGACAAGAATTGGAAAGAAAAGAACAACTGAAAATAGACAAGTTGGAAGGGAAAAAGAGTGAATTAAGAAGTAATGCATCACTTGCCCGTTCTAATAGACGAAAGAATGCCAAGGCAAGAAAAGCGGAAGAAGAGGTTGAACAAGTTGACGAACCAGTCAAGAAGAAAAAGAAGAGTGTATCATTTGCATAGACTATATACAGTTAATTTCTATTACTTAAAACCAGTTGAGTTTTCTTCTACGAAGTTCGTCCTTTCTCTTTATATTATACCAGTAAGCGTAAGCAAGACCAACTAAACTTCCTCCAATATGAGCAGCATAATCGTAAACTCCCCATCTTAATACAACACCAGCTGCATTCCAGGCAAGACTTCCCAAGAATAAGATCCAGGCTCCTCCAGGAATTGGAAAGAAGAAAAGGGCAATTGGAGCTTTAGGGATAAGATAGGAAAAAGCAGCAAATACACTGAAAACTGCTCCTGATGCACCTAATGAAGCAAATGATAAAGATGAACGCATTAATCTTGGAATAGCCAATGCTGCAAATGATGAAATAACAGCAGAATTAAGGTAAAGAATGGTAAAGTTTGTAGCCCCAAATACCGTACACAATGTACCACCAAATGATTCAAGGGCAAACATATTAACTAAAAGATGGACAAAGCTTTGATGAGAAAATGCTGATCCTAGCATAGTCCATACCGATTGAAGATTATCTTTAAACAAAATTCCATATTGCATAGTATATCTATGAAGCAGGGGAACTTTCCACATCAAGAAAACAGCAGCATTAAGGGCAACTATTGACCAAACGAGAGCTTTGGGATTTCTTTTAAAAAATTTCAAGGGTGTATAGTCAAACAAATAAGGGGTAACCACAGTAGTTGTTACGCAAAACGCCACTGTGAATATAAAGGGTTTTTTCAATTTGTCCCAATTTGATCTATTATGGTAACGATTGTAGTTGTTCCACGTATTACTTCTTCTAAATCCATTACCACTGACTTGCAGGATGATTGTTTTTTTAAAATAAGTAAATTGGCGGTAGATGTTTGGCCCAAAGGAAGACTTTAGTACCGGTGTAGTTCTTGGTACTGTAGTTTTAAGATATGCAGATGATAGTAAGTTGGCATTACTGAAAAAGTGTGCAGTTCGTAATGTACTGCCGAATTGTCTGGTAAATGGCGACAACATCGTTGGTGGTGTAGTTTTACAATGTAACTCTAATTTGTTTTTTTTTCTTCACTATACAATCTACATGAAACTTTCAAACTCATCTGGTTTCTCTTCCAATTCAATCTTACCCTTTCCTGCTAATCTAGCCGCCGCAAGGTTTTGAGTAGCCACTTGTCTTTTTACCTTTTTCGTCATTTTTTCTATTTCTGCTTCGGCATCTTCTGCATCTTGTTCAGCATATTGCATAACCAATCTTCTTCCAAGTAAATGGACCCCTTCTAATTGATTTATGGCATTTTCTGCTTCCTTCATTAAGTTAAATTCAACAAAGGCGAACCCACGAGCAGACAGATCGAATTTCTTTGGCACTCTTACAGATTTCAATTGTCCAAATGCTCCAAATAATTCTAAAAGATCTTTACGTGTAGCTTCAAATGGTAAGTTCTTGATAATAAGTTTACTTGATTTGTTTGATTTTTTGGTTGTGGAAGTAGAACCACCTTGTTTGTGAGATAATTTCAATTGCAATTTGTGTCCCTCCAAAATATGTCCATCCAAGTTTGCTATAGCAGCATTTGCCTGTTCCTTTGTTTTAAACTCAACAAATCCAAACCCCATACTTAAGGTGTTTCCTGACTTTTTTGGATCAGGTTTGGTCTTTACTGTTGCCAAAACAAAACCTGGTAATGGTCTAAACAAATCGGACAAGGTTTGTACTGTAGTTGAGAAGTTCAAGTTCTTAACAAATATAGCTACAGTTGGTCCTTCAATAACATCTGCAGCTTGGGAAGGTTCTTCCATAATTTCATGTGCAGTAACTTTAGCTTCAACAGCTTGTTCAACTTCAGGAACACTAATATTTTCTTCAGGTTTAGGTTCACGAAGGAATAAATCTACAGGACCCTTTTCCAAATAAAGAATACTAGTTTTAAATCTTCTATAAGCCAATTTTGTGAATGCTGCTCTTGCACTAGGAGCATCTCTAAATTCAACAATGGCTATGGTTCCTGCTGGGGGCATCAACATTCTCTTTAATTGACCATATTCACTAAACAAACTACCAAGTTCTTCAATAGTAGTACCAAAGGGGAAGTTCTTTACAAGAATAATCTTATCATCACGTTCTTTTCTATCAAAAGAAGTCAAATCAATTCCTCTATCTTCGAAATATTTTCTGACATCACCAATAACATGAGCTTCTGCTAAAGCTTGCTTAACTGCAGAACTTGAACTTTCAGGATCAATCAATTGTGCTTTGGTTAATCCTAATTTGGAAGCAACAGATTCCAATACAGAATCATTGTTCATATATAATGAATTCCAACTGAATTGTGTCTTTGCAGCCTGAGCTTTCTTTTTCAACTCACGTTGTTTCTTCAAAGGCAAGTTTTTCAAGTCAAACTCACTAAGTCTATGATCTTTCTTTTTATCTCCTGCTAAAATATGTAATAATCGTCCTTGGAAAATCTGCTTATCTAAGGATTTATATGCTCGTACTGCATCTTCAGGGTTGGCAAATTGTACATAGACAAATCCCTTTGATTTTCCGGTTCTGGTATCTATAGCAATGTGAACTTCTTCGAGAGCACCATAAGGTTGAAACAAGTTTCTGAAATCTTGTTCTGTAGAATCATACAAGATATTTCTAATAAATAATCTTCCAGTTTCTTGAAGTTTTTCAGCAGTTTGTTCTTCTGGGGTTTTTTCAACAACCACGGGGACTAGTTTTCTTGGTTGGGACTGTTCTTCATGTTGTTCTTCATGTTGTTCTTCATGTTGTTCTTCGGATTTGGTTTCCTGTTCTTCATTTTCTTTTATACGTATTCTACGTGATTTCAACCAATCTAAATCAGACACATTTTCATTTGCTGCCAAATTGTCTTCTACTTGCTCTTTCTTAGGTTCTTCCAAATCTGCAAGACTCATCATTTGTTCTTCTTCTTCCTCGTCGTCATTGTTCTTAGCATTGAAATCAGTATATTCGTCGTCACTTGCATTATCTTCAACTTGAAGAACTTCATGCTCTCTAGCTATTGACTTTCCCTCATTCTGTTGATTCAAGGCATCTTCCAACTCCTTAGCAGATGGACCACCTGATCCATCAGCAATGGAATCATTTGCCCATGATTTCACTTGATGTGATGGTTTCATAACTTCCATGAATTCTCTTAATTTGGGATTCTTAGCAATCTCCTCATCAATTTCAGAAGCTCCTTTAATTTTCTGTCTTTTAGCTTGAGCTCTATTTTCTTGTTCAATCAATCTCTCCTCTTCTCGTTTCAATCTTTCTTCATCTCGTCTTCTTTTTTCCTTGAATGAAAGTGGAACATTTGGATCAGAAAATGTCTTGGCTAATTCTACATCTATTCTGGCAGTATCTATAAATGATTTGTTAAAAAATCGAGCTGCTTGTTCAGCATCTTCACTTGATTTATACCCAATGAATGCAAATCTTCTCGATTCTCCATTTCTCTTTTTCATTAATTTAACATCAGTCACATCTCCTTGTTTGGAGAAAAACTCCCTTAATTTTTCTTCAGTGTAGTACTTAGGAAGGCCCTTTACTATAAGACGAGACATTGCTGTGTATGCTTTGTATATGATAAGAAATATGTTTAAAGAGATGCGATGTCTCGCTAAAAAAAACTCCTAAAAAAAGAAAAAAAAGACTGAGCCGCATGATATTTAAATGGTGCAAAAAAACAATAATCAATTCTTCCTCAGCGGTTAACAACTTTATCAAAAATGGAACTTATGGATCATTTGGGAATCCCTATTAGAGGAGAAAGATCATTGATCAACTTGATATTTTGGGCTAAAGGCATTACATGTTTAATTATCTTGTTTTATTTAATTCTTGTCTATCAAGTTATTGCAATCAGTTGTACAATATTATCTGCCATAATTCCGGACACAGCAAATGTACTAAGAATCAACTTTGGTAATTTGTTTTGGGATGTTTCCTTATATTTACTTGTATGTATGGTATTAAATTTCTTCAAACTAATATACTAACTTTCCAGCGTTTAAATAATGTTAAATTTAAATTAATTGGTGATCCTTTAGTTTCAACTCCGGCAATAATTGTAAGCAATCATGCATCATTGGCGGACTATTTTATTATTCACTATCTAGCAAGAGTATCTGTGTTGGGTTATTATAGTCCATTAGCACCAACTCATTCTGAAAAGATAAACTTGCCTGTAGTTAATTTCTTTTCTTGGTTTCTTGTTTGGAGAGTTCCCACAATCAAGATCTTACTTCATATGTTGAAATGTGATGAAAATTGGGAAATAGATCAAAAATCAGTTGCCTTTGTGTTTTCAAGATTATTAAAAACTAAAAATTCCCAATGGATAGTCATATTCCCCGAAGTAAACATTTGGACAAGAGAAGGTGCTGGTTTACAACGTCAACTAAGTGAAACTTATTTCCTACCTCAATTCACTCATTTGCTCTACCCTAGATTCTCAGGGTTTTACAATGTTATTACTGCTCTTTCTGATATCAGACCCAAACCTTATTCAAATCTTTATGATATAACTATTTTATATACCAGAAAAGATACCAATGAAATTATGTATCGACCACCAAGCCTACTAGAGTTTTTTTCCAGTAAAGTTCCAATTACAGTTACAATCCATATCAAAATTCGTTCAGTTGTCAGAATTCCTGAGAAAAGACGAAAGTTAGAAAGATATTTGGAACATTTATGGAGGAATAAAGATAAATTAATCTGTCAATTGAAAGCAGAAAATGAATCTGAATATATAAAACTATAAATTTAATAATCTTGAATTCTTCCAATTGGTAAACTATATATTCTCGATTTATTTGCTTCATCTCTTTGAATTCTGTAAAAATGATCAGTAAATCTATCACCACGGATGTGAGTCAAAAACTTTTCATCATGAGTAATCACAATCAATTGAAAATTCAGTTGTGCCTTTCTATATTCAATAATATGATTCAAAGCTTCTGCCAATGATTCAGAATTCTCCAGATCCAAGTTAGTTGTTGGTTCATCCAATGCAATCATCCCACAATTAGCACCAAAACATTCAGCCAAGGCCAATCGAATAAGAATACTGGCAAGAACTTTTTGCCCAGCTGAACATCTACCTCTCATATCTAATTCACTGGCATTCTTAACCATAACTACTCGATAATTGTAAGAACGATTCCCCTTTGCTTGTAGATTTACATCACTCTTGATTGCAATAGTAGAGATATCGGAACCTTTATATGTCTGAGACCATAATTCACCCAAAATTCTATTGATATCTTCCATTTTAATACTATGATATTTCATGATGGCATTATCGAGTGCTTTTGAATAGTTCTGAATATCATTTGAAACCAACATGTTTGTTTGTAATTTGATCCATTCTTCATGATATGCTTGGTTGACATTTTTATATTCTGTTTCCAACTCTTTATGTAAACCTTTTATTTGATCTTTAATTTGCTTGACTTCTCCAATCTTTCCTGCATGTTCCGAGGTTAAGTTGGTTATTTCTTGTCGTAATTTCTTTGACTGTTCTTGGTATTCTTCCTTCTTGTTTTGAGCATTTTCAATATCAATACCATTAATTTCAAATTCAGTCTCTTCGAGTTTTTTGATTTGAGCACGATAGTCAATATTTGCAATGATGTTGTGCTCTGTCTGGGAAGCTTCATACACTTGTTTCTCAAGAGCATTTACGTTGGTTGTGTTGTTCTGAATTTCTTCATTTAACTTATCGACCTCACTGGAAACTTGTTTCATCTTGGAGGTGTTTTCTTCCAATCTCATCAGATCGTTATTTTCAAATTCAATAATGGCATCTTCAAGATTTTTGAATGACAAATTCAACTTTTGGATTTTCTCCACCTCATTATGCATCAATTGTTCACTATGACGATGCTCTTCTTGAACTTGTTTCAATACTTGAGTTCGCTCATCTTTGATTGAATGTAACTCAGTCAATGTATCTTTGCTTTTATCCATATTCTTTTGGAGTTTTTCAAGGTTACTTTCAGTTTCTTTGATTGATTCCTTGATGTTTTTAATTTCCGATAAAGAAGTTTCAAGTTTACTAATTTGTAATTTAATATCTTTGACTCTATTTTCCAAGCGTTGTTGTTCTCGTTGTACGACGTATTTTGATTCAGTAAAAGTGTTTACCTTTTGACGTTCTTCCCTCATCAAATTACTCTTTTCTCGTTGAAGTGCTTGTAATTCACTAATGGATAAAACTGCAGTACCAAAGTCATTAATTTCCTCAGTTATTTCATCAACTTGCAGTTCTAAATCAGTGATTTCACTGTTCAATCGGACTATTTCGGAAATAGGTTTTCTCAAACTCAGTCCATCTTCCAAAGACTCTTGAATGGATTTAAACTCCAGCTCAGCATTTTTCAATTGTTCCGACAATGTAACTTGTTTTGCCTCTAATTCCTTTTCGGTAGTTTTTAAAGCTTCTACATGCTTCTGACATTCACGTAAGTTAATAATATCCAAATTAATTGCTCTAACATCATCGAGATCTTTTTTGATTTCGACAGATTGATTTTGTATTTCCTTGATTTTCTTTTCATCAACCGTTTGTTTGAGTTCGGTGATGAACTTTTGAAGAGAATCTCCTTCAAATGATCTCTTACATAATAAACAGTGTTTGTTTTTCTCGGCAATAGAAATTGCCGTTATATTGAAATGTTTGGTGACTTCTGAAGTATTAACATCCTCCATTACACTTCTATAATTCTCTTCTAACTCATCAATCACACCTTCGTAGTTGTCTATTTCATCTTCTTCAATCACTTGGGTGATTTTCTCTTTGAGATTATTTATCTTTTTGGCATTTTCAAGTTCAGATTTCTTGTTTGAATCTATTAATGCCTTGTTTGTTTCAACTTCACCAGATAATTTAGCTGCAAACTTTTGTTTTTCTTCAAAAACTGTTTTCAATTCGGTGATTTTATCATTCAATGGGGACTCCCCTAAATCAAGATCAAATTTCTTGCCGACTAGCTTTTGATAACTCGTTTCAGTAGATTTAAGTAATCTTTCAATTGTTTCATTTTTAGATTTGATTCCATCTTGTAAAAAATTAACTTTTGATCGCAAGTCGGATTGTTTATTACTGAGTAATACCTTTTTTGATAATTCTTCCAATTCAATATCTAATTTAGAAATTTCAAAATTTGATTGATCGATTTTCTGATCAAGTTCTTGAATCTCATTGGAAGCTTTCTTGTCATCAAGTTTCTTGCTGGCATCTGCAAGCTCCTTCTTTCTAGAATCTAACACTGATTCATCATTATCCAACGATTCCAATCTTCTTTTCAATGATACAAGTTTGGTATTATTTGAATTAAAATCACCAGAAGCATACTCTTGATGTTGTTCTTCTCGTGAAATTGAACTTAAAATCTCCTGCACTTGAGCTTGCTTTTCTGTTTCAACCGCTTTATTATCTGCAAGCAATTTCTTTTCATCTTTAAGCAATGATTTGAGTTTATGATCAACTTCAGAACTAAACACGGGAATTTGGTTCTTTGTTTCTCCTGAAAGTTGAAAATCTAACGTATTTGCATTATTGGTCATTAATTGAGAAATCTTGTTTAAATTATCTTCATATTCTGACTTTTTAGCTCTTAATGAACCATCGAGTCTGATTAATGAGTTGTAGTCGTTGATTTTATTTTTAAGTTGATTATTCAATTTCACTTGTTGCTTTTGTAATTCTTTAATTTGTAATTTCTTTTCGTCAGTAATTGACGAAAAGTTTTCTCTTTTATGCATTAATTCTTCATCAGATCCTGGCAAAATTTCAATCACCGACTTTGTTCTTTCAATTTGTTCTTCCAATGATTTCTTCTTTCTTAACAAATTTTCATAATCACTCAATGTTCTTTGAAATTCTTGGTTAGAAGCAAATAGCATTTCTGCTTCCTTTTCTTTCTTTTCAATTTTAATATTAAGCTCAGAAATCTCTTCGGTGAAAGTTTCCACTGATTGGTTCATACTTACCAACTTATCCTGAACTCTTTGTGCTCTATCCTTGTCAATCTTCAAATGTTGAACACTTTGTTCGATCAATTTAATATCAGTGGTCATTTCCTTTTTAATATTCTTTAAATTATCCAAAACTTTAATAAACTTTGAAGCTTCAAATATATCATCGAATCTCTTTTTCAAAACTGAAGCTTCGCTTAATGGCCATAAACTTTCATCTTGATGACAGAATATAACATAATCCAATATAGATCTTGATGCACCTAAATATATAGGAGTTTGTGCGTCCAATTCTGAATTCTTGGTAGATATACTAATCTTGTCACCCTTGTCGATCAACGTCAATTGTCCTTCCATGGTCTTGAAAGTTAATGTTGGTGCTGCAGAACCGCGTCCTTGTTTCTTACTAAGTTGTACAGTCCTGGTAGTAATCATACTTTTACCATTGACGTTTCTGAATGCCAATTTGATTTGACCACTAACATTGGCACGTCCTGAAAGACTAGGATCATGAACAAATGCCCCACCTTTGGAATTTGGAGGTAAATCACCTGTAGTAGCATATTTCAAACATTCAATAACTGTAGTTTTACCTGTCCCATTTTGTCCACATATTAAAGTCAAGGGGAATCCAAATTGGATTGTCTCTTCATTCTCTGGTTCAAAGGCACGTATCCCTTTAATTGAGAGTTTGTATAGACTCGACATGTAGATGTTTTATAACTAGTAAGTTATTTTGCAAGAGAAGAAAAATTGCGCTTTTGTTTTGTTAAAAAAAAATGTAAAGTTCTATGAAATATATATATATATATCTATTTAATATGAGCTTTTGATAATTCATCAGCAATAAGATCAACACTGGAATCCTTTTCTTCGAGTGTGATACCTGCCAATTCCTTTTCTAAAGTATCTAAATCGAGATCTTCTTCTAAAGTATCTTCTTCTTCTTCCTCTTCTTCTTCTTCTTCGTCACTGTCAATCTCTTCTAATTCGTCTAATTCATCCAATTCCCCAAATCCTCTTTCTTCAAATAAATCATTGATAGCTTCAATATGTTCAGAATCTTCTTCAAATCTATTACCATTCAATTCTAAATATTTCAAATTTGGTAATTTAGAGGCAATAGCATCAGCTAAAACTCGTAAACTATCAACTTCCAATTCATTATATTGTAACTTTAATGTCAACAATTTCTTCTTTTCATCGCCACTATTTAAAGCTTCAACTAATTTCAATGATCCCTTGTTCTTTAATAAAGAATCATTAAGGTTTAATTCAACCAAATCATTCCAACTAGATAAAGTTTCAGCTAATCTTATAGCACCATTTGTAGTAATAGTATTATCTTGAAGATCAAGTACTTTTAATTTCTTATTATGAGACAATCCCTTTTCAATTAATTTAGAAATACCTGCTGGTCTGATACCATTTTGATATAATCTAACAACTTCCAAATCTTGATGATTTCTTAATCCAACACACAAATAATTGATAGATCCATTTTCTAATCTATTTCTACCACAAATAAATGTCTTTAATGAAGGTTTCCCTGCAAGTTTCTTAGCTTTAGCTAATTTGAAAAGTGATCCTCCTATTCTAGATCCTGCAAATGGTCCCATACCATTATTTGATAAGATTAAATGTTCAATAGAAATAGCCTTAGCTAAATAATCTTCAATTGGGTCAATAGTTTGTAATCCAAATGCATTATCACTAAGATTAATTACTTTTAAATTTGGTAATTTCAATAAAGCAGGTAATAAATATTGTAATGATTGAGGAATTTCAGTGTTTAATCTCCCAGTGTATAAATCGGAAAAGTTAACTTCAACAATAGTGTCCTTGTGAGTTAATAATGCTTCACTTAAAGCCTTGGATGCTTCAATACCAATAGTATTTCCAGAAAAATCAATCTTAGCCACATTCTTTTGAGCGGTTAATTCAGCAAGGTATTTTTCAATATCAGATTCAGTGTTAAACTTAATTTGCTTTCCTGCAATAGAATAAGTTGTTTCTGGAGTGATTCCCAACTCCACATCTACAGTCGCTGATGCCATTTTCGTTATAAGGTGAAGTGTATTCGAGAAGATCAAAACAAGTTTCTGTAAAAAAAAAAAATTTTTGAATTGTGTTCACGTGATTGATTCTACCAAAAAAAAAGAAAATTTTTCCTATTTCAAATTTGTAATGGACAAAGCGTTGTACTAGAAGTAATTACACTAAACATGTCTGGTAGATTCCCAAGTAAAGCTCCTTCAAAGGAGGAATCCACATTCCAAAAGATTAAAAATACTCCAGCTTTTATTGTTGGTACTCAAGTTGCCTTGTTCGGTCTTGGTGTCTTGTTCATTCAATCACCATTAATGGATATGTTGGTTCCACAATTATAAGTAAATCTACATTTGAAGCTACATGCATTTGCTGACGTTATTTAGAGTTTATGATTTTGGTGCTGATTAGTTATTGGGATTCCTGTATATATTTCAATATAATATAAATTATTAAAGGTTGAAACTGTAGAGTTAACAAGCAAATGATAATACAACCAGATAAAGCAATTGTTCTGGGATTTTCTTGTTTAGGTGAATTATGACTGGCCAAGAACTAGAAAGAATTGAACTGTTAGTATTATCTGTAATTTACAATAACCCTGGTTACCCCTCTGTATGCATGTAATATCTGAAGTTAGTGTACTAGAAAATATTGGCCTAGTCCAAGATTGCAAAAAACGTTAACTATCAGAAGTGGATTTCTTTACTGATCCAATGTTTTACAAACATCGTTTTACAGTTCCACTAGTAGTAACATTATTACCCCTCCTTCACGTCATTCCATCTACAACAATTAAATCAATCTAAATAGAGCGGTTTTTGTTTTTGTTTTTGTTTGTTTTTTCTTATGATGATTGTTAATTGTTCCCCTCCCCCCACCATTAAAACTGTAACGTCAAAGAAAAAAATCACATGTATGTATAACTTACATTTTCCAGGGTTTAAAGTGATTTTCCATTGTTTTCTTTAACAGGAATATGAATCTGAATTCAAAGTAAGTTTATTGGGAAATGTTTAAATAAGTAAGCATTTGTCAAAATCCCAACAAACTGACAATTTCTTGAACAGACAAACTCCCCCATAACAGGGAAGAAAATTACTAGGAATAGGCACGGAAAATCGGTATTATTAGCCGGATCTGTAGAACAGTTCTTTTTTTTTTCATTCCCACAAAAATTGTGGGGGTGGCATAAACAACCAACAAAAGTGAAAAAAAAAAAAGAAAACATCAGGTGATTTTGTTTGCAATCAACCTGATAAGGTTAAAGAAATGTTTTCTAATTGTTGCAACTAAACTAACATAACCAGTTCCTGTGATAGTTACTGATTGCATATTAAAAGTTAGAAGGTGTGTTTGTGGTCACCTGGTCAACTTGAGTATCAAAAGATAACCCTAGGGGGAGGCTACTACAGTCCCACATAACAAATCCGTGTTTAGCTTATTTTAGAAATCTACAATTGGCCTTTTCTAGTAATTACCAAACTGTAAATTTTTCACTTTCTCTGTCTCATGCTCCGAGAATTAACGTGGGGAATAATTAAGCCTTCGTTCTAGACATGATAGTTAGATTAACTCCGGATTCTTTTTTTTTTTTTTGCTCCTCGGTTTTTCTACTGCTTATCAAACCTCGGCATAATGGATTGTATGATATTCTTTACAGTTTTAAACTTCTGTACTACAGTTAGATCTATATTCGCTCTATTGTCTATCATATTTTTGCATATGGATATCATAACCAGTTTCAGGTGGCCTAATTACACCTGTTCATTTTAAATTCGGTCTTCTAACACGTTAAAAAAAATGTTCCGACTTTTCATTCTCCGTTTTTTCTCTTCCCCCACTAATTCTCCGTATGCACATGTTAAAAGAAAAAGGGAATTTTACTTTAGTTTAAGATTCACCTAAGGGCAATATTAACTTACTAGCGAACATCTATATAAACAATCTCTTGTACTCACTGCACATTCATGTAATTTCAATTACCCTGTATATCCCCAAAACAAATCCCCCTTTTCTGGACAATTTTTGCATAGGTTGAAAAAAAAAATTAAATGTGCCAAAAAGCTGTTGTTTTGTGGGGGGGAAATAGTCTAAAAAAACTTGGCCCCGACAAAAACAAAAAAATCTTACTGTGATATTTTTTCGGCAATTGTTATAAATAACCAGGATATTTCCCCCACATGATTTTTTTCTCTCTTTTCTCCTTCTTTCTTTTTCCTTCTTCTTTTCATTACAAGTTGGCCTTGTTTCTATCTCTTTTAAAACTTCGTCACCTAGTATATTATATTCACAATGGCTTCTACTACCAAGACTGTCAACTTAGCTAAGGGCCCAGACCCAAAGACTCTGATTCAAACTGAAAGAGCTGCTTCCAAGTTTGATCCTGTCAAGATGCACTATTTCTTGGAAGGTAATCAAGAAAGAGCTGAAGAAATAAAAACCTTGATGCAACAAATGGAAAGAGATCCAGTTTTGTTTACTGACCAATCTTACTATGATTTAACCAAGGAACAACAAAGAGCCTTGACTGCTGTTAAGATTAATCGTGTTGCCAGATACTTGGAAGGTGATTCTATTGATACTTTCAACAAGAGATTATCTTTGATTGGTATCTTTGATCCTCAAGTTGCTACTAGAATCGGGGTTAACTTGGGTTTATTTATTTCTTGTATTAGAGGTAATGGTACTTATGAACAATTAAAATATTGGGCTTTAGATAAAGAAACTGCTCAAATCAAGGGTATATATGGTTGTTTTGCAATGACTGAATTGGCTCATGGTTCCAATGTTATGGGTCTTGAAACTACTGCTACTTTTGACAGGGCCACTGATGAATTTGTTATCAATACTCCTCATATTGGTGCTACTAAATGGTGGATTGGAGGTGCTGCTCATTCTGCTACCCACACTACTTGTTACGCCAGATTAATTGTTGATGGTGAAGATTATGGTGTCAAGACTTTTGTTGTTCCATTAAGAGACTCTAACCACGATCTTATGCCAGGTATTGCTGTTGGTGATATTGGTTCTAAGATGGGTAGAGATGGTATTGATAATGGTTGGATTCAATTTTCCAATGTTAGAATTCCAAGATTCTTTATGTTGCAAAAATTCTGTAAAGTTTCTAGAGAAGGTGAAGTTATTTTACCACCTTTGGAACAATTATCTTATTCTGCCTTGTTAGGTGGTAGAGTTATGATGGTTTTGGATTCTTATAGAATGATTGCTAGAATGGCCACCATTTCTTTAAGATATGCCATTGGTAGAAGACAATTCAAGGGTGACAATGTTGACCCAGATGATGAAGAAGCTCTTGAAACTCAATTATTGGACTATCCATTACATCAAAGAAGATTATTACCTTATTTAGCTGCAGCTTATGTTGTTGCTACTGGTGCTCTTAGAGTTGAAGAAACTATTCATGAAACTTTGTCTTATTTGGATGATGCTGTTGATGACAATAACGATGAAGCTATTATGAAGTCTATTGATGCTATGAAGTCTTTGTTCATTGATTCTGGTTCTTTGAAATCTACTTGTACTTGGTTGGGTGCTGAATCTATTGATCAATGTAGACAAGCTTGTGGTGGTCATGGTTATTCTGCTTATAGTGGTTTCGGTAGAGCTTACAATGATTTCGTTGTTCAATGTACTTGGGAAGGTGACAACAATGTTTTGGGTGTTAACATTGGTAAGCCATTGGTTAAGCACATTATTGCTATTCAAGATGATGGTAAGGTTGTTAGAGGTAGTTCTGATTTCTTGAACCAATTGAAGCAATTTACTGGTTCTAATGCTTCAAAGATTGTTTTGGACAGTGTTTCTGACTTGAATGATCTCAAGAAGATTGTCAAGGCTATTGAAGTTGCCATTATTAGATTGGGTGCTGAAGCTGCTACTACTTCTAGAAAGAGTTCTCTTGATTATGTTGGTGCTGAATTGGTTACTTTGTCTAAGTTAAAGGCTCATCACTACTTGTTATCTGAATATGTCAGAAGAGTTGAATCTCATGATGACAAGAGTTTGATTCCATACTTGGTTCCTTTAGGTAGATTATATGCTGCTACTATTGTTTTGGAAAGATTTGCTGGTGTTTTCTTGACCTTTAATGTCATTTGTCCAAAGGTTATGGCTGTTTTAACTTCAACTCACATTCCAAACTTGTGTGCTGAAATTAGACCAAATGTTGTTGCTTATACTGATTCCTTCCAACAATCTGATATGATTGTCAATTCCGTTCTTGGTAAATACGATGGTGACATTTACGAAAACTATTTCGACACTGTCAAGACTTTGAACAAGCCTTACAACTACAAGGCTCCTTACTCTGGTGCTTTAGAAGCTATGTTGAACAGACCTTCTCTTGAAGCTAGAGAAAGATATGAAAAGACTGTTGAAACTGGTGAAATCTTGTCCAAGTAAGAGTGATTTATTTTTTATGAGTATCTATTTATGTTTATATATGATTTCAAATGGATTTAAAATTTGTTAATACAGTTGTAGATTGTAAAGAATCTAGTGAGAGCTTGTGAAGGCTTGTGAAGGAGCTATTTTTCAGGTGCAAAATAAGACCATTCTTTCAGGGGGAAGCTTTATTCTTTTTTTTTAACGTGGGGCAAACGAACATAACCCCTCTGTGCCCCACCTATCGTCCGACAGGGGGATATCTTCGAAATACCCGTGGAAATTATATAACCCCCCTCCTAATCTATTGAACTTTTCAATTATGTTACAAACCATAAGGTTAATTGTTTTGTATTTATGCCTTGGCGGACTCCACGAATCAGTAAAACAACCTTTACCTCCGGAGTTGGAGAAAGGTGGGGCATTTCAATTCTTAACTGTGTTGGCACTATTGATTACTATAATTTACATTATCCTTCAAATATTTAGTTTTAATGTGAAGTATGTCTATCTACTTGCTAGTAACTTGGAATTCCAAGTGACTGTGGGATATTGGACAATGAAGGCTTTGAAATTGAATCCAGTCAACTATGAGCGAAGTCTATGGTTGGATATCAAGATTCATGCAATACCTTTTTTGTACCTTTTTTTAGATTCTCATCCAAAAGGAAGTGTAAAAACATCTACATCCCTAACAATTGTCTTTATGTTGATATGGTGGGCATACATTGAAGGTAATGTTTACTTGAATCGAGTAACATCGTATCCCTATGGTATGTTGAATAACAAGAACCTTGTTCAAAGGTTTATTTGGATTGTTGGATTAACAACTCTAAGTTGTTTCAATTATATAGTCCTAGAAATAAGAGATAGGTTAATCAAACTCTGTTAATCAAACTCTCATATACATAATATATAAATAAATACTAATCATAAACAGAATCTATCTGGATAATTTAGCAGCAGCTTCCTGGGTTTTTTCATGTCTTTCTCTTTCAATCAATCCTGGTCTACTCAACATTGCTTCCAAATCTTCCGAGTATGGTGCTTTGTGAGAAGATGGATCATTAACATCTCTAATACTACCCAAATAATTGGTATAGATATCACCATTATATCTACCAATCAAAGAATGAAGGAAGTTGTCTGGTTGTTGGAATGAATCAGTCAATCCAATAACAAATGGTCTAACTTGTCCACATAATGTTTGTGGGTATTCAATAGTAATGTACTTGGCAACAGCTGGAGAGATAACACCATTCTTTAAGAATTCATCAATAAATGGACCTAAAATACTGGTGACGACATACAACTTCATCAAATTTTCCAATTGAGGTCTAAGTGGAGAATTGGCACCAACATCCTTTTCCAATTTTTGATGGAAAGATTCCAACAAGTAATAATGACATCTTAATTTAGATAAAATCACTCTTTGAGAACTGATGGCATCCCAAGATGTATTGGAAATAGGAATTAAATCAACAGCAATCTTAACAATAACCGAAGCAATTGCCTTCAAGACACGGTCAATATCATCAACATGGTCAGCCTTTCTGATAACTGCCTTCTTAGCCTTACGTAAAGTAGGAGCATCATTAAGGAATTCTAAAGTGGAATCCTTTAATTTCTTACCACTCAAAATCTGTTGTACTGTTTTAATAATAGTCTTACCTGTAGACATACCTAAAACATTATTATCACCTTCCCAAGTACATTGAACTGCCCAATCATTAATAGTCTTACCAAAACCATTATAAGCAGAATAACCATGACCACCACAAGCTTGTCTACATTCATTGACCAAATCAGCAGCCAACCAAGTTAAAGTGGATTTCAAGGAACCGGAATCAACAAATAATGGCTTGGTACCATTGATGGATTGTTTTAATAACAACTTGTCCTTGGTAGCAAGAGCCTTGTCCAAATTAGTTAAAAGGTCACCATGTTGACATTCTAACCTATAAGTACCAACAGCAGCAGCATAAGTCAAGGCCAAATAAGGTAATAATCTTCTTTGATGTAATGGATAATCTAACAACTTGGTTTCTTCCTTGGCACCTTCTTGCTTGAATTGTCTTCTACCAACAGCATATCTCAAGGCAATAGTGGTGTATCTAGCACCAATTCTATAAGAATCAGTGGCCATACCAACTCTACCATCCAAAAGAGAAATATAAGACAATTGTTCCAAAGGTGGTAAAGTAACATTACCACGACGATCAACTTTACACCATCTTTGCAACATGAAGAATCTTGGAATTCTGACTTCAGTGAATTGAATCCAACCATTGTCAACCCCTTGTCTTCCCATCTTGGCACCAATATCACCAATAGCAATACCGGGTAATAAATTGTGTAATGAATCTCTCAATGGCACAATAAAAGTCTTGACACCATAATCAACATCTTTAACAATTAATCTAGCATAACAGACTGTATGAGTAGCAGAATAAGCAGCACCTCCAATCCACCATTTAGTAGCACCAAGATGAGGAGTGTCAATAATGAAAGAATCAGTGGCTTCATCAAAAGTAGCAGTAGTTTCACAACCAGCAACATTAGAACCATGTCCTAATTCAGTCATACCAAAACAACCATACATATTCTTAACCTTACCAGCTTCCTTGTGTTTAGCCCAGAATTCATATTGTTTATCAGTACCATTACCCTTGATACAATTTAAAAACAAACCTAAATTGACCAACATTCTAATACCTAAAGAAGGATCAATAACAGTCATCAATTGTAATCTTCTAAAGAATTTCCTGGAAGGTTCAGTTTCAATATATTTACTCATTTTTTCAATTCTTCTAGTAACAAGAATACGTTCTTCTTCTTGTGTGTTGTCAAAATGTTCCACACTGGTTTGTAAAGTGGTATCACGTTCAATTGATCGGTAAAGATTCAAAACTTCATCAGATTTTTCCTTGTTACCTTCTAAGAACTCGTGCATTTCCTTGTGGTCCCAATTAGTACGAGCTCTTTCTTCGGCAACATCTCCAGCAGGGTTAGGTGGTTCAACATTACTGATAATTCCACGAACAACTTTTGCTTTAGTGTCGGGATCTTTTTTTGCAGGTCTATCGAGGAATTTAATGCTTGGTGAGAGAGCCATGTTTTGAAGTAGTTAACTGAGATAGTTAAGAGATGAGAAAACAGAAAAGAGAAAAGAGAAAAAGAAAAAGAAAAAGAGTATAATTTATTGATCGGGATTCTCCAGGATTTCCCTATTTATTTATATTGTAATTTGACAAGTTTTTGAAAAAAAAAAAACTCCAAGGGTGGGGATGGCACAAAAGAAAAAGTCAATTCCCCCCACATGCAATAAAAATTTCACCAAAAACTCCGTATTTTTATCCGTTTGGTTTATTTGGTTTCGTTTCAATTGAGTCTATGTACTGATGTGGAGATCTAGTTGTTATTGAATTTACTTGTAGTTCTTTCTATTACCTTCTGTGGACACAGTAACTTCCAAGTAAACGTTTTGTGGGGTAAACCTTGGTCCTTTGCTCGGTAGTTTTTATTTTTCCTCCCTTTTTTTTATCCATGGAACAAAAAAAAAAGATTTCCCGGTACGCGGGGTCTGCCATTCTTCTAACAAGGTTTTGAAATGTGCATTAAACCTTTCGATTTGTAGTGGGGGCGGGGGGCATTTTGTATGTAACTCTTTGTAGAATGATTTATTTTTTTAAAAATTAGATAGTGTTGACTAAGAGTATTTGCGCACATGAAAAATTTGAGATTTTAATTAATACACTCTTGTACTTTAATTTATTCAGTCGGGGAAACGTTTTTTTATGGCATGATAATTTGTTGAACAAGATTAGGTTTGCCATTCCTTTTCAAGACTTACCTCTTTTAGAAACTCTACTTCCGAGTTATTCGGATTTCTTGACCGCGATTACCCGGTGTACGATACGATTGTTGTGATAAGAAAAAAAATGTTAGTTCCTCGGCAAGTTAAGAAACTTAGCTTGTACAAGTAGTGGGTATTGTTTAATTGAAGATGGAGTGTAAAATATTGGCTTTGGCATTCCCACTTATGATCTATCTGTATAATCTTTCTAGTAGTTTCCAGGTTATCCCAAAAAAACTTGCCAAAATTGTTAGAAATGAATTCCCCAGAAAAATATTAAAAAATACCTTTTCAGACTTCGAGTTTCATATACATGTTTTCCTTGCTAAGAACAATTATTCCCATGAGCCAGAGTAGTCCCAACTTATATATTTCCTGGATTATAAAGCAAAGACTTTGTAAAAAAATTAACTGCTTATAATTTAAAATTCAGATTCTGAGTTTCGAAAATAGCTCCTGGTAGCTTAGTTGGTTTAAAGCGCGAGACTGTAATGATGTTACCTCAAAGTAATCTTGAGATCGGGTGTTCGACTCACCCCCGGGAGATTTTTTTTCAATTGTAGTTACTTTATTTTTGAATATCTACGAGAAGTGTTCATGTGTGCAAGAGTAGATAATCATTCAAGAGAGGACAATTATTGCAATATCATCGGCAAATACAAGAATCAGCAATGGACTTAAACTTTATCAAAGACTGGATTCTACCTGGAGGCATATGTTTGGAAGGAACATACAGGAGTAGAACAGTCCTGGCAAAAACAGTCATGGTTTAGAAATTAGTGATAGTTGTCATGCTTGTTTATTGTATATCCGAGGCATAAATACATATTTGTTCATGATTCGGGTTTAACCAAGTTAGATGATAATATAAAAAAAAGCAATTTTTTAGAATAACTAATCAGAATACGCTTATAGCTTATTAACTATCAATTCCTACGGAGATAGTTACCAAACATCTTCGGAAGAACTGGAGATAGATCGGTTATATTTTTTTTGTTATTAATTACACATGTGACGGAAAAATAAATGTCACTTCCAACCTGTAAAACTTTACAGGTTATCCCCAATCTTACAAATAAAGACTAAGCCATCACTGCCAGTTTTGGTCATTTTTTTAAAACCCAACACACACTCTTTCGTGTTTTTCCCAAAGGTTCCGATTACACACACTTCTTTTTTCTTTTTGAAACTGTTATAAAACCAATTGAGTTTCTATTTAAATCAAACTCTTGTTCTATTGAAGTCAATTAATTAACTGTTATTCACCCCTTAGGTTAAGTCGTCAAAAGAAGAAAATAGAAATGGATTCTGAGAAAATTGTTGGTGTTATTTTGGCTATATTATTGCCCCCATTGGCTGTGTTTATGAAGGTTGGTGCCACTACTCCATTATGGATCAACATTATCTGTTGTATCTTCTTCTGGTTCCCTGGTATTTTACATGCTTTATACGTTGTATTAAGTGACAATTATTAAGGGGGTCAATTGTGAATTCCCCATATTTTTGAATTGTCATGAAATACATGTTTTTTTAATACAAATTTAATAGCTTTTTATTCATCTTTAGTTTGATTTTTTTTGCCTTAAGTGTTTATTAATATTATACTTTGTTGTTACAAATAGTGAAATATAATCATTTCTTGGTGTAGCTTGCGAACCCCTATATTTCATGTTATTATTTTTTTTTTGCCTTTTCGGATTTAAGATGCAGAAACTGGCTTAACAATGAACCCTTGTTTGTAAATATTTATTTATGGGAGCTTGTCCTGTGTAAAATGATAAACTAACAGAAGGTGTATACCGGTGTGGATTGTTAAGGTTAGGTATTGAGGAGGTTGATTTGTCTATACCGATGCAACTTTCAAATGAGTCTTTCTTTGTAGTTGCTCTTTTTCTAGAACTAGTCCAGTTCTTGGCTCTGTACTTCGCATATGACATTATAAACGTTGTTGAGACGAGAAATTATGATACAAAAAGAATTACTTTCGCAACCAAACCTATCACCACTTCTACTGTAGAACCAAGGTTCCTACAAGTAAAAGTTTATTGTCGTCCTCAATAGTTCACAACCAATTACAACTACCCAAGGTTCTCTCAGATAGGTCGCAATCCGAAAGGAGGTGTTTTCTTCTCTGGATCAGGCGATCATGAACTATCGTTTCCTTTCCTGACGGTCCATTTTTTTACCCCTTTCTATAGGAGCTGATTTAAGGAGAAGGCTTGGTGCAATTTAAATCAACTTGGTGGCTTTACAGAAAATAATCAAAGGCGGGATAGAATTGTTTTGTTTTATACTAGCCAAGCCGAATTGTTTATATTGTCTATAATATGTCAGTACAACTAGTGCTACAATAAAAAAAGTGCTTGGTATAAAACTAATTGTCAACTCTTTCTATTGTGGTTGATGTAAAACGAAAATCTTTGACCAATGAAAATTTCAAGATTTGTGCCAAGACTGCATATGAAAAATCCTTATCTATTATTAATCTTGTTTTAATTTTTGCATTCTTAATAATTCAAACAATGGAAAGAGTATAGGCCCGCCTCGTTCCAGTACAAAATTTTCTTTAGAGAATATTCTTCATTGTAGAGGGAGGGTTTGGCAAAAGACGAGAATGACTCTGGTAAATAATTATTTCTTGAACAATCCTACAACAATAGAAATAATAAACATAAACTAATACAGTTAATTTTTTGTTTCAAAATAACCTTAGAAAATATATCTTCTATTAATATTCACTTGTAGTTTATTCTTGAAGTTTATATAAAATAAAAAGAGCACCTCCCTTTTGCTAGATCATACGAGCTAATTTCAAGATTGTAATTTTTTTTTTTGATTTTTTTAAGATCCATCTCCATTCAGGAGTTGACATTATACACATTTATTAATTTATTATATTTTGCTTGCATTTGTTTAATTGTTGTTTTACACTGTATCAATTTGCACCCCGCTACTGTTTTATCGACAATCCCCCTTCCCAATTTATTCATTGAGTTTTTTAAAAAAGAGCAACATTGCAGCCATCCCTTAAATCTAAACAAAACAAACATCAAAGTATGAAGGAAGAAGCAAGTGTGCTTCTATCACCAATTACTTCACTGAATACTACTGTTACAATAACATCACCACATCATACTATTCCCAACAATACTTCAACTATTACATTGACTCCAGGAAAATTACTAAATTCATCGCCTTATGCAAATCCTATATTAGTAAGCAATCGTGAACTAAAATCAGGTAATACATCAGCAATGAGATCCAATATTAACTCTACAGATATTCCTGCTATTAGTGAAAATGAAACACACACGCAAAGGACTTCAATATCTGATTCAACAACGATGACAGTGACAGATACTGTTACTGCAACCACATCAACAGGAACTTCAAGTTCAACTACACATACAACACCATTGACTTCGCCCCTTTCCCGCATAAAGTCTAAAACTACTTCAGAAAAGGATGATGTTTTGCCTCCATTTTCATTTACAAAGAGACCAGTAGATTGTCCCAAGAATAGAGTATCTTCACTATCATTTACGGATTCCACGTTTTTCCCCCTTTCCACAGAATCGAAAGAACCAGTCAAGAAAAACCCTTCCCCACCAGTCCTTGATATGGATTATAATGACCAGATAAGGTTTCCTCGAATGAGTAGTACTTATTATACAAAAAGAAATTCACTTGAATTTGAACGGACAATATCTACCACCTCTACTGATTCCGATAAGGGAAGTTCTCGAGAAACTATTGTTGATGGATCAAAAGACAATTACAAACCTGCTATAGTTGACTTGACAAAACCTTTGAGGAGACTCTCTATGCCTTCTAGACAAGAACATCCCATCGACAATACTGCGGACGACTTACTATTAGAACAATATACCACGAATAATTATATATACGAACGTAAGATAAATCAAGATAGACTAAGGCTGGTTGTAAATGACAAAGTCAATCCCGTTGTAAAACAACCTCGACTTCGAAATCAATCGAGTTTTCCCAAATTAAAGGAGAGTTCTAAATCATTACATCAGGTCTATGAATTGAAGAAGCCATTACTCACACCAGCTGTATTGAGGCCAACTTTTACCAATACTGAATCGTCAGAAACACAACTACTTCCCCTGAAATCACAAATTGATGTTACAACGCAACCAAACAAAACCATCTACACAATCACCGCCCCGGAGTTCCCAATTGAATTAGATATAGAACCTATACATAATCATTGGAAATCAAATCATATAACTAATAACTGTATGTCATGTTTCAAACCTTTTGGTAGTTCTTTATTATCATTAATTTATGACATGGCCAACAAACGACACCATTGTCGGTTTTGTGGGTTTATTTATTGTCTAGATTGTTTGGTTCAAGATAATGAATCCAATTTCAATCGTCTGGTCACACTTTTGGATTCTCAGGCAAAGTTTGTGATACCTATATTTAAGAATCTTGATCGAATACCATCACAGGGTTATAAATTTCTCAAAGTTTGTAAGAAATGTAATTCAGATTATAATATGTTGGTGGAGGATATTAACCGATCATTAGAAGGAGGCGAATGGAAATACTTGTCTAATTCAACTCGTGATGAATTAAGGAAGTATCCATTCATATGTGTAGAGAATCCATATGTGGGAAATACTTCAAGATTTAGAACAAATACAGAAAGTGACAATAGGGACGAAGGTTTTGGTAGGAAAATATCAGGGATAGGAGATGTTCCTAGCGATTGGACTTGGAGTCTGTTTTGAAGGGATTATTATAATATTGGGACGTTCTATATTGGGTTAGCTATTCTTGTTTCTGTGATTTTTTTTTACATAGAGTGTTATTTAAATTGGAAAATTAATCGTTTGCCAGCGTTGTAGAGTAAGCATTGTTTGAATTGACAAAACTTACAAAAGGGGATTGATTCGTTTATAAACAATAAAGATTTGGTTCCTCGTCAATCTGGCCTGCTCTTGCAATCAAAGGCACACGAGGTCGATCTATTGTTTTTGTACCTTGGATCGGACTGAGGAGAGTAGTTTTTTTTGCACCTGTTTAATAATTGTCCTAATCAGGAAATTCTGCAAATATTTTATAAATGAGACGCGTATCGACTAAAAGGTTATTAAACTGAAAAAAAATGTCAAGATTCAAAAGAGTGAATAGAAATATATCGTTATACATCATTCGATCGCATATTCTCTGTTCTTGAATTCCCTAGTTTAGGTTTATCAAATTTAAAAGAAGACTGCTTATTTTAACTTCGGGCTCATACCCTAAGGGCCGAAATAAAAACAAAACCAGACGATACATAAGAGAATTACACAGATTCCTACATCGCAATTGTTTAACTATTTTGTGGATTATTTGAGAAAAAAATTTTATAGGTTAGAAGTAGAAAAGAAAAAGGGGGCATAGGAAAAATGTGGTAGTCATAAACAATGGATCGCTTGTTGGAAAATTTTTATTTTTGTTAGTATGTGTGTGTGGGGGTGTCAACCTCTATGACACATTTAAGGATCAATCCAAACTCTAAAAGGCAATTCTTGCTAAAAAGCAAAAACAAAAACAGAACGTTTAACAGCACAGATCTAGAAAAAACTTACCATGGATCTGGAAACATCCCAGAGAAGTTGAAAACAACAAAAACTTCTTTTGTACAGCAACGACAACAACAAAAAAACTAAGGTTCGTCAATTGAATAGCAGGTCATTATTCTTGGGCTATTTTTTCTTCCATCCAATCCCGGAACAATCTGGGTATTTACCCTATAACATTCCGATTGGTTTATCCCTGACAAAACGGGAAATTGTTTCTACAAACCTAGCGTTAATTTTTAACTTTATATTTTCTTGGAGTTTTTTTAACCCTACACGTAAACCAAAAAAAATGTCGGATTGTAGAAATTAAAAAAAAAACTTTTTCTAATCCTGTTTTTTTTCTAAGTTGTCAGAAATCTCGTCATTACTAAATCTTACACCCTCTGGTTTCTATCAATAGATTAGGTAGAATAATCGTATAAACTGAATCAAACACAAGTAAATCTCCTGAATTATTCAAATATTGGTTGAAATATTTATATTTATCTTTGTAGTGTGAGTGACAGCCAAATGTATCAACAACCAAACCACTCATACACCTCCACCGACTCGTTGAGGAGATTCTCATCAAATAATCCATTCAGAAGTCAAATTGAACCTGACGAAGTACAACTACAACCACAAAATAGTGGATCTCTTCTACACAAATTCAGTCCTACCAAGAGTCACACTCCTTTAAAGACATCAAAACTTGGTCAATC
Organism: Spathaspora sp. UFMG-CM-Y285; assembly: GCA_002911495.2. NCBI lineage: Eukaryota > Fungi > Ascomycota > Pichiomycetes > Serinales > Debaryomycetaceae > Spathaspora > Spathaspora sp. UFMG-CM-Y285. The sequence continues at coordinate 26,391 of PPUV02000007.1, read as the reverse complement.
TTCAGTCACATTTGAAAATTGGATACAAAAGAATAAACAGTTGTTGGCACTTTCAAGTGATGAAGAAGATGAAGGTAACCATAGAGATGATGATATCTTGAATGTACATCAATCAAATGGAGCTAAGCCTTTGACTTCACATAATAATAGTACTTCTGGTACACCCAGACCACCACAATTTCCTCCAAGAACTACAAGAGCAGATAGTGATACAAGTATTCACTATTCCAATAGGTATGTATTAACTTTTTTTAGTTTTATTTCAGTGTCTTTTTGTTATAGTGTACATTTCCAGAAAACAAAATTTTGGGACAAGAATGAGTTGGTTAAATCAATAACAAAGTTAACTGGAAACATCTGACAAGGAAGAGCAAACAGGAACGTCCATTAGACTTTCACCAAAGGAAAATCATCAAAACCCGAGACTTGAATGAGTATGTGTGAAACACACACATATTTCAGTGTGGAATGTTTTTTGAATGTGGGTGGAAGAAATCCGCACTTAAGAGATGGGTACCTTTTTTTTGGGAGGGTCATATATCCGCCTAGTTGCCAGGATAACGTGCTGGGGTATCTTTTCCTGCGTAATTTCATCTGGCTAAGTAGTTTTCGACCAAACCTTAAAAAAGTATATCCTGGTTTTTTTGTCTTGTATCAGCAACCCGTTTATAGGGCGCAATACGGATCTTTTGCAAGTTGGCTTAGCGACATTTTGACTCAGCCTTGTCAGATGATTATGAAAAATAATTAGATCTACAAATCCGATCACACAATTTGAAAGCAAAGTTAACACACATTAAAACCTAATGTTACATCAAAACCGTCTGGCGGTTGACACGAAAAAACTTAACATGGGGTTTTTTTCTTATGTATCAGGTTTTTTTTTTGGGATTTGTTGTTTTTTTTTTGTTTTTCTTTTCTACTTCATTTTTGTTTCAAACTGCTATTTAACGAAAGATACTAAAACAAGCAATCAACTTGTTACTAACAACTAAACTAGAACAATGCAATCTAACAATCCATTTGCTGCAGCTTTGAATGAACCAGATTCATATATTCATCGACGCGAGCCTCCTGCTCCTCCAAGACGCGGTAGTGCCAGTAATACCCCACCAGCACGACCACCCAAACCAAAAACAGAACTGGCACCTCCACCTTCCTATGAAGAAGCAGCTGGTCCTGAAGCAGCAAAAAAAGAGTATAGACGTGAGAAATCAAGTTCTACAGATAATCAAAGACCACATCGATCCCATTCTGACTCAAATGGACGTGGCAATGATCGTTCCAAGGGACATCGTTCCCATCACCATTCCAGAAAAGAAAATAAACAACAATCTCAACCTCCGCCATCATCTCGTACAGTGAAAGCAAGCTCATCGTTGTCAAGAAAGAAATCTCCTTCAAAAAGGACACCAGAACCCGTCAAGGCCAAGAATTTGGATACTATTGATAAATTGGATGTGACTGCCTTTTTCGGAGGTGGTTTCCATCATGATGGTCCATTTGATGCTTGTGCTCCTCATAGAAATAAAAATGTTAAAGCTGCACCAGTTATGGCTTTCCCAGTTGATGGACCAAATAATTATATAGGTGGAGCTGGTGGTAATATTGATAAAGATGAACAAATGGATTTAGCTTTTGGCACCTACAATGAAGGATATGATCGTAATGACTCATATAAAAAAAGTGGAATAACCACGAGAACTAGACGAGTGTCTGAAGATGAACAAATAAGTGCAGGAATAAAGACGAATCGTGTTAGTAATGATCCATCGTCAACCATTTATACTGCTAAACAAAATCCCTCTGTCATTAATTTTGATTCAAATCTTAAAGCTCAACCTGTTCATGGATCTACTACTGCTGGATTGGGTTCAACTACTTTTGTGGATGGTGCTCCCGCGCCAAAGAAAGCTGCCCAAGAAGCAGAACAAATGAGTGGTTTGAATAGAAAGAAATCATTAGTGCAAAGATTGAGAAAGAAGGGTTAAGGAAAGTAGAGCTTAACTATCAGCATTCTTGGGAAACCACCCTCTTCTGATAAGAGTAAGAAGCTTCAGAAATCTTTGACTTCCCAGGAGGTATTTATGATTTGAACCTAGCTTGGAGTTTGATGAAAGTAATTACTCACTGCCAGATTAGGAAATGAAAGGGAAAAGGGATTTAGTATCTAGTTATATTTATGTGTATTTGTTAGTGTAACTGTTTTTTTTATTATTCTAGTGTAGAGAAGTTTTTACCTTCAAACCTATATTATTCCATTTATCGTATCACGTGAATCTTTTTATTTTGGGGGGACAAAAAAACTCGAATGAGTAAAATTTTTCAGTTACAGACAAAGCTTCAAGACTGACTGCAACTTAGTAAGAAATGTTAAGGATAGCGAACAGAATCCATAGGAAAATATCAGCACCAAATTTGTCTTCTGGTTTGTTGAAACCAACTCGTTTCTTGTCGACTTTTCATTTACCAGAAAACAGAATTCTTGAATCAATCAAAGAGTCCAATACTACATTTGACGGATTATTTTCCAACAAAGCAATTAATGAATTATATTTCAAAAGAGGTCAAAGTTTAGTTGATGAATTAAATCACAATTTAGAAGCTTCTCTGATCAAGGATGATGTTCATTTAAGTGGTGATTTGCCTCATATAATTAATAAATCCATGCACGACTCCAATTTATACCAAATCAACAAGAATGCCAGTCATTTACACAGTTTAGAGTTTTTCTTTGATGCTCTTAAACCTTCAAGTGTTGATCTCACTGTCGAAGAATGTGGTTCTGAAGCAATCTTGGAAACACCAAGTGATGAATTTTCTACTCCCAAAATGAATCCAGAATTAGTTAGTTGGATTGAACATTCATTTGGTTCTGTTCAAGAATTTAGAAACTTGTTAATTAACTCAGCTATGGGAATTAAGGGTGATGGTATGGTGTGGCTTGTGGCTGAAAGTAGTATGAGCAAGACTTATTTTAGTGATAATAATAAAGGTCTCTACCATAATTTGGCTGTTGTTAATACTTATAATGGAGGTGTTATTGAAGACCAAGAAAGATCAGGTCAAATGGCAAGAATGAAGAATTATTTGGCCAAGAAAGAAGGTGAACAAAAACAAGAAAAGCCAAAAGAACAATTGGAAATGGAACAAACTGAAGAGGAGGAAGTTGAAGAAGAATCTGTTAAATCAGAAGCTGATCCATTAACCTTAGGAACTGTAGAAGATGCGGAATATCAACATGCTTTCCATAACAAAAAGTTTGTCCCTGCCCTTGTTATTGATGCTTCCCCTAGAAACTATTTACTTGATTATGGAGTATATGGTAAACAAAAATACTTGGAAAACTTATGGGAATGCATTGACTGGTCTGTTGTTTCTAGAAGATTACCTCCTAGAACTGAACAAGCTATTTCTAATTTCTAATCAGACTTTCACACTTGTAAATAGAAAAATATTACACAGAAAAACGATTACACTCTTTATTAAAATATTCTAATTCTTAATAACTTTCTTTACAATACTTTCCACTTCATCCCAATTGTCAGTTGGAACTCTTGTCATTTCAATACCTCCAAAATAGTTTCTAATAGCCATCAAAATATCATATGATCTCTTGTCGTGAACAAATGATATGGAAACACCAACTCTACCGAATCTTCCTGTTCTTCCAATTCTATGTAAATAGGTGGATGGATCTGCCTTACCAGTCTTGTCGGTAGGCAAATCATAGTTGACAACCATCGATACTGAAGCAATATCAATTCCTCTTGCTAAAACATTGGTAGTAATTAACACCTTGGATCTACCTTCACGGAAATCATCAATCAATCTGTCTCTTGAATCATTTTCTAACCCACCATGTAAAACAGAAACAGTATGTCCCTCTTTTTTCATCATCATATATAATTTATCAGCGGTATCCTTTCTTTCAACAAAAATAATTGAAGAACCAATAGTTAATAACCCATATAATTCACACAATACTTCGAATTTGTTTGCTTCACTTGTACAATCCATATATAATTGTTTAATACCTTCGACATTTAGTTCTTCTTGTTTCAATTCTAAAGAGTTAGCTTTAGGTACAAATTTTTCGGCATATCTACGAACTTCCTCTGGGAAAGTCGCAGAAAATAAAACCAATTGACATGTCTTTGGTAATTGTTTCTTTACTCGAAGACATTGATCACCTAAACCTTGAGCTTCTAACATATTATCTGCTTCATCTAAAACAAATACCTTGACTTTTGAAGTATCAATAAGTCTTCTTCTCATCAAGTCAATAACAATACCAGGAGTACCCACTAATATATGTGCATTAGTTGCTGTTCCTCGTTCAAGAGAATCAGGAACAACCAATTGTGATGTGATTTTGGTGAATTTCCCCATAGTGGTGATAACTTCCAATGTTTGTCTTGCCAATTCTCTCGTAGGTCCTAAACAAATACATTGGGTGTGAGGAATAGATTCATCAACACGAGATAACATGGTCAATGAAAATGCAGCTGTTTTCCCAGTACCTGATTGAGATTGTCCTATCATATTTTCAGGGGGATTTGAAAGTAATAATGGTAATGCTTTTTCTTGAATCTTGGAAGGTTTGTTGAACTTCATGGCATATAACCCCTTTAATAATTCAGGAGATAATCCCAATTCTTCAAATGATTTTACGGAGTATAATGGAGAATTAGGATCAGCTTGTAAATCTGCCAATTTAACTTTGACTTCGTAAGTAGATTTGATTAAATTTGATTCTTTGGCAGTGTCATCATCTTTATCTTTCTTGGGTTCTTCTGGTTTAACTTTAGTCTCTGTATCAACTTTAACTTCATCAGAGGCACTCTTATTTCCTGCTATGGAAAGACTAGAAAGTAATTCCGATGCATCGGCTTCAACCCTCTTTTCCTTTTCGTTAGACATTATGTGTGAAATAGGTATAAATTGATAATTAACACAACTAAAAAATTTTTCAAGGGCAAAAAAAAACAAAAAATGTATGGAAAGTCTTTGTAGGAAAAAAGAAAGCCCGACGCGGGGGTCGAACCCGCAACCTTTTGATACCTCTTAAGTTCAAGTTTCTTAAAAGTCAAACGCTCTAGCCATTGAGCTAGCCAGGCCTTTTTTGTTTCGAGTGTTATGGAACTTGAAATACATGGAGTGTAAACTCTAAGTTTTTGAAGGGGCATTTTCTTGTGATTTGTCATGATCCTTAGGTATTGGTCCATCATATAAAATATATTATAAGTTTATAATATGTCTACATTCTATCTAGACCAACTTTTCCTTTTATTTCCTTCGAGAAGATATTGTTGAAAATTCGCTGAAAAGTTGCAAAAAATGAACTCCATGAAATGAAATTAACTAAATATGCTTGGCTTTCTTTGATTTCAGTTCTCAACAGGATGTCACACCATAGTACAACTCTGGTTTTGTACCTCATTCTTTTACAAATAGAATAGAAAGAGAAACTCCCGCTGCATCAATATACTTGAAACGATCACAAGAAGAGTAGTTTTTGATAAGTGTCTGATGCGTTAAATACCATTATTTACTTGAGTTCTGAAAGTGCATAGAAGTATTGATGAAGAGTTGAAGATTTGCTGTGGGAAATTCACCAAAGGTTGAGGCAACAAAATTGCAATAAAACTGCAACGTTTTACAAAAATGGTATCACAGTCTTCATAAGTTCTTATCAGTTCCAACAAGTATTCTGTTTTCTACAATTACACTGTCTATACAGCTGTATGTAAAGTAAATAATATCTTTTGCATGTAATAAGTTTTTGTTTTGATTTGACAGTATTGATGTCTACTCACACACTCCAAAAAAAATATTTTAGTTGTCCAATCTAGCTATTTTCTACACAAAGCTTACCACTTCTACATTTCCCTAGTCACAATGGCCAAACCAAAGGTGGTTCAGTCATCCAACTTGAAGCTGGAAAATACCACTCCTTCACCAAACTTTCAACAAATACGACAAAAGAAACAAACAAGGTATTCCCTTAAGAATATTTGGATCGTGTCATTTACCCTTAAGGCACTCTTAATAATTGGATATCATTCTACAGATTTTGATGTTCATAGAAATTGGTTAGCTATAACTCATAATTTACCTGTTGCCAAATGGTATGTTGAAAATACATCTCAATGGACATTGGATTATCCCCCATTCTTTGCTTATTTCGAATGGGTTTTATCTCAAATGGTTCCTGATTTCGTTAAACGAGATGGTTGTTTAGATATAGTAGAAAAAGGTCAGTATGGTTTACCAACCATTTATTTTCAAAGACTCACAGTAATTGTCAGTGAATTGGTTTTGTTTTATGCACTTCAATGGATGATTGATAGTTGTCCAAACTATGCTTCGAAAAGAAGAACATACGTGGCCATGGGAAGTCTTCTATTATCTCCAGGGTTACTAATGATTGATCATATACATTTCCAATACAATGGAATGATGTATGGAATTCTATTGCTTTGTCTCAATTGTGCAAGATTAAAACGTTATTTAATGTGTGGTTTCTGGTTTTCAGTTCTATTATGTTTCAAACACATTTATCTATACTTGGCTCCTGCCGTGTTTATATTTCTCCTTCGAGCATATTGTTTAAAATTCAACTATGACAAAAGGAAAAATGTATTTGTGAATATTGTTAATTTTGTTCAATGGACAAATCTATTCAAATTAGGATCAGTGGTAATTGCTGTTTTTACAGTAGCATTCTTACCTTTCATATATTCCGGTGTAGGACCAAATTTAGTTTCAAGATTGTTCCCCTTTAGTAGAGGTCTTACACATGCTTATTGGGCACCTAATGTATGGGCAATATATTCCTTTGCTGATAGATTCTTAATCCAAATATACAAAAGAATACCTATTTCAAGATATCCGTTACAAAGACTTTTCCAATTTGTCCCTGAACTATTAGAAAACGATGAATTGTTGAGATCATCAACTCGTGGTATAGTAGGAGATATTGAATTCTTTATTCTTCCTACAATAACCCCAACTTTAACATTCATATTGACATTATTCTATCAAATAATGTCACTTATACCATTGTTTATTCAACCAAATTATAGAAGATTTATAGGATCATTGACATTATGTGGATATGCTTCATTTTTATTTGGTTGGCATGTACATGAAAAGGCAATCTTGATTGTAATATTTCCCATGACCTTATTAGTTGCTAGAGATCGAAAATTACTTGCTCCTTATAGTCTTCTTGTTTCATGTGGGTATGGTTCATTATTCCCCTTGATTTATACCAGCAATGAATATCTCGTAAAAGTGTTGTATACATTATTATGGTACATTATATTCTATTTCAATTTAAGGAAAGTTGTTCCTGTTCCCAAGAAGTTTGAAACTACAGCTGGAGGAGGAATAACTTTAGATCGAATAATCAATGGCTATATCCTTGGGTTTATCATTGTGGTTACATTTACTAGTTTGCTTGATTTATTGGAAACAAGATATATTATTTTGCAGAATTTCAAGTTTTTGAATTTAATGATTTATAGTGTTTATTGTGGTGTGGGAATCATCAGTAGTTGGAATGGATTTTCCTGGTTATACTTTATTGACGAGTCTATATGGAATGGCGATGATGTATAGGTGAATGAGTGTTGCAAATTGTTAAATTGAACATGTAGTTTTCTCTATGCTTTTGCAAATTACAAACGGCAGAAAAGCATTTACACAAAATAATAACATAATATACAATCAAATATAATGAAAGCAACGACAATATTGGTCTCTTCCTGGTTAATTCAGGAGTTATAAACTTGTAAATTTGAAGAAGAATACTAGCAAAGATCAAGTGCGCAAAACATCTGTATTGTAGGTAAAAGGGTATTGAGCATCAGAATAAATAGAAACCAACTCATTTACATACTTTCAAGTGAGATCATACCTAGTTATAGGATCTACAAAGTTACCTTTTGATAATTCTAGTTTCTAAATGTTGCTCTCCTTATGTACCACTGAAAAATAGCAAAATCAGGAAAAAGGGTTCCGTGGTCTAGTTGGTTATGGCATCTGCTTAACACGCAGAACGTCCCCAGTTCGATCCTGGGCGGAATCACTTACTTTTTTGCAAGTTTTTTTTTCAATCAATCTAACTATACAACTTTAGTTTACCTACAAATTATAAAATACAATGTCTTTTATAAAATACAAATCTATTGAAAATAATACAAAACAAAAAAAAAAAGGTCTATTAATTCTTTGAGTTAAAAATATAATCAGGAAATAATGCTTCCCAATCTTCATTGAATAAATCAGACGTCATTAAAACTGGTGGTCCACCAAGGAAATCCAAATTTTTATCAAATAATACATTGGTATTTGATTCAACTATTGAAGATTGGTTCATTGAACCTGAACTTGATGCTGGGGAGTTACTCATTTGGATAGATGATCCAGTAGCAGCAGCAGGTATGCCTGCAGGAGCAGTGGTTGTTGTTGTTGTTCCTGGTGAGAAATATTCTTGTTGTTGTGAGGGGTTTCTCTTGTGTTGAGGTGGTGTATATGTTGATCTTACTGTTGATAATTTTGAAGGTTGAGGTGATGGAGAATGTTGTAATGGTTGTAATTCGGATCTAACACCACTTGGTTTAGGTTTTGCTTGTTTAGGTTTAAGCTTGGTGGTGGTTGGTATATCATCTTGTAATTCTCCAGTTTCATATCTATCTTTTAATTTTATTTTAATTAAATTATACGATTTTTCGGCTAACTTCCATGTTTTAGAACATCCATATAATACCCCCATGAAAAATTGTAATCTATCTTTCTTTTCATTAACCAATTGTTTACTGGTGTTTGTTAACAAAATAATCGAAATTGATAAAATTGAAGAATAAACAATGAATATTGAAACTCTTCTATATCCATGAGCTGATTGAAATCTCTTGATCGATTCATACAAATCATCTATAGCATTGGAACATATAGATAATGGAGATAAATAATGGTCTTTGGGAAGTTTATCTGTTTCTATACCGACAAATGGACGATTAAGACATAATAAAAGAATATAATAATAATATCTAATACAAGAATAAGTTGGATTCTCTCCAGTAGCTTTTAATTTCTCTCGATTCCATTGTAAATCATCAGGTAAACTTAATTTCCATTTCATAATTTGAGCATTATATTCAATTAATTTTTCCCAACGAGAAATCAAATCTATATCTTCTGAAGTATTTGATTCTTCATGTTCTGATTTTGAAAAAATATCATTAAGCATATTATCGGAAATATTTATAAGATTAATAATTTTTCTTAAAGGATCTGAAATATATGATACTTTAACTTGAGGAGGTGAATGGAAACCTTTCAGTTGGTGTTTGACATAACCTTCATAAGTGAAATCGTCAATCCATTCTAAATCAGGTAAATCATTTGTTTCAGAAATTGAAGCATCAGAAATCTTTAATACTGCTGGTCGACCTAATAATAAACTTATAAAATGATCAGCCATATAACAACCCCAATAAATTCTTGATCTAATTTCCACATCTAAATTAGAAAGACTTTGATTTTTCGATTCAACAAACCAAACTTGAGGATTTAATTGGAAACCTAAATCAAACCCCATTCTCATGGCATTTCCTGATAACATCCAACCACTAGAATTTAAACCACTACAAATATCATAAAATGCCAACAACATAAAACTTTGTAAAGAAGTGATTGAAGGGTGACCCAACTGATTTAATAAAAGCGTCTTGGCTTCAAGATAATATTGTTTTGACTTGTTGTATATTCTATCATCATCAGACATTCTTGCTCCTAAGGCACATATACTTAAAATCAATCTTTGAGAACAATATAAACTATTTGGTTTAGGATTGAAAAAATCAATAAGGAATGCTTCTCGAAATATAAACATATTATGATCAGGATATTGCCAGGTAAAGAATAGTTTGACACAAGTTAATATGTCGGAATCTTTATTCATTCTATTAATTGTATGAGACGAATCTCTATCGCGTTTAGATTTGGAATTACTCGTAGTAAATGCATCATGATATACTGATGTAGGGCCATAGATTGCTCTATCTTCGTCTTCATCATGATGATGGGTTTCAATATTAGCTGGAGAAGAAGGTAGTTTATTCTCCAACAACTCCTTATTCATTAATTGTTCAAAATCAGTATTATTAATTAATTCAGTCTTTGATTCAATAGAATTTGAGTTTTTAAATTGGTTAATAAATTTAGTAAGCAGTTCAATTTTTGCTTCTAATTTATTTACATAATTTGCTGGAGGTCGTTTCTTTCTCATATCGTTAGTTGTTTGAATACATTCAACTTCCGCCTTGATACAGTTTTTACAAGGAATTTCAAAGTCGCATTTGACTTTACGAGATCGACATCGTTGACAACTTAATCTTTTTGTTGTTGATTTGGAATCAAGATCGTTGTTGTTGTTGTTGTTGTTAGTATCTTGTTGATGGGGACTATTACCATCCTCGACCTTGCGTTTCTTTATAGTTGACATTTGGATTAGTTAATACCCCATGCAACCAACAAAAGTATATATATAATCTTAAATAAGAGTTTTTTTGGCAACTCTTCGCGTTGTAAGGCAGGACTTTAAAAAAATGAAAACACAAAGTACAAAATAGAAAAATCAAACCACCAGGTGTAGTTGCTGTGTGAGTGAGTGAGTGAGTGTGGACGTGAGTGTGAGTGTGAGCGTATTGACAAATTAGTAAGTTAAAAATAAAAGACAATAAACGATAATTAAGTTGAATTTATAACTCATATTTGTTTATTAACAGTGGCTTATAATCAAACCTGGCAAATCGGACCTTTGTCAGTAACTCAAACACACACAAAAACGGGGGAACTAATTTCACGTGCAATGTATGGCCCTTTTGGAGGAAGTTCGTATATCTAAAACAATTAGTCAAATGTATTCTGGAAAACGGGCTCAACCTTCTAAAGTTTTTTAGTCAAAGCGGAATTGGGGAAATCGGACTGAAGGTGCAAGAGAGAGAAAAAGAAAAAAAGTCGCGCCAGATCAAAGGTTGTTTGTCGCAATTAGAAAGAGGGGACGAGAACAATACACACAACAGCTTCGCTACACATTACAACAAGTTCATTTATTTTATTGTCTAATTTAAAAAGATTATCTGGTAGGTCGAGTAAATCACTAGGATTATTCCAACACAAACCAATGTATAGTCTAATACAAGAACCAACCAATCTATCAATGTCATTTTCTTTGACATTCTAACTTTCATAGTTTTTAAATGTATCAAAGGAGGATATATATAAACCAAAGGTATACATGCAAAGCAACCATTGAATGATATGAATTTATCAATATGGTTACGATTGAGGTATGCCAAGGTACATATAGTACTCACTGATATAGCCCGAAATAAATTCTTTAACCATTTAACTTGGGGATTGTACTTTCCTGAATGGTGGTATAATTTACCTTCCTCTTCTTCAGCTCTTCTAGTAGTGCTACTACTACCAGTATGAGGTACGATCCTTCCTTTATGTCTAAATATCAACGATTCTCCAATTTTTATAGCAGGAAATAATTGTAAAGGTGCTGTTAAAAATATTGCAATTGAATACAAAATTAAAATTGATTGAACAGCTATACTATTTGAAGGTAAATTCAAAATAATAATTGTTCTCACTTTTTCCCCAAATGAAAGATATCCCACAGTACCAATGGCAACAAATACTACAGTTATAACTGCCATACTTACAGATAAAACCATAGGGAACTTTTCAGGGTGTTTCATAGATGATTCTATAGGTAAGATTAACCCAACACCTTCAAATGAAGTTACAGCAACTCCCACTAACATTGTCCAACTGGAAGAATTAAAATCTACAATATTTGGTCCCACTCCATTCACATACAAGTTTAAACCAGCATACCAAAATATAATTATTAACCCAATAATTATAAATATCGATGAAACAAGGGAAACAAATGACAATTTGGCAAGATTTCTAATCAATACCAAGGGAATCAAAACTATACATTGAGCAATAACAATATTGGCATGATTAATCCAATCAGGTGTATTAACCCAATGTTCATGAATAAATGAGGTTAAATTCTCGGTAATAAATAAAATATACGTGGCAACAAACCCCACTTGACTGGTGATAATTGAAATCAAAATACAAATCTTGAGGGGTTTCCCATATGTCTTGTATCCTAACTCCCCAAATGAAGTTAATTTAAGTTGATTTTTTGAATCAATTAATATCATATAACAGAAGAATGTTATTATTCCAAACATAGTTAATGTAATCATGGAGAATAATAACCCTCCATTATAGAAAGCTCGAGGTAAGAACAATACTCCTGAACCAACCAATGATTTGAAAACAAGAAAAAATGCTTTCGGTACTGATGCTGTACCTTGAGGTTGAGTTTGTACTACTTTTGCTTTTGGTTTGGGAATAGCTCCAAACCCTCTTCTTTCTCGTCCCAATAAACTTGATTCTTCATCAAACACATCTTCATACGATGCATCCAGTAAATCTCCTTCCTCAGTTTCCTCCTCATCATCAGTAAAATCCTCACCAGCAAAATGGCCATATATACTTAGAAATTCAATAAAATTCCTTGTTAAAAAATTAGGTGGGGTTTGATTTTTCTTTATTGATTGATTAATAAGAAATTCTCGTCGAAACCCACCAGGAACATTTATATCACTAGCAGTTGACCCACGTCTTGTTTCTTCCAAGTACGTTGAAAATGAAGAACTTCGTGTACGTTTCTTGCCACTGATAGTAACATTTTCATCAAAAGTTACTGCTCCTGTGGCATTTTCCATTTGATGGTACAACCTACGTGCCACATCACCACCTTGTAATTTTAAACTATCTTCAGGATTAACCAAATGTTTTCCAATAGTTTTATAATCAACATTGGAATTCCCAGTATTTAGATTCGATATTTGTTCGTCATAACTTTGTGGTGGACTAGAACTAAACGGCATATTTGAATTAGACCCGCCTGATCGAAGTGAAAGTGAAGGTGTAGTCAGCCTGGGAGGAGGCGTGGAAGAACGGTGTTTAGGTAGGGACATAATAAAGAAAAACACTTTAAACGTGCCCTTAACGTAACCAAAAGAAACAAAGATGGAATTGAGATCTACGTTTATTCCATTACAAAAAAAAATAGAATAAAAAATAGTGCGCTGCAACCACTTCTTCCTGTGGCACAAACAATATGCAGGAGTGAAAATTGTCTCTGTAGACGAGGTATAGCGGGTGAACAAAGCACCCCATGTGAATGGTCTAGATTGTATGTCTCAAGTGTATTGGAATAACCAAGGGATTACCTTTCAGAATTGTAAAAGGAATTAACAAATAGATGTAAACAGGAGTTAAATCACGTGGTGAGAATGTCGCACGATACCAAATTTGCAACGTTTCTCCTCAAGACAATGGATGTCGTAATAGTTTGAATCAGATTGTGTGATCTCTGACTAGTACCACCACCACAATAAGTTAATGACCATATATGATGTAATAAGAACATACATGTTAAAACTCAAAGTAACTCTTACCGAGGATGTAAGAAAATCAATGATCTCATTTGCAATCAAACGGATCGGAACAAAACATACTATGTTATAGCCTTACTAATGCATCTCGTAGAATAATACGGAAGGCTAAGGAAGTTTCCTAACAAGGAATCTCCCGAAAGAAACATGACTTAAGCTACCGAAACTTCCTGGTAATGATTTCTCTGTCATACAGTCATGCGAATTCGTGGTAACTTAGTCGGTTCGGAAAAACAAAAAAAGATGCTCTCCCATCAGGAAAAAAAATTCTGCCACAGGGTCGCACGGATCAGTCTCACCACGAAATCATAAACGCTACCAATCAATGTAATTTCTAGCATGACCTTGATCATCAAAGTTGCAAATTTGAATCGGATTTAATGGTAATGAAGGAAGATTGAAGGGAAGATGACAAAAAAATTGTATATCTGGTGATAAAAGAGTTGATTTACATAATTTAAATGTGATTACTATCCAGACCTATTCGGGTGATGTATGACTACTTAATTGTCAAGAATTGAAGTAATTACAAAAACAAACTTCTACCAACACCCATCACTTTAAAGAGCCACTCGGAAGACTTCGCAAAAAAAAAAATATGGCTGAACCGCATCATAAAAAATCATGACTGAACCAATGGTGAAAAAATGACGGAATAAAACTTCCACTGTCAACAAACCTAAAAATGGTTATTTTTCCGATAAACATCAACAAAAAAAATGTGATGACGACTGTGGGGCGCAAAAAAAGTCACTTGGTTACAACCTGTGACGAAAGATCCGATTTTAACGTGATCACACTCAGCCATAAACTCAAGGCTTTGACATACATGTTCTATTTTAAATCCTTCCTTTCAAAGATCCGACTAACCTGTAAATGTTAAAGCCATTCAGATGTTGCAATAGGGATACCGTAATTATTTGTGTCGGACATCAAAATATCGACAAATACAATGAAACTTGTGGTCAGTTGATTGTCATGATAAATGAAATTAGCCATGACCAGATTTGTGTGTGTGGGGGGAGAGCATGGTGGATTTGTGTTACAATGGAGGTGAGGGTTCCAAATATAGATGGAAAAGTGAAAACAAAGAAACCGAGACAATAAGAAGAAATGCAGAACCAAAGGCAAAAAAAATGTCTGACGGGACTAACTAATGGAAATCTGACCAAATTTCTTTTTTCCGCTCCATCCTAATTTTTTTGTCACCATTGAACAGATCGTAGGACAAAAAAAATAATTTTTTTACTGAGAAGGTAGATGCCAATTTAACTTCCCCACATTTGAAACGGCTTCTGAAGTAAAGTCAAAGAGAGCGAGGCGAGAAATGGGGGGAAGAAAGGAGGATGGTACAAATTGGAGCTTCCACAAAGGGTTACGATAATGTTTCATCGAGAATAGGGTTGTAATCCTAGTGGGGTATGTTGGCTAAGACATGTCTGTCAAAGGCGCTTAAAAAAGGAACTAAAAAAAATGAAATTTGTACGCCAGGTGATACGTTCATTTCAAGATAGATAAGAAAAACAAACCATTATCTATCTTATTGTTGGGAAATTGTCGGGAAATTGTTTAGTTCGTAAGTTTTCTATTTCACCGAATAGACCGAATGGATGTTTTTTTTCCTCAAAGTCTTACCGTGAAGTGGGTCTATATTCAAGCCACTTCTGGAAATTATCCAAGTTTTTCCGAAAACACAAAGGAAGGTACATACAATATTTTTCTGTAACCACGATTAATAGAAAATAAAATTGGTGCGAAAAAAAATAATAATTCCTGCGCAACAACTAAAACTTCAAGTTGTATTGTCTGGTGGTATTGACCGTATGGATGAAATTGTGGTGGTGAAACTGCCAAGGATCAATTAATTAGGTTACTTCAATTAACTGTAGCAGTTCTTAAACTTGGTAGTCTCCAGCCTTGAAAACATCGGACCGGGTGCTACGGGTGTTACGGGTCCACTCGCTTCAGTTTTGTGATTAATTTTGGATTTTTTTTAATTCTTTTTTTTTGTTTTGCTTCGGCGTTTTTTTTTTGGAGATGGCAATTATCTCGACATCACTTCCGCTATTATATTCCCGGGAACTTACATTGTTGAATACTCTCGACTAACTTGTTAAAATATATCAGACACTTTTTTTCTTTTGTTCTAGCCTTATGAAGGTAACCTGTAGTTTATCCGTCGATGTAAAGAAAAATGAAACACAAAATATTCCACAGAGTGAACTATGAGATGTTACCTTGAAATCAACTAGTATTTCGTTACAGTTACCAAAAACTAGTTTCACCAAAGGCGGCTATAATTAACTAAAATTGGGAAAATGACTAATAGAAAATATTTCGCTGGTTAAACCACACTAAATAAATGTGTCATAGAAACAATACGTGTTTTATCGCGACACATACCTAAAAAAAGGTGTCACTTTTTTTTTCTTCAAAACACCATAGATTATGTTGAAACCTGTACACCAACGCAGCTTAGTCCGTGGGTAAGTGCTTCTTTCTCAATTACCATGGATATGACGTTTATTACATCATATAATTGAAAACATAAGTTAAATTCTTTTTTTTTTTGGTTACGAGAAGTACATGGCGAGATTTTGATTAAATCTAAATCATGATTCAAATGTAACCGTGGGGAATCAGACATTCAAAATCATCTTTGATACCTCCTAAAAAATGAATGATTACAATTTCATGGTGGCCAATTTCGCCAAGCAGGTAGAGTCAGGCATGCTAGAAATAATAGTGACTACAGTGACAGTATTAAATAAATAGAAACAAAAAAATCGAAGCATTTGCCCCAAGTTAAACAAAAAAGGTCATTTGACTTGGCATTTTCTGGTTAGTATACCAATGACGATAACAAAAAATGATATCATTTTGAAAAACCATCTTGATAAATAAATTTCTTGACCATCACTTTCAAATCGAAATCGTCACATTTCTACAAAAAAAGTGTTCTATCAGTGCCCGCCAATATGTAAGCACATGCAAATATCTGTAAAACCAAGTTCGCACCCAATTACGAAACGAAATGCTTAAATAGGAGATTTTTTTTTCTTCTGTCACATTCGTTTTTAAAGTCATTATTTAGTAAGATTTTCTGGGTCTTTTCGATGCAATAGGAGTAGTTCTTCATTAATCTAGATTAACCGAGGAAAGTTTAATGAAACATGATCATCATACTTTTTGATATCGTAAGTATATCTATATAGAATTTACACATCTTACACATGAAATCATACCAAGATATCATGTGGCTGTCTCCACATGAAACTAGTACACAAAAGATCCCCCAATTGTTATCAACAATGAAATAGTTTCCTTCTAGATGAATTGGCAGCTACACATAATAGGACTAAAGAGTGGGGGGAGAAGTTCATTCAATATTCCAAGTTGAAATTGTCGCCAATACACGACGAGGAAATCTATCCATACATATAAAAAAAGAAGATTCACAATCTGAAACAGCTGACTAAAAGAAACGAATCAGACATTTTATAAAAAAAAAAAGTGTCTGTCTGGTGATATTGCAACTATGTGGCAAAAATGGGAAAAAGGGAAATATTTACAGGTTACACAAATACATAATAAAAATTAATTTCCGCGATAAAAAGAAAAGGACAAAAAATAATTTCACACATCTCCTCTTCCCCCTCGTCAAACTACTACCACCAAGCCTCAAAAAATAAAAATAATAAAAAAAAAGAGAAATAATAATTTTTTTATTTTTTTTTATTATTTTTTTTTTTAATTTTTTTTTTCCTCCAAAATTCGAAATATATAAATCTTGCAACTTTGTCCCAAACCCAATTCCAAATTCCTGGTTTAATTCCTTTCTTATCACTTCAATACATAAACACTTATTAATACACATATATAATAAAAATGTACTATTACGACGATATAGTAGTAGGTCCATCCACTCATATACCTACAATAGAACAAAACATAGATTATTTGGCATATGTTCCAAAAGATAATACCAGCCATTATTTACATGATAATACAAACTTGATAAAGTTTATCAAATACATGAATAACAATAGAGAATATAAAGTGGATAATATATTCTTATACCATAGATTAAGCAATATCTGTTGGAGAAGATTATACAAGAATTTCCAAAACTTGCCTGAAATCAATCCCTTTATGATAAATTGGGATAAGAATTCAGATGTTACTTGGTTATTTGGACCAAAGATTGAGTCTGATGACGAAGCAGCACAAAGAAAAGAACAACAACAAGAAACTAATTCTTTATACTCATGTGAAGAGGATAATATGTCAGTTTCATCTTTTGTATCTGATACTTCAGTTGAGTCTTGTTATAGCGATGAAGAAATATTAAGAAAGAATTCCACTGTTTCCACCAGTTCATCATATTATGACGAAGAAGAAGAAAAGGATTACAACTGGAACTTGAAATCGATCTTGAAAAAATCAAGTTCAGAAAGTTTATTAGAAAACGTTAATCAAAAGAAGAAGGTTTCATTTAACTACATTGTAAATACCAGAGAAATCATTAACGGTATTTCTGTTGATTACGACTTTTTGGATCATGATTGTTTGTGATTTTTTTAACCTTTTGCATGTTTCACTTCATATATTATATCCCCCACACACAAATCTTTTTATAGCTGGCCTATCAAAAGACATTTGCATATTAGACTTTCAAAAAAAGACAATTCGGAAAAGTTATTTTTGGTGCTAATTTTTATAAATTAAAAGGAAGAGTTTATTTCTCTGGTTCATGGTCATTTCATATAGAAGGGTCATTTTATAGTTTTTTTTTATATACATTGATACAATTACATAGATTAAAAAGGACTTTTGATTCATTTTTAACACTTTGTTGTGTAGTGTAGTACGAATGAATAATCTGGTGTTCACATGCTCGTGATGGTTACGGGTTTAGGAACGTTCCTTGGTGACAACGATTCGTTTTCTCTTTTTTTTCTCTTTTTCTTTTTTTTTTATTTGCGGCAATCCTTTGTGGGTGGAGGGCGGAGAAATGAACCATGGGGCGAAATTCTCGCTCAATGTATCCTTCGGTGGTATTCTTGCGCGGCAAAAAAAAGCATAATAACAGAAAAAAAGACCACAATTTTTTTTATCATATGGCATTAGATAAAAGAAAAAGAATCGACGATCCCGTTAGTTGATGGATGAACTGAGGAACTCTTGTATTTTTTTGTGGGAATTGATAGAGAGTTTGCTTTGTAACTCATTACCAATCCCCACTACGAGGAACATGTAACAATAAAAATTTTGCGATTTACTTTGCGTGTATCATTTCACCCGTAAATGATATTCGCTGGATTTTCTTTCATGTCGTTATTTCCCCCGCATTTTTACTGATTTTTGCGTATGGTTCCCTGTTCAGGAAATCTTTCCTTGTTTCCGGTCTCACGCGAACATTTCCCATTGTAGAGAAAAACAAATCAATGAGGCGAAAAATATCAAAAAAGGAAAGCCAGACAATCCTAATTAGGCAATCCTAACGTAAGGTTCTGTTAAGGTTGTGTAAGTTCGGGTCCGATAAGGAAGTATTCACCAACCGAGAATATCCAAACAATGAATGGCTTGTGATGGAGATGTTCGAGAAAAAAAACAACAGGAAGGTTTGCTTCTATCCGAGTAATAGAATTAGGTAATAAATAGAACTAACAATGACTCACTGAGAAAATCACAAGATAGTGTCAGGAGAAGGAGTTAACAGATTACCCCAGATACTCCTCCCTGATAACACTCTCCCCACATAACATACGTTTATCCGACTCGAGCTTCTTGTGAATCTTTCAAGATTGTACAATAACAATTGAAAAAGAAACAAGAAAAATACTTCTACCAACTTATATTGCTTTGTTTTATTTAGACATTCGCTCCCCAAACCGTCGTTTATCCTTGTATACGTTCCATTGTAAAACTAGTGGAGAAACCTTTTTCGACCTTCCATGGGGTTGCGAGTTTCTTATCATTACCCTATTTGGAGGTTGTCACGGGCAAACAAAAAATAAAAAAGTAATTTCGATTCTTCGCAACAATTTGTTTTTTACTACCAGAATTTCTCCGAATACTACCAGAGGGGACTCGCTTTATGGGGATGATTCCAATTCAGGAAAAAATCTACTAAACTCTGATTGTTCGCGAATTCGTGCCACATGCATATACTTGCGAAAACAACATGGTGTAAGATATATTGTAGTTATAGACCAGGGACAAGTTTACATGTTTCAACTATAAAATGAGACCAAGGTGATATCTATTTACAAATGCCGTCATTCATAATGAAATTGGTTTCCAGATTGTTATTGAAGTGCGAGTTTTTTTTATTTCAATTGAATGACTTGTGTGGTTTGCAAATTTTGTGTCTTGCGGCTCCTTCTCACACAAAATTCTCCCTTGTAAAAATCAAAAAATAAAGAAAAAACTCTAAACCAAAAAAAAAAAAAAATCACTTGCATAATCAAAAAATATCTTTTTTTTGTTTACGGGTTATTCCTCCTTGTTTCCCCCTCTCAGACTGCAAAAAAAAATGTCAAAATAAAATATCAATTTATGGTTTTTGCGAAATCATCAGAAGGTTCCATGTAAATGTCAACATGTAAAAGTGATTCACAGAATGTAAACACATTCACAAGCGTTGTTAATTACTGAATAACTTGGTAAACTTTAAATAAACCAAAGTTAAGAAATACACGTCAAAATTTAAAGAATCACTACATATTTTCCATTGAATGACTAAAATCAAAAAGAAAAATAAGTCATCAGCATCATCATCATTCAATTTTTTTTTTTGCCTTTCATGTGTCAGGCGACAGGAGAATTTTTTCTTGTTTTCATTTAATTTTATTTACATTTTATGACATAGCCAAGAATGGCAATTGGCCGCCAGCAAGTGATAGGAGAAACAACCAATTGAGGCGGGTATGCATCATGAATTTTCCCGACCAGTAATTCTTCGGAGTAGTCGGTTTATTCATGTGAATGATGTGTGAATGTTGATATTACCATCCAGCTAGGTGATATCAGATATGTAACATGGACCTTACTGAAGAATACTACTTGGATCTAGGTTTAGTCGAAAAACACTCTCTCCTCCCCCAAATAAATTGCAACCTTATCCATGGAATTATTCCCCCACAAGGAAAAATGATAAACTTTTTAAATTCGTCATAAGGCAAAAGTTTTTTTTACCTTTTTTCCGGGATCTCTCCGTACACGCAAAAATCAGACATTTTTTTTAGCAAGTTTGCTTCAATACATCACTCAAAAAAAAAAAAGAACATGTAAAGTTTTGCAGGTTCATTTTTCTTTACCTTTTTTCCGGCACAATAGAAAATATATTTTTTGGAGGCCTCGGGGAAATTAGGCAGTGGGGAGATACACCAAAAGTGTAAGATTATTATTTGACATGGAAATGACATTTGTAATTTATTATGTAATTTACAACCAAAATAAAAAAATAAATGATAGAATGTCAATGTAACAAACATATGATTGATCATCTACTTTTTAGTAATAGTATATAATTCATTCCTGGTTACCCATATTGACTTTACCAAACAATGGGGGAGACACAAGATCTACTTTTTTTTTCGTAAATGTGTCAGTGAGCAAATTTACAGGTTGTGGTTTTGTGTCTGAATCATATCTCCGAACTTTACCTTAATCACATGAAACTTTCATCTAAATCAAAACTTTAAAATCATAATTGAAACAACAACAACAAAAATAAAGTTAAAAATACTCGATTCTACACAGCCATCACCATATGAAATTTAAACATCACAGGGTTATCTGTCGACGTATTACAACTAAAAAATGTTAAATATTCACGGAAAAATGACCCGAGGATTTTTCTGCAGATTAGTGCCTCGGTTTATTCTTCCGCTATGATTCGGATTTATATTCCGAGATGGTTTTTTTATTTTTTGTTATTTTGACGGAAATATCTCTTGAATGGATATACCCCAACTTTTTGGAATTTCCGTTTTGTTTGCTCCGGATTTTTGATTTGTGTCTGAATCATGATGTAATGGTTGCTGGAGAGTTATTTCCATGTTGGCTTTTCCGTGATCACGCTTGGAAGAATCCATTATTATTTGGGTGGAAATACGTTGCAATTGAAGCAGTTAACAATTCAGTTTATGTTTTATTTCTAGTTGATCAATTGCTAACAAAGAGAATCACAAGATATATATGATTGAGTTAAGAGGTTTAAATTTTCATGAAAATTAAACGTCATGATAATTGTTTTACATTATATACTGAATGACTAGTCAAGGACATGGTAACTCAACAGGATATATCTTAAATAACAACCTTTGATTATCCCCCATAACACTTTGCAAGTTTGATATAAATCACGTGATCATTTCATTTATTTTTTCTAGGAATGATTAAAATTTTTTTTTTCAAACAGGATTAGACTAATAATTTAATTAAAGATGTTACGTACAAATACACTCAATTTACTTAAACGAACGTATAAAACAACATCAATATGTGGTAATCCATTCCGAGATTTAAAAACCGAAAATAAAAACTCTAGAAACTCCAACAAACCTTCATTTAATCGATTCAATAAAGGAAGAAAATATGATGATTGGAAAAACAACAAACAAAGAGGAGATTTCCGACAACCAAAATTCAATCTTGAATCAGGAACAGAAGCTTGTCAAGGAGCATTGAAATCGATAATATCTCAAGTTGCTAAAACATCTCCCAATTATAAAGTCCATTATATTGACCCTGATACCAATTTAGTTAAACTGGAACATCTTGCTCATGTAATTGATAATCTTGATTTAAATAAGTTTGGAATAACTTGTGTTGGGATGCGAGATAATTCTCCCTTGATTAAAAAATGTAAAATTGAAATTATGCTTAAGGGGTATTCTGATGAAAAGGCTAAATTAAAAGAACAAGAATTATTAGCTAAAGGATCAAGAAAAACAGCATATGCAATAAAGAATCGTGAAAAGGTACTTCTGAAACGTGGTGCTGAAAAAGTTATTAGTTGTCGATGGAGTATAAACCCTAGTGATTTATCAAATCAAAAACGACATGAAATTATGAAGAAATTAACCAAGGGAGAAAACCTTTCATTTAGATTTCAAACAAATACA
This sequence comes from Spathaspora sp. UFMG-CM-Y285, assembly GCA_002911495.2. NCBI lineage: Eukaryota > Fungi > Ascomycota > Pichiomycetes > Serinales > Debaryomycetaceae > Spathaspora > Spathaspora sp. UFMG-CM-Y285. The sequence continues at coordinate 3,689 of PPUV02000007.1, read as the reverse complement.
AAATTTGGATTTGATTTTGATTCAAGTCATATTTCTCATCAATATCGAGATCAAGAAGGTTATGAATTGGAATTAAAGAAACGAGGTTTACTTAAACAAACTATTGAACTGATGTTAAATGAATTACCTTGTACTTGGATCGTTGAAGGGAATATTGAAACTAAACTTGATTACAAGATTATTGCAATAAAGCAAGATGTACTTAAACCCGAACAAACTGTAATTGAGAAGAAACCCAAACAAAAGAAATCTAACCTTACGAATCAACCCAAGAGCTCAAAGAAATCAGAAGAAGATCTTGATGCCTTATATCTGTTTAAAATTGAGTAAAAAACCCCTTGTATATAACCTGTATATACTTATACAATACTTCCATATCGATAACTTTCATTTCCTTGTATATCCAATCTATCTCTTTGATCGCCGTTTCGATGTTGATCTCGTAATTTCTGTCGTTGTCTTAATTTCTTCACTTTATAACCATATACATGACTATCTATAACTTCATCAACTATAGGATAATTCACCATTTTCTTTATACTGTCTTGATCTAATTTATAATTCCCCACTTGTTTAATTGCCAATTGATATATTTCTTCATCTTGATTAAACGATTCTTGAGAATAATCATAGATTGAAAGTTCAGGATCATTGGCAATAATTTCTTCAATTGTTGGTTCATGCAGTTTTAATATGGGACTATTTGGAGGTGAAGAAGTTTGTGGTGGTAATTTAGGGGAAACTGGATAAATTGCTCGCATGGAAGTATTATTTGAATAAATTGAAGTGTTATCTAAAGCATGAATCTCCGATGTACTTTGTATTATTGGTGATGTAGAATTAACAGTTAAATTTGTATTATCAGGTAACCAGTGCTTATGTTTGCCATCATAATGATACCTTAACCCTTGATGAATCCTACTCATTCTTCCTTTGGAATCTGGATGGGCCACCATAGCTTCAACTGAATCAAATTGTTTATAATTCTTATAATAATCTCCATAATAAGTTAATTTGAAATCATTTATTAAATCTCGAAATCCAAAACAATCTTTTAGGGAATATTTTAATTTATATCTTGCATAAGGTAAATCACTTATTGTGAATGGTTTATAAGAAAACGATATCCAATGACCCCAAGCAAATCCAATTAATTCAACACAAAGTAAAGCATTTTGAATGCATACACCAATACTAACATCTCCTTCTTCATTTGTGGTATCTCCCAATACTTGAAAGAAATTTAATATTGCCAAAATAACTCCTTGCCAATATGAAGCAAAAATAATTAATTTAACACAAAGAAATTTCCCCACTGGTTTAAATGGTTTTAAATCATTCCACAAAATTTTCCAAAACATAGCTAAACAATATAATGAAAGGGAAACACTGATATTATAAATTAAAGTCAACCAAAAGAAAATCAGTTTAAAACTTAAATCATTAACATTATACCAACCAAACAATTGAGTTAAAAAGATTGTTATTAAAATTATTGGTTTTAACCAAACATATTGAAGTATTCCTCGTTTCAAAGCTAAAAAGGTATGGGAATCCGAAATGTCCATGGGAGGTAAACAATTGCCCAAAATCACTCCAGGGTGTCTCACAGGACTTCTACCACTGGTCATAATAATTATATTTCGTTCACCTCCTAATAATTCTGTCAATAGTGAAAAGAATGTATAAATAACAAACGCTTCATAAACCTCTCGAATTGGTTCAAGAATATATTTGTTAAATACAGACAGTTGATTAATCAACATTGAATAACATGAAATCGCAAATAAGGGAACAATCAATTGTATCCTAATCATTAATCTTTGTTGAAAAGGTTTCCTATAATTAATTAAATGTAATAGAATACTTAGGACAACAATTAATGCTGATATTATTGAAGAATAAAACAGAACTATGATAATCCACTTGGGGAGAATGTTATCAGCCATACTCCCACCATTTCCATCACCAAGATCATCTTCTAACATTTAGTAAAATGGTATAAATAAGCAAAGAAAGAACAATTGTTGTTGTAACGTAGTGTTTTTTTTTTGTTATCATGGCACTAGTTTTTTTTTGTCTACTGCTCGTGCGGAAAAGAATTTTTTTCGTGGTAGACGAAGTTTTCTTTAGTACGAGAGAATTTACCTGGGGAAGATTATACAAACAATATTATTTGATATATAGAGAACTAACTAATTCTTAAACATAGATTTCAGTTAAAAAAATTTTAAAGAATGAAAACATAAAGTAAGTAAATTATTGATCCAAGACCCAAAGTAACTGCAGCATTGTTAAGTGGGGAATCTTTAGAAGTACTTGGTTCTGTAATATGAGTAGATTTGGCAGCATCATCATGGGGATGCTTCGAAGTATCAGAATTGGAAGGTTTAACAGAATCACTAGTTCTACCAGTATCGGCATCATTGGGCTTAGATTTATCTGTATTGGTACGTGTAGCACTATCAAAATGTGGACAGTTTTCAATATCAGTAGGACATGGCTCAGTTATGGTTTGGGTTATAGTATTAGCAATGCAAGTAGTAATTGTAAAACATTTAGTTTCACAGGTACAACTTGTTTTACTGGTACATTCAGTTTCACTAGTACACGTAGTGTAGATAACCGTAGAAGATTCAGTAATGGTTCTAATATAAGTTGAATAAACCTTAGTTTCACTTTCCTGTTTTGAAGTCTTTTCAGTACTTGTTCCATCTGTCGATTTAGTTTCTTCCAATGATTCAGTATTTTCCATTGTTTCACTCTTGGTTACCTCAGGGCCAGGTGTTGGATTTGGTTCAAGAAGTTGAATCCCTTCACAGTAAAATGGTTTAGCTATTGACCACTTAATGCTTGCAAAATCTTTGTAGGATGGGCATTCACCAATACAGTCACACAAAAGACTCCAATATAGTTCATCTTCTACACCGCAAAGACATCCTAAAATATCATTATCCTCAGTATACCCCCCACACATCGAATACTGACGCTCTACATCAGCAAAACATGTACGCATGTATTCTAAATCACTCTCTGTAGGGTCAGGGTAAAGCTTTGGAGCACGTTCAACAACTTCGTTACAGTAATAGGATTGAAGTGCAGTCCAAGAAATCGATGTAAAGGCGGAATAACATGGGCATTGGTTTATACAATCACATAATGGATTAACGTACTCCTCTTTATTCACACCACAAAGACAACCCTTGATATCATCATCTTCACTATAACCTCCACACATTGGATACTCATCTTCTACCAAACCAAAACATGTACGCATCATTTGTAAATCGTCTCGAGAAGGATCAGGGTATGGCTTGAAATCAAGCTTTTCAATTCCCACACAATATTGCTCTTGAGCTTCTCTCCACGAAATAGAATCAAAGCCATCAAAAAGGTCACACCCAACAGCACACTCGGCAAATGCACTCATGTAAGCGTCATTATTCACACCACAAACACAACCTTTAATATTTTCCGGTGTAGTGTAACCTCCACATCTTGGGTATTGGGATTCTACTTCAAGATAACAACTACTCATGTGATCCATATAATCTTCAGTAATATCAGGGTATGGCTTGAAATCAAGCTTTTCAATTCCCACACAATATTGCTCTTGAGCTTCTCTCCACGAAATAGAATCAAAGCCATCAAAAAGGTCACACCCAACAGCACACTCGGCAAATGCACTC
>PPUV02000079.1:0-15445 GCA_002911495.2 Spathaspora sp. UFMG-CM-Y285 | reverse complement strand
AAAACCGGAGATATATGATTGCCAAACATATTTAAATATAATTTATAGTAAAATACCTACCTTCCTGTTCAAAGTTCTAACTAACGAAATTAAAATTACTTTCAATTGTTTTGTGCATAAATTACCTATCCCCAAACATGTATTAACATGTATTGCATTAATCTGGTTAGCCTGTTAAAATAAAAAACTATACAATACCGGATTTAACATTTTCATATCTATTTTCGTACTACATAACTCTAACTATGTTTTTTTCCTACTACTACGTGATTCCATGATGGTATATAACATATTAATGTGACTGCTAGTTTTGCTGATAGCATCGATCCAATGAGGGAAGTAATTAATCTTTACTCCAATATGACTGTGAATTCTATACTTTTCGAAAACTGGCATGCAAAAACGTATAAATTAGCATCATGTTTGTTTGATGAGTCACAAAGCCTTGTATGTGATTTCTCCTATAGAGAATTCCGAAAGTTGAAGTTGAAAGTTACTGAAATATTTCATAGGACTGTTATGATTTCTGCTACCATTCCAAAGAACTTTATCGACTTTCTAAAGAAACAATGGGGTTATTATTGTGGTCGATATATCAATCTTATCAAGAGTGATCCATTGGAGAAGATATTCAATACCACTACATTCTTAAAGAGAGAGAAAATCATGGATTATGTTTACTACTGGTGCGTCAAACACTTGCTAACCATGATTTTCTTCTCACATGGATCATTATTATTCCTTCTTTCTTTCGAATCATTATACAAAACATTCAAGATGTAAGATCCACGACCTCGGCCAGCTACTTGAAGAAAGTCAATCATGGGAACCAAAAAATCTATAAAAGGTGTATGATTGACTTGAGGTAAATCAATTCCACAACTAACCAGCTTAGTGCCTAGGAGTACACGTGCTCCCTTGTCAATCGAAGCAAACTAGCTTGTTTATTTTCAGTATCAGCATTAACCATCACCATCAACCTGGGTCCAAATTGTGTGCTTAATCTATGATAATAATCTGCTTGAATGTTTTTATTTTCAAAGTAAAGTAAAGCAATATCATTTCTATCTCTTTCCAAGAAATATTTCACTAGTAGCAAAACATAATCCATGATTCACTCTCTCTCTTTAAGAATGTAGTGGTATTGAATATCTTCTCCAATGGATCACTCTTGATAAGATTGATATATACACCACAATCATAACCCCATTGTTTCTTTAGAAAGTCGATAAAGTTCTTTGGAATGGTAACAGAAATCATAACAGTCCTATGAAATATCTCGGTAACTTGCAACTTCAACTTTCGGAATTCTCTATAGGAGAAATCACATACAAGGCTTTGTGCCTCGTCAAACAAACATGATGATAATTTATACGTTTCGCCAAACCACTTGTTGAAGTAATATAGGAACTCAAGAAACTTATCTGATTCGAGAACGTCTAAACACCCAACCATCACGTCCGCAGTAGACGACTCACCAAATGTTGTATACTGACAAGTATGAAGCACATTTAACCCAGCCTTTTCAAATCTCTCTATTTTAACTCCTCGAAAGGCACTATTACCAAATTTAATACCTTCTTATTACAAATCCTTCTGGATGCTATCTTGTGGGTCTTAATAAGCAACGAAATTAATAAAGATTTTCCCCAACATGTTGGTTCTCCTAAAGGTATGTTCGAAGCTTCTGTTGATAAGGGCAAAATGAAAAGATACAAGGACATGTCAATGCCCCAACCCTCCATACGAGGATGATGTAGCATTGGCATGACCTTGTACCTTTTCATTCCTGGGCTCATTTTGCATAGCAATTAACCCTTGCCTAATAATAGATGCTTCGACGATCTTGTGACAGAAAAAGTGTGATCTTTCTGTGTGTGACAATTCTTCCTAGGTGTTTTCCTAGCAAGAATGTCATGTTACTCTTGAATTCATGCAGATTGATGAACCTACCTTTCAGATGTACCAAGATGTAAAAGAACAAGTCACTGATTTTGTCTTCTTATTCATGGGTGAAGAATGTTTCAGTTACGTAGGGAGAATTTCCAAGCTCAATGCAAGGAGGTCGAACCGCCACAAGTTAATCTAAGCTTTCTCAATTTGGCAACTTAGCAATTAAAAGTCTACAATCAACCCTTTTTTTTGTTCAGCAATGTCTTGATATGCATAATCTCGTAACAAATACTCCTTTCTTCAGAAATAGCTGCATTAGACTGGAGTGTGTGGAGTTCAGGAAACATAAAGGTGTTGGCTCCCAGAATATATGTAATCACAAGTAAATCCATGGTCATGGAGTCAATTACATCAATCACCAACTTTTTGTCAACTTCACTATTAATCATGAATATTTGTTTGGAAAACCCAGATATTAAACTACATTTGGCTTGATCACCTACTAAAAGGAATTGATCGTAAACTTCTTCAATGCTGGGAGAGTCTTCAATTAGTTGACTCATCGTACCATATTGCTTACGAAAATGATAGCAAGCACTTTCGTACAACTTCTTCAAAAAATCAGGAGAAACATTGGTTCCATTAACATACACCAGTTCATTTGGACCAGGAGTCACTTTGAATTTTGTATATTCCCCTCTCTCTTCCTTCAAGGCTTGATAAATGTGAACTAGCTTGGCCCACCCCATGAAGTCACTTTCAGTGAAATTCGATTGAGCCACAAATTTATGAACAGTTCCTTGATCATGCTTGAGAAAGAAAACTCTTACAAAATCTCTTCAAGGCATTTAGTTTCTTCAAAGTGAAATCAGTAGCTCTCAATCTGTGAGTTTTGAGATCAAGTAGAAATAGTAGTAGTAATAGATTCAACAAATTCTCATTCTCTATTACGAAATAATCAAATAAATCTAGCAGGGCATGATACTTTTCTTCAAACAAATCGCTATTTTGTATAATAGTTAGGAATGTTTTTACCCTCGTTTCAGCAGTAGCAACCAAAAAAGTTAAACTTGTCATAATATATTAAAATGGTAAATAAGTACACCATCGATTGTTCTCACAAGATACATTTCTTTACTGCCTTGGGCATACTTCCTCAAAACCTTGTGTGTAAAACAAGTCACATCATTCTAAACTATCTTAGTATATAGAGACACCATCCTTGTTACTTTGACAGTGGTAAGTATTCTGCTAGTGCATTCTGCAGTTTGGTTAAGTCTTTAATCAGTGGAGAATTCGATAAAAAGTTGTGGTTTTCTATTTGTACCTTTGGTATGAATCAATAAACTATCAACATAGGTGTAGCCTTGGGACAATTCGAGAATGTCAACATCATATTCAGGAATAACTGCTGTAGGTATAGCTTCCTGATAGACAAGTCCAGTTTCTTCATCACTGAACTCTTCATCGTCCTCAACAACATCAAAAGGATCGTAATTGTCAACGAATAACGACATTATTTAAATAGGGTAGTAATTATTAATAAGATATCTTGGGTGTTGTTTAAAAGGATTTGACTTTTAATCTCGTGGCACAAGAGCAAAATAGTATTTCCCTTTTAGGTTTAATTTCAGTTGTATAATTTTCTGTGTATTGAGTCATTGTTCCATCATGGAATGTTTTATCCACCCCTGCTGCGACTTAAGAGTATATTTTGACCTTTTACGTGTTAGATGAGCAAAAACATATTTTTCGATGCAAAGCGGGTATTTCCTGTAAACACAAAAGAGTATTCTCACGTACACATCTGAAACAAAAAGAAAATAAGGATGGAACAAATTGGTACCAAACTTACTTTGGGCTAAAATCTTGAATCTTAAGTATAAATGACAATTATCAGAATCTGAACCAATAAATCAGCCAGAATACACGAACTACAACAGTAAAGTATTATTAAATCCTCTTTTAATTCTTGCAATTTCTTCTTTATCATTTTCAGCAGAAGTATTGGAGTCCTTTCCATTAACTTTCATTTCATCTTCCAAGTATTGAATTATACTGTCAAAGTTACTTTTAAACTTAGCAACATCATTACTGTTACCTTTAACAATTTCCTCGAAATTCGATATGAGCTATGATAGAATTCTAGGGTATAATATGTAATTAATATCTATAACCCATACTTATTATAATGGAGAAATGGTACCAATATACGAGTATAATTCCTGCACACGAATAACCAAAACATTCTTTTCTGAAATCATTTTATCACATGAGCCACACCTGTTCAAAACGGATTTTTCGTACAAAATCTGTTGTGCTCAAAACTTTTTTTTGTATGGTATCGTGATCAAAAAATTGCAAGTCCCACTCATTGGATTTGGCCACATACCTGAATCAATCTAGTGGCATGAAGCTAAGAGAAGATTATACTATTAGTTTATGTTACATACTAAAATGTGACGTAATCAGTGCATACCTCCCTGTGACATGTTGTGGCGCAATATGTACATGCCCTCATAGTTCTGAGAATTGGTGAATCATGCATTTTTTGATTCCGAACAGAAACACTTCATATTCTCCTTCCAGTAAAATTGATTGGAGGATCCTTTGACTACTGAAATACCAACAATAGTTACTAGTAAATGACTTTTTATTGTGCTCGCATTTGTTTAGATACAGCTTATTTCATAAGATTCATCAATGTATCATGTTTCTGTACTTCGTTGTACTATTACCTAGCCGCGTGTATTTCAAATACATGAACATGTCATTATCAATTAAGCATTTGATTTGAGTAATTGCCTCTGGTTTGTGTAGCTATTTTTACATTTAACACGGTACCGTTTAAGATGTTTGTTTATATTTATAAAAAATAATGGAAATCCAATTTTAGCGGGGATGCAGAGAAGAACCTTAATTCTCTGGTGTTACTTGAATTTAATAGCATTGAATAGTATTATGCATAATTTTCGAAATAGAAAAAAAGCATTAATTGAATAACATTTGGAAAATGATAAGAAATTAATGTGGGTTGCCTTTACTATTACCATACAACTCAAGATTAAAGAAACGATTGTACAACAAGAGAAATAAGTTGTGGGAACTTTTTAGTTATTTTGAAATAATCTAAATAGAGAGATAATAGACGAGGGTAGCATAAGAGAATCTTTTCAATAATTCCCCTTTCAAACGACAGAAGGCATCATTCAATACAAGTAGATGGATTGTTTTGAGAGAAAATGATTTCAATGATATAGTGAATATATAAATGCCTACATCTACGCTCCTTTAGAGATCGCTTAAATTTCATTCTGTGCTATAAACATTCTATTCACAATGAACATTTCATTTACCTTGTTGCTTTTAAATTTGTGCTGGTGCATTTACGGTTTGAATTATCATGAGAAGCTTGAATTGGTTCTTACAAATAAGTTAAACCCCAATGATGATAGCGAAGGAGAAGTGTGTTTTGATGTTGAGGACGAATTTATGGTTAAACATGGTCTTAAAAAAGAGACCAAACTGTTTTACACATATTCTTCCTACAATTATATGAAAACAGTAGTTGAATTGGCAAAGGAAGCTGCTAAAAAAGATCTCCATGGAGATTTTGTAATCTTGTACCTTAAGTTTGTATATGCTGGCCAACCTGAATTTACTACATTCAATAAGGATTCTGACTTGGTTAAGGAGCTTGCTGAGATGGTAAACCATAATCATGAAAAACGTGGGGCAGAAAACCTTGCAAACATCTTGAGTGACTCATCTTCTAGCAATGAAATTAAGGATGTGTTGCTGTTAGCTACCGAAGTTAAGCTGCCAAAATTGGAAAAGAGACGGACGTGGACAGGTATCCAGTGTAACAACCACAATCTAGCTCATAAGAGGGATTGTCGATCCCTAATCGGTCGTTTAGCTACAAACAGGTATTGGGTGACTCCTGATAAAGTAGGGATATGGCATAGGACATGCTTGATCAGCTGGAGCGGCTTGCCCTATTTCACAGCCCTTAACCTCTACAATGCTGCTAATTACTGTGTAAACCACTGCAAGAATAAGGGGGAATGGATTAACTGCAGAATGTATGGGGTGAAATTGAGCGCATATACAGTAAACGAGTGTGTTTCTAACCGGGCGAATGTCTGTACGTGAGTTTTATTTATAATTAAGATCTTTAAATAGATACTATTTGATTATTTTATTTTTTGAAAAAATGAGTCTTGTATCAACTCCTATCTCGAATCGATTAACTACTAACTTCAAAGGTGGTTCTCGCTACCAATATCGCGTAAATCTGTGAATGCAGAATTAGTGGTGCTTTTCGGACCAGAGAAGATGTATTTGTAACAATATTGTCATTCACATCTGAACTAATATCCCATGAAAAGGTACTGTAAGAAATTCCCGACTTTCGGATTGTTTTTATGTTGAATAGCATATTTTATTAAACCCTTTCTTTCTGCCATAGTCCGGCAGATCAAAGACATATGTCATTTCATGTCCATTAAACCAGATATCAATGCCTGGAATATTAATTATCTTGGAAGGGAGACAAATTCAGCACATCAAATCGCATGGACAAACTCAAGTATATAAAATGGATCTTTAGTTTCTACTAAATATGAAATACATTCATGTTCATTATTTTATACAATATGTCCTTGATAGAATGATGGTGCGGTTGAATCTAGAAGCAACTAGAAACTGTTATTAACGAATTTCCCATTGAAGCAAATAGTAAATATAATGGGATGTGATTAATTAAAAGAAACAATTCAATTTGAGCATATTCAAACTATCTACAATTAAATCAAATAAACTAAATTGAAAGACACTACTCCTTCTCCACATGAGCAGTTTGTGGCTTTTCAGTCCATTCAGGATTCATAAGAGCTAATCTTTGATGGTTATATAAAGGTGGTAATGGAGCAACATCTCTATGCAAAACCACTCTTTGAATACCATTCCAGAAATTCTTGGTTTGATAAGCAGCATGCTCAAAAGCGGGAACTGAGAAAACATCATCCAATTCTTCCAAAGTTAATCCTTTAGTTTCAGGTAAGAACCATAATACCAAAAAGAATCCAATAATATTCCAAGCAGCATAAAACCCAAATGCTCCAGTGGGAGTAAATGCATTTTGTAATCTTGGCCAAGTGAATGCCAAGATAAAATTAAAGAACCAACAAGTAGCAGTTGCAAAACTCATACCTAAATCTCTAATGTACAATGGGAAAGCTTCAGCAGAGTAAGTAAATGGAACTGGACCTTCACCACTGGAGTAAACGGCCGAGAACAAGTAAACACCAACAATAACCATAGCTAATTGTCCTTGTTCATCTTTAATCAAAAATCCAAACCCAGCAATTAACAAGAAAATACCCATCAAGGGGAATGTAGTTAATAGTAAAGCTCTTCTACCAAACTTATCAATGGCGAAAAATGCAGGAATAGCGAATGTAAAGTTAATCATACCAAAACCCCAAGATGCCAATAATGCTGAAATTTGACTGAAATTAGCCTCAATGAAAATTGAAGAAGAATAATAAGCAATAACATTAATACCACAAAACTGCTGCATAAACATAACAATCCAAGCACCTAACGCACCATTTCTATTTCTTCTAACCGTAAATAACTCCCCAAATCTTTTCCAGAATGAAACATCATAATTGCCTTCTTCTTCACTCAACAAAACGTACTGGTAGAAACAATCTCTGGCAGCAGCAATTTCTTCGTATCTTAATATCTTCAAAGATTCATAAGCTTCTCTATGTCTATTCTTTCCCATTAACCAACGAGGAGATTCAGGAACAAATGGAACTTGGAACAATACAACAAATGCAGGAATACAAGCTGAACCAAACATTAATCTCCAGTTCAATCCAGTTTCAAATCCTAAATTTGGAACAGAATAAAATGCCAAACATGCAACGTAACCAAACATAATACCTACAGCGGTCCAGAATTGCCACATCATAACCAATGAACCACGAATATGTTTTGGAGTACATTCGGCAGCATAAGCTGGAACAGTAGCTGATTTAATTCCAAGTCCAAATCCAAGAGCGAATCTTGCAATGAATAAATGATACCAATTATCTACCAAACCTTGCCAAACACAAGTGAGTGCAGAAATAAGACAAGTTACGAAAATCGTCCATTTTCTTCCCAATATATGATTACAGAAATCACTTAACCAACAAGCAATAATTGCACAACATAAATACGGAGCACCATTAACTAACCCTTCTAACAAGTCAGCATTCTTCATAGAAGTAATTCCAAACGCCTTTGGGTAGAATAAAGTAGCACCATTAACTACAGATTCGTCCATACCTTGAACAGCAGCAGCCATTGAAACGACAGCAATAACAGCAAATAATTTAGAAGGAATATGCCATTTCTTAGTAGCTTCCAAATGTAAACCATGTTTTTCTTGTTCAGTCAAGAAATCCATGGAACTGTATGCATTAGGAGCACGAGCAATAGCAGCAGCTTTAGCAAATAGTTCGGGATCTAAATCGTGACTTGAAGCATAATGTCTACCCATTTGCATAACTTGATCTTCAGTATATTCTGCAAGAATATTTCCATGTTCACCTTGACTTCTTTCAACGTTTGACGAAGAGGATTCAATTTCCTTGAGTTGTTTACTCTCTTGGGTATTGGAATTATCAGGGGATCCTTCCTTTATTTCACTCATGACAGTTTTATTTAATATATTATCAGTTTAATTAGTGGATCTGGGTGATGTGATGAAATTGATAGGAATCCTTCGCAGGTGATATAGCAAGTTCTAATTCAGTTTAATTAAAATTTATATGGTTGAATTGTCTTCCTATTTATAAGTGAAACGTTTGGTACTGCTTCAGAATGTACGGTCTATATCAAGCCACCCGATTCGAGATCTTCAAAATATCATGTTATTTCGATTTAAGATAATTTGCATTTATTAAATCGTACCTAATTTCTAATGTTCGATTTGCCTAAAAATTGGACATCTAGACTTGATTCATGTTGTTGGAATCACCCTATTACCCCGCGATATAATTTATTTCGCATTTGGAATGTTCTTGTGTTGCACTACAGAGTACAAGGAGCTAATCCCTCCTCTTGCTAAAATTAGAACTTTTTTCTCGGATTGCCCTATCTTCCCCGCCCTACCTAAACTCCATTAACACATAAAACAATAATTGGATTTTACAAGAATTCAGTTCCACCGAGAAGTTTAATTGTTTAGTTAACAGTTATGCGAAATGGGAGTTTTGGAATTACTTCTTTGCACTGTTTACCCGGAGCGTTAAAATAGTGGGGTCCACCAAATTTTTGTTATTCACTAGTGTGTCTTAACTGGTATTAGTTGAAATGGAAGGCAACGGAGAAATGTATCATTATTTCTCTCAATATACTTACGACGAACATTGCTATATCCAACATCTCGACGTTTCTGGAAAGATCTCTGACAACTAGATAACAAAATATAGAAGCTATTGTTTTATATTTACAAATCAAACAAAACTTATTGGACATAATACGTAGAAATATTTTTTTCCATCTCCCGGAAACATTACCACCGAAGACATCATTGTTGCCTATTCTTTGTAATCACAAATTATGGACAGTGTGTATTAGTACCCATTTTTTATCTTTTATCCACCTTGTACTTGATTTCTATAAATAATTTAGGTCTATCTCTTTTGTTTGAGGAAAGGTAAATTTCAGACCGAATGAGTAACTTTCAGAATGTTCATATTTTTGTACTGTAAAGAAACTGTAAACCACTATATATCCAACTTTCTTTTCTACTTCCTCTTTCACTTGAACTCTTTCAAACAAGTTAATACTTCAGTCTTTCTCAAATTATTTGAAAGTAGTGCGGCATATTTTTCAAACCATGTAGTTTGAATTTTTCCGAGCCAGACATCTTCATATCACGTGATGTTGCCATAGAATTTGAATGAATTCCGACTACATTAGTTAACCGATTTGTGGTCAGGAGTACGAATTTAATTTTACTGGTGATTTGAAAAATAAATGTCGGTGTGAATTAATCTAAGAAAGACTGTATTAAAATATAACCTAAAAGATGGAACGCATAAATCTCTCAGTAAACCCTTTTTGTTAACAAACTACACCCATGGATGCCTCAGCTCTACTTGTATAACTCAGGAAAATGTATTAGGAACTGTAATTCCCCTTTTAAATTGGTTGTATAAAAATATTATGAAGAATACCCAAAGCAACGTGATTAGCAAAGTCGTAAGTTATAGTTGTGTTTTAACTAGGAAGTCCAAAACGCTCTATTGTTGATGAAGATATGGAAGACTACTAATTGAGCAGATCAAGTACATCATGATCAAATTTCAAGAAAATATTACCAAATTTTATAAAAACTCTTTCTCAAATCTCTGACCCACTGAACTAAATATAATCGGAGGGTCTAACAGTGCACTCCTATCCTATAAATCAAGCCCGTATATACTAAGGAGAAGTTTTTACATAACCAGAGTTAAGTGATAAAACTGGTAAGGCCCAATAATCCCAGTTAGGAAGTAAGCAAGTCCAAAAATGTACAATGAAAGCACCTCGTTTTCATGCCAATTCCTTCAACCCGTTGTTTTCAGTCTAGAAATTGAACTTCAGGATATATATTTTTTATAGTTTACCCCACTTAATGCTATATCTGAAACTGTAAACAGGGAAATTCCTTCCTAGGTTTTCTTATCTTTCAATTGACTGATCCAACATGCAAAATATACGAAAGCAAATATATCCCTTTACATAGACTATAAAAAACAAGTGCAGAAAATTAAAAAACACTAACCATATCGAAAACGGTAAAAAAACGTAACAAAATGTAGAAATTAATCCAAACAACATCACAGGGATGCTAACACTAGTTATTGCCAATCCATTGGCAAAATCGTCCCAGTCAGCTTCTTCCTTTCCGTAATCACTAGTTACGAAACTTGAAGCTAATTGAGTGATACCATCTGATTGGGAAGCAGAGCTAGAATCTTCTTGCCCATTTCCACCTCTACTTGTGGCAGTTAATCTTGGAAGTTCACCAGAACCAGTGTTACCATCCTTATCTTCATTGACCAGAACAATTATTCCACCAGCTTTACTAGATATGGAAGCAGCTGGGGAAATGCTCGTTGAGTCCAAAGCAGAACACTATCTGGAGCTGCAATAGACTTACTAGCCTCATAAATCCCATCTTCACCAGAAACTGTACTGGTATACCATTTACCACCCACAGATGTACGAGTAACAACCTCTTCTCTCTTGATATTACCCTCTTTATCGGTTATAGTAATTTTAAATATCCTAAAATCGAGATCTCTTATTTTTGTATACCTTGAACCATCAACATCAATGGTGACAATAACCTCTCCAGTTCTACTTCTGACCTTGCCATAGATATGGGTTGTAGTGTACAGATTCAATCCAAATGAATTTGTACTGGTGTACTAGTTTCCATTTCTGTCGGTACTAATAATAACTTCACCAGTACGCACTTCACCTTCATCCTTATTAGTCTGGCGTTAACTCTGGTAAGAGGCACGTGACTTGTCTGAAAGAAAATAACGTAAGGATGTTGTCTTAAGTAATCTGAACTAAGAACTAAATAATCTCTAATGATTTTAAGATAGACTAACGTAGTATATTAAACGTAAGTCTTCTATCTTCGCAGTAAAAGATTTCAGCTTAGAGAAGAACTTTAAACAAGCTGAGAAATGAGAGAATGTGTCCATATATACTAGGACATCTCTTCAATGATCGAGTCATTCATCTCTCATTTTAATCATATGTTGTTTAAAAATAAAATTTCTCTCATCTCTGTTCAGGCTGAATTAGGCAGAAACCAACAATCCTCAGTATTGGTAGTGATATACAGTGCAACTTCACCAGCTACGGATGTCAAAACCAGATTGTCATTGCGATCTTCATAGCTGGCTTCCACATACTCTGTAACTTCAATAACATTGGAAGTGTCTGTATTGGGTGAAATTCAATCTTCATCACCGTCACTTCTGCTGCCAACTTCTATGTCAGTTACTAAGCTACCATGGTCACCTAATTCACTAATACCAGGAGGAACATTCCCCAGCACATTATATGTGGACAACCCTATATTACCAGACTCGGAAGTACTAATGACCAGCTCATTAACTTCAATTGGATTCTCCACCAAAACTGTCGATGTGAACAACTCTTCTCCATACCTGGTGTTATCTATATCCAGTTGAATAACTTCTGTTTCATTATCCGCCGGATCATTCATAATACCACGATCTAGAAGACTTAGTTGACGATTCGACATCATACTTGGTAGTGGTATCTTACTCATCACTAAATTCAATCTCAGTGATCGTTACATCTTCCAATTTATAGAAATCTCCCGTAGAGACAGTATTTGAAGAAAATAATCCATCCTCATACTAGGAATTACCAATGTTCATTCCAATCTCAATACCAGTCGAGGTATCATGCTGGATTTGGGGAATCCTCTGGATCAACCACCTGATATTACCAATAGTTATATCTGAATTGGGTGAAATGGTAATTAAGAGTCCCATGACGTTTCTATAAAGCCATATCTGGCATCTTCGGAATAGTTTTCCAAGATATTCTCTCCAAATATTGTAGTAAAATTTTGAGCCAACAATGTAGTTCCAATAAATCAGAAGATGTAGAATGTTCTACCTCTAGTTATTCAACCTGTTCATTTATTGGAATTATTTTGATAAGCCGCAAGTCAGGGTGGAATCTTTGAAAAGTCTGTTGTTGGTTGGAAAAGAAAGTTACCAGGGTTTACTACCGATGAAGAAATTGGAGAATGGTACACTACTACTAGTGATTTTGTTAATACCCAGAAATTATTACCTATGCTGATGATTCAGACTACCCTGTTACAGCCATTGTTATTGTAAAGAAGGATGAAGAAAGTGTTTGGTTCACTTCCACTAGTGATTTAAAGTCTATGGAATCTGCGACTTTGGATGAAAAGAACCTTGACATAGATATTTCTGAGCTGCTAGTGCTCTTGAATGTACTCTTGCTTTTCTCCAAGTCCAGATCTTAGCATGTGAAAATGAAAAACTTGTAAATTTGCCCTCATACTTAAAACTTTTATATAGGAGAATTCAATATATCCATCTACACGAACTAGGTTTGAGTTTATTTATTTATTCAGACTCCAATGGGAAAAACTTCTATCAATTTTGATTCCCCTGCCGAAAATCTAAAATCATTTTTTCCCAGTATTTTGCGAAGAATGTGGAAAAAACATGTTTAACAATTTAAAGCTCACAATACAAAATTCAAGAAGCAGTAATTCTTTAAATAATCAAATCATCTTAATATGGCTGTCTGATAATGCAACTGACACTTTAGGACCTGAAAATATGGTTTTCAATCTCCTAAGAATTGTACAGTTTAAGTAACGTGTCATCTATTATCCAGGAAGGTACCTTCTAAAGTGTGTGTTGTAATGAATTGGCATTATATCCTCATCATTATAACCGTTACGTCAAAGCTTATTAAATCAAACTCTTTATTTATACTATAACTACTAACAAATCTAGGGCCTCTTATCGAATAAAACAAACACAAAAAACTAGTACTTTTACTATGAAAATATGCCAAAAGACAAACCAAACATTGAGAACTACAACAGCAATTGGCTATAACCTTTTTTAAAAAAACAAACTTCTGAAACATAGAACATGTCACCATCAAAACCAGCAGACTAAAATAACCAAAATAACGATAAACCAGACCGGGAGTGTTACTACTGTCCAACTACAACCATTAGGATAGTCAATCCAGTCATAATCCCCACCTAGTTCCAACGTAGTTTTATACCACCTTCCTTCATTAATAGTGGTCACAATTACTTCAGCAGACTTCCTTTTACTGCCGTCAATGTACGTCGTAGTATAGTGGGTAACTTCCAAATAATTTGTAGTTGTGACCGAATTACCGTTCCAACCAGTAGAAACAATAACTTCGGCGGTTCTTGTTTTCCCACTCACATCAATGTAATCAGTAGTGTATCTCGTAAATACAATAACAGCCACTCTAGAACTAGTGTACCAAATACGGTCATCATCAGAATTAACACCATCCTCTGTAGTTTTGGCTTCATTCTGATTATCGGAATACGTCATTGAAGATTCAATAAATCCCAATGCTTGAACTGATGTCGACCATATACCACCTTCATCAGTTGAAACAATAACTTTCCCAGTCCAAACTCCAGTTTTGATCTCTGAAAACGTGGAAGCGTATTCAGTGGAAACCAACTTATGAGTAGACGTGTACCATCTATCGCCTTCCTCGATTGAAATTAAAACCTCAGCTGTCCACGTCCCACCCACTTCATCAATGTAAGTAGTGGTGAAGAGAGTGGTTTCAAAATCAGCAGTAGTCGTTACCCAACCTCCAGAGTCAACAGTAGTAATAACAACTTCAGCAGTCTTGGAATTACCATTTACATTAACGTAGGTTGTAATATACTTGGTAATTACAAAGTCACTCGTAGTGGTAAACCAACTTCCATCTTGGTCGACTAAAACCATAATCTCACCAGTCCTGGTTTTACCATCTTCCTTGGTATATGTAGTAGTATACTTCGTACTTTCAAAGTCACTAGAACTTGTAACCCAGCCACCACCAGCAACAGTTCCAACCACGATCATTGCAGTTTTTGTTCCAACTTCTTCTTTAACATAAGTAGTAGTATACCTCGAAACCTCAAAATCGCTCGTCGTTGCAGACCAGTCACCACCTGGATCGTTGGTTACGAAAACCATCGCAGTCTTGGTATTACCATTCGAATTAATATAGGTAGTAGTAAAATCTTTGGTTTCCAAATCACTGGTGCTTGTAAACCAACTTCCATTTCCATCGAAAGATACAATAACAACTCCTCTTCCTGTCTCACCACTCTCATTCACATAAGCTGTTTGATAACTAGTAGTCTCAAACTCAACCGTGGTAGTATGCCAACTACTTCCTTCATCTATAAAAACAAAAACCACGCCTGTCCGCTGAACACTCTCCGTAACATAGGTGGTTGTGTACCTTTTATTCTCCAATCTTTCCGACGATGTAATCCATACACCCAGGTCATTCGTCATCACTTTAATCTCCATCATATTTGATACACCACTTTCAATATCATACAGAGTAGTATACTTCGTGCTCTCAAACACATGAGTGCTTGTAAACCATTTGTCTTCTTCATCAACCGTCACAATAACCTGTGCTGTTTTCACTTCATTTTCTTCGTTGGTGTATGTGGTGGTGTACAATGTCATTTCAAAGTTATGAGTACTAGTATACCACACTCCAGCTGCATCTGTAGAAACAGTCACTTCGGCTGTCCAAACTTCATTTTGTTCATTGGTGTAAGTTGTGGTGTAATCAGTGAATATCAATGTGTGAGTACTAGTGTACCACACTCCAGCTGCATCCGTAGAAACAGTGACTTCTGCTGTCCAAACTTCATTTTGTTCATTGGTATAAGTTGTGGTGT
>PPUV02000078.1:0-15590 GCA_002911495.2 Spathaspora sp. UFMG-CM-Y285 | reverse complement strand
TATGTGAACGAGGTGATAAGGTACAACCCGGATCCAAGTGCATGTAAGACACTGTTACCATCTTCAATGTTTGCACTTGTCCGAGAGGATCACGTGCTAGCTCAAAGAGTCCATAACCCTAACAAAAAGTTTTATTTGTTTGAAGGCGGACACGATACAATCACGTGATTCATATTAAAACTAACAGTTTAGGAAGAATGAGTAAGTTTCAAAGGCAAGCAACAGTGACAGATTTCAATAGTTGTAGTAAGGTATCTCTATATGTACTTGTTCATAATTTCTTCTTTGTAAATTGTAGTAAGTTTGACAATCACATGAAATTTGTAGCGTGTTGTCTTTACCAGTAACTTGAAACAACTAGCAAGGAAGTGACAGCTATCAACAACACTTATAATCACCTAATACAACTGGTATGAATAGAATAACAACCCTATTCATATCAAAGACATTTCCTTTGTTAACTTTTCTATGAATGAATCACAATAATTCCCTGAAGTTTCGGTCGGCTCGGAGGAAAGTTTAGAAGGAAAAAAAAAATAAAATACAAAAAAAAAAAGAGACAACCTCCCCTTGATTACAGCCAGCCAGCCAGCTAGCCAGCTTTCACATTCTCACATTCACAGAGTTAAACAGTTGTAACTCACGATGGTTGCTGATAAGTTGAGATCAAACGTGACTAGTTTGACTCTGTCAATTGGTTCATCACTTAAAGATGCTTATAAAACAACTGGTTCCAATTTAACCACTCTTTCTTACAACATCAAAGATAAGGTTACTTTCCATCAACGAGATTATGATAAAGACGATGAAATGATTGATATATATAAATATGATATTGATAAGTCTATTCTGGCTCTTAAATATATTAAATCTCAAAATCATAAATTGGCACATTCATATTTCCCCAAATTATTATCGTTACATACAATGATTATTAAACAATTTATTGAAATAATTGGTCCAAATTCACTTTATTTTAAAGGAATTGAAGAATATTATCATGAATTTGATGTTGCTCAAGCTAGTCAAGAGATTCCTTTGATTCATCCTAAAGAAAAGTCAATTCTGGTTGAAAGTATTAATCAACAATTGTACAATTATTTGTATACTATTGAAGGGTTAAAGTATAGAATTACTACTGAGTGGGATATACATGATCAATCTATGGAACTTAGAATAAGTGAAATGAACAAGTATTTGAAAAATGCTTTGAAATTAATTAAAAAGAGAAATAAGAAACGAAGTGAACAAGATATTACCCATAGAAAGATTGAAAAGATTAATAAAAAGAATATCCCCTTAGATGAAAAGGATCAAAATGAATTAGTTAAACTTGAAACTAAATATCAAGAAATTGAACGAATTTTTAATGGTTATAATAACAAAACAATGAATGTATTACCTCATGTAATTTCCTTTCTTGATGAATTTATCGAAACAATTACCAAATTGTTATTTTGTCAACAATTGTCAACATACAAGCAAATCATGACTGTTTTACAAGAATTTTCTGAATTTTATGGTATATTACAAGGAAAAGACTATCAAACAATAATTGATCAATGGGAGTCTGCTAGTACAGCTACAAGGATTCAAATAGAATCATTTATTACTGTGATTCATGATAGAAATCCTGAATTGCTTGATCAAGAAATTGATGGGGAAGATCAATCTCTGAAGGCCCATACAACTTGGATGAAAATGACTAATAGAATTAAACAAAAGAAACATACAGTCAAGAGTAAAGATCCCGAACATGGAGTATTTAACGATGTAATAGAAATTGATGCCTTGGATGCCTTTGTCAAGTTTCAAGATCCTACAATTAATATTAGTGAAACTTATCATCCTCACAAGAAAATTGATATTGATGATGTAATAGTTCCTCAAGTATTACAAGATGAAAAGATATTACCAAAGGGACCACCACTCCCACCTCGAGAAAATACCACTACTCATGCAATATATAATTTTAAACCTTTACCAAGTACTCCATTTTCTCCTAGTAATAGTGGGTTTTATCAAAACTTGGAAACTTATAGTAATGATTCTTTAGAGTCGTTACTTTCAAACGAGGAAACTGTGGATGAATCAAACTCGTCCAAATCAAGTATAAGTTCCGGGTCTACTCGAGTTCTGAAATATTTAAATGAAGATCCTATTGAAAGGCAATTACGGAAAATTTACAATAGTCTGAAGAATGATATTAAAAGAACACCAATTCCTGATTTAGCCAAGGATATACATCTTCCTGATCAAGTAGGAAATACTAGTAGTATGACTTTAAAACTTGATAAGTTCGAAAATTTTTTTACTAAACTTGATTTAAATAAAGAATCGCATATTAAAATTGCTAAATATGATTTTAAAGGTCAAGAACCAGGAGATTTATCATTTAAAAAGGGTGATCAAATTGAGATTATCTTTGATTTTCAAAGTGTTGATACCTTGTATAACCATGATAATTTAAATTGGTTAATTGGGATTTCCAAAGTGGAAAAGAATTATAGAATTGGGTTTGTACCAAATAATTATTTTGAATAATAAGCTAATTTAATCAACTTCACCTTCAAGTAAACTAAATAATGTACCTAAAACCTTTTCTGGATCAGCTCTTAAACCATTATGGAAATATTCACTAGTAACATATTGTTTTAAATTCCCATTGCCAAATAAACTTTGTTTAACTCTTCTAGTTAAATCAAAATCAACATATTGATCTTGATAATAAGTAGCAGCAACAATTGGTACTTTATCCCAAGTAATATTTCTTAATTCCTGTACATTATAAAGGTTTGTCCAATTTGACTTTTCATGTAAGGCAAGGGCCAAATCTTTAAATTGACGTAATTCAGCATAATCATCAAACATTGATTTATAAACCATTTCTCCAGTAAAGTAAACTTGTTTGTCATTCAAGGTGTAAGACGTATCTTCTTTATATCTTGTTCTTTCTGCACTCCAATTACTTGTCATATTTCCATCACAATAAATAGCTTCTTGAAACAAGGCATAAATTACATTAGTATCAAATCCAAGTTGTCCTTCAATAGTATGTAAGATTTGATATGTTGGTTGATTAAACATTTGTAAATCAAACCAAAACTTAGTTACTATTTCATGTATAGAATCAGTACCTCCAGTTCCTCCAAATCTTAATCCTAATTGTTGAAATCTTTCAACAGATAAATTACCCCCATTGGGTAATTGAACTTTATTTTCAGTAAGATATTTACAAATATCAACTACTTTAGTTTTATCTTGAGGATATTTAGTATAATAATGAACATTTCTTTCTGAAGTACGTTCATATGTTGCTTTATATACTTGGTCAACTTCAAATCCAACTGGTGGAACTCCACCAGTAATTAAAACTTCCTTGAGTGAATCAGGATATCTTGAAAGATATGAGAAACTAATAAACCCACCATATGATTGTCCAAGTAAGGATAACTTACCATCAGTCAATTGACAACGAATATTCTCTAAATCTTGTACAATTGAATCGGCTAGGAAATTTAAAATAAATTCAAGTTGAGAATCAACATTAAAATTACCATATTCTTGTACAACCAACTTCTTGAATGTGGCACCTTCTAATGGAGTACTTAAACCTGTACCTCTTTGATCAAGATATACAATTTGATAACCTTTGTCCAACAACACTTTAGTCATACCTGAATTAGTAACAGGAACAGCACAGGGGAACCCAGGACCACCTTGAAGAAAAGCAATAAGTTTAGGACTCGAGGGAAGGAGAATTTGATCAGTTCCTTCACCTAATTTATCATCATATTTTTGAGTTATATTTACAACTACTTTAATTTTAGTACCTTCAGGTTGAGAATAGTCCAAAGGTAAATCAAAACTAATTCTTTGATTGAGAATATCCTTATTACGAAAGCAATCGATGATTTGATATGACATTGTTGTTTAACTAGAAATACTAAGTTTAAAAAGTAAACGGCATAAAAAATGTACTGGGTAATCCCCCATAATATATAATATATAATACATAATACATAATACATAACCTGTAAAGAAATAACCTGCAAAAAATATAACATGTAATATCACAACATGCAAAAAAAAAAAAAAACAGTTACCAAAAGAAAAAAACGCGTCTCTCTCTTTTAAATTAACAAAATATATATTTACAACCAAAAACAATTCTTTAAACCTTGTGGTAATACCCCCCCCTAATGTCACCTGCTAAAGTTAGCTTTAAATTTAACAAACTGTTGGTTCCTACAGTCAAGGATCCAATATCTACCAAAGAACTTTTACATCGCGTACAAACTCTAAGTGAACAACTTTCAATTTTAGATTCAATTGACAACAACAATGGTAATTTATCCCGTATTCAAGTTGATTTGGTGAATAAGAAATTACTCAATCATACAAGTATTGGTGTACAGATTTATGTTTGTTGTTGTTTAGCTGATATTTTACGATTAAGTGCACCAAAGGCACCATATTCTACCAATCAAATCTCAGAAATCTTTAAAGCATTTATTAAACAATTTAAAAGGTTGAGTGATGTTAACAATACTTATTTTCAACAATATTGTTATTTATTAAAACGGTTAGTTGAAGCTAAATCAACAATTTTAATAACTGATGTTTCTGATTCTGAAATATTAATTGAATCACTTTTTCAAACTTTTTATAATTTAACTAAACAACAAGATTTCCCAGTACAACAATTGGAAACTTTAATAAGTGATATTCTTTCAGAAGTTATTTCTGAAGCAGAAGTGATTCCTCATAAAGTGATTGATTTAATTTTAAACAAGTTTTTATACCATGATGATTCCAAGTTGATTACCGGAAATATCACATCTCCTGAATTTACCTTTTCTTTAACAATTTGTGAGAATAATGTTGACCGATTATCAAGATTAGTGGGTCAATATTTTTCTGAAATCTTATATGAAAGTACTAGTGAGAAATCTTCTTTGGATTTGTCCAAACTTATGGAAAAATTAACCAAAATTCATAAATTATCAATTCAATTATGGAAATTTATTCCTGAGATTCTTGCTTCAGTAATGAGTTTACTTGATGATGAATTAAATGCTGAAGATGAACAAATTAGAGTATTGGCTACAACAACAATTGGAGAAATGTTGGGGTGTAAAGAATCAAAATCAAATTTCTTTGTTTCTCATAAGGAAACTTGGATTGTTTGGTTAAAGAAAACAAGTGATATATCTGCAATAGTTCGTTCCAAATGGGTTGAACAATTACCCAATATAATCACTAACAACAAGTATATAACTAGTGAGATATCCACAGCCTTATCTACATGTTTACATAAATGTCTTGTTGATATTGATGATAAAGTTAGAGCTGGAGCTTGTAATACAATCAAACAGATTCCTATTGAATTGTTTTGTAATAAAGTAATAACCAAAGATATTATTCAAGATTTGTTTATAACAATTAGAGAAAAGAATACAATTATAAGAAATGTCACTATTGAAATATTGGGGAAATTATACAATACTCAAATGAATAGAGAGTTATTGGACAACGAGGAACTAATTCAAATGATTTCTAATATTCCAAATCAAATTTTAAATCTTGTTTATATTAATGATAAAGATATTAATTGTATGGTTGATTTATCACTTTTTGAATCCTTGTTACCAATTAATGAACTTGATACAAGTAAAAGAGTTGACCGATTAGTTCAATTATATTCTGGATTAGATGAAAAGGGAAAAGAATCATTTATTGCCATTAACAAAAGACAATGTCAATTAAGTAAAGTTTTAAATACATTGATTGAAACAGGTGAAGCATTTGCTAAAGATAATGAAGATAAATCATTGTTTACCAAATTAGACAAAATACTTAATTGGATTTGTGTTTCAT
This sequence comes from Spathaspora sp. UFMG-CM-Y285, assembly GCA_002911495.2. Taxonomy (NCBI): domain Eukaryota; kingdom Fungi; phylum Ascomycota; class Pichiomycetes; order Serinales; family Debaryomycetaceae; genus Spathaspora; species Spathaspora sp. UFMG-CM-Y285. The sequence continues at coordinate 9,710 of PPUV02000078.1, read as the reverse complement.
TCCCTCAAGACAAGAATTCATTTGTTTGTTTTGAAAGATTAGTTAAATTATCCCGACCAAGATTCTTTCATTTAATTAAACTTTGTATTTCTTCAGATTCTGATTTTAATACCGTGAGAAACTCCATGAAGGAATTATTCAAGAAATTAAATGATGCCAAGACTATTCAAATACCGGGAGAAATGTCTATATTCACTTCCGATATGTTATATAATGTCAAGCTCTTACTTTTAAGATCATCAGTGTTGTGTTTTAATAAATCAAATGTAGAAGAATTGATTGCTAAGGATTCTACAACCGCTAATGAAATTCTTGAACAGATATCTTTGGTAATACCTGATGTTTTCAAATCCCATATTCGATCATTAACCAGTTTAATTATTGAACAAGGCAGTAAAAAATCAAATGTTCTTAAAACAGTATATCATTTTGTCAAGAAATACCCTGAATGGTTCCCCAAGGAAGTTTCATTTGTTGAATCATTGAAAAGAATAGCTAAAGTTGGAACTCCCAGAGAAGCAAGATATGCAGTAAAGATTATTGGAATTTCTTCCAGTAAGGAATTATATACTGCCCAAATTGTAAATGAAATTTATCCCTTGGATTTAGACAATGAATATTTTTGTACTCATTTAAGTTCAATTGGGGAATTATTCAAAGTTGATCATTTATCAGTTATAGATAAAGAAGTAGAAATTACTGAATTATTAATCAAGAAATTATTTCTCACAAATAGAAATCTTGATCGTGAACAGATTAACAAACATACTTGGATTAATGATGATGAATTAGATGATAATAAATTACATTCTACATTATATGAAAAATTACTTGCCATTAGATTGTTTGTCAACAATTTAAAGTCAATTGATGATTCAGATTTAACTGTGGAAGAAAAGGAAAGGGCTAAAAGTAAAGCACAACCAGTAACTAGATTGTTAATGTCATTTATTGGGAATAATGGTGAGATTATCAACAAAAATAATGAAACATATCCAACACCTGAACCTTATAAACTGAAATTAAGATTAACTGCTGGTGTATATCTTTTAAAATTAGCAAAATTCCCAATCTATAATGAATTATTCTTGCCTCCAACATTACGAAGAATGTGCTTTTTAATTAATGATAGTGAATATCAAGTAAGATATAAGTTCGTAACTTGTTTACAAAGGAAATTGGGTCAAGAAGATATTTCGGAAAAGTTTCTCCCATTAATTTTCTTTATCGCTATTGAACCAAATCATGAATTAAAAGAGAATGTCACTATTTGGATAAATTCAATGATTAAACGATTGGAATCAAAGAATAATATTAAATTCGAAAAGAGTTTGATCAGATTAATTCATACTTTGGCTCATCATGAAAGATTCATAGCGTTGATTGAAGAAAGTCAAGAAAGTCAAAGTAAAATTAATGCATATAACTTTGCAGTCAGGTTCTTGACTTATTTCATTAAATTAATTGGGAAATCAGAAAACATCTCCTTGTTGTATTATTTATCAAGTAGAATTAAACAATATCGTGATGGTTCATTGGCTACTTCCGATTACGAACAAGATACCTTACCAGAACAAGCATTACATTTATATAGAATTTCCGAATTATCTCAATTGATTATTAAACAATATAGTGATGACAAGAGTTGGCCCTTGGCAACTTGGCCAGGAGGGAAATTTAATTTACCTTCTGATATTTATGCTCCCATGACTTCACCAGAAGAGGCAAGAAATATTGTTAGTACTGTGTTTATACCGGAGGATATTCAAACTGAAGTTTTAAATTCAATTAGAAAGAAATTACATGGATCTTCAAAGAGAAAGGTGGTGACAGTTACAGCAGCTCCCAAACGTCAAAAGATAAAAAAGGTGAAAAGTCTTGGTGAACCTACAAGAAAGAGTTCAAGAATTACACGAGTAGATTATAAGGAGCAACTCGATTCAGAGGAAGAGGAGGAGGAGGAGGATGAAGATGAATTTTAGTGTATATTATGTATAATCTACGGCTCCATTTCTTTAATTGATTCAATGTTACCTTGTTGAAACCATTCTTCTCCCATAATTCTTAATCTTACAGCAGAAGGATATTTCTTATCAGCAACAGCATTAGTTAAATCAGCGACAATAACCATCATTAGTTTCATACTTTGATTACCAAATCTTTCACTGAAAAGTTTCCCTGCTGCTTCCCACCAATTTGAAAGTATAGCAAAATGAGTATTACTTAATAAATCTAAATTTGTATTACCAATTCTTGCCAAGAATTTCCAGGTAGCTTCAAATGAATAGAATGGAAGTTGTGGGTTATCAGTTAATCTTGACATCACTGACCATACTGTACATATACCAGCTACTCGTTCATCATATTTAACGGAATCTTCCCATTTCCCTTCTCGAAATTTCCATCCCATTCTTTTTCTTCCTTCTTCTGTAGATATATCACAAGTATATCCTATAATATAGGGACATTTCTTGACAAATCTTGCTGTTAAATAATATTCAAATTCGGAAAATTCTATAAGAAGTGAATAAGTTAATTTTGCCAAGGGAATTGCTTGAGTTGTATGAACTATAATTTCCGTTTCTGCTTGATCAACAATTGCCTTGGCAACAAAGTTCAATATCCAATTATAAGCAAGGGTATCTGATTTAGTTTGTTTGATTAACACAATTACTTCTTGAGTAATTTTATGTAATTGAGTTAATGAATTGGAAAGTTGACCAAATTTAGGGTTTATCTTTCGTTTATGAGCGTTGACGATTTTCTTTAAATCTTTATTGGAGTTTAATTTTTCAACCACGTTGGTTTTAATATCAACGATATCTTGTTTATATTTGATAAAATCTTTTTCTATTCTAATAAAATCAGTCAAGGATTCTTGTTGTTTTAACTGTTGTTGCTTTTTGGTTTCCTCTTCTTGTTGTTTCTTTTTTATCAATTCTTCCAGTTTTCGTTTTTCTTCAAGTTCAAGTTGTTTCTTTTGTTGTTGTTTACGTTCTTCTTCTTCTTTACGTTTACGTTCTTCCTCTTCTTTACGCTTCTTCTCTTCCTGTAATCGCTTACGTTCTTCTTCTTGACGTATTCTCTCCTCTTCTTCACGACGTTTTCTTTCTTGTTCTTCCTGACGCTTTCTTTCCTCTTCCTGACGTATTCTCTCTTTTTCCAAATATATAATCTCTTGAACTCTCAGATTTTGAATATTTAAACTTTGTTCAATTCGACCAAGTAACCAAGTAATATTAGCCTGAGCAAGTTTATCATGATGATTAACTCTATCCAAGTATTTATTCTTGTTGTTAACTTGTTGAATCTCTTTAAATGCTAGTAGAGCTTCTGTATGTTCATCAATTGCTTGGAAAACTTCGGCAAATTGATTGTTTATTGGTGATGCATTATGTTTGGGAGAAATTGGTTTTATTAGTGTTTGTTCTATTACAACTGGGGCAGTACTGGTAGTTGTTGTAGGTTCACTGGGAACATCTACATATATTTCAAAGTCAGTAGGTAGTCCAAATCTCATGCTTGTACTCAGTTCAGTTGAAAATGTTTTTGTTAGCGTTTTGTTTAGTTTTTCATATAAACATCTGGTGCTGACAATTACACGGTTTACAAAATACCCGCGTAAACAACATCACTAATTCAAACAGAGAACAAAAAATTTTCAAAATTGTCAATAACTCTCACACTACCAACCCTGACAATCACCATGAGTAGAGTGTTTATTCGTCAGTTTTCTCAAACTAGGATATCATTGAGACCAGGATATTCCACTGTCCATCCTGTCCATCATTTAGTCAAAGTTGAAAAATCCAATTTAAAACAATCACTTCAAGAAGTATTGATTCCTGCAGATGATGTTACTTCAGTTAAATATAGACCCTATGAAATTGATCAAGATAGACTTGCTGAACATTATGACCATACTTTGAAATCCGATCTTTTATTAAACTTGTATCAACATAATGCTCAAACCATTCCTGCCAATACTAAACAATCTTGGGGGGTTGATTCACCTTATAAATTATACCGTCCTTTGAAGAAACCACATGGTCTGATTCGTACTCGAGGTTCTGTAAAACCAGTAAGTGATACAAATATCCCTGAGATTACTGGGGTTAGTATTCAATCATATAACAAGAAAGCATTGTTTGAACCTTGGTTAGCTATAACTACTAGATTACAAGTTGCAGCAATAACTAATGTAAAGCCCAAGAGAATAGTTGCCAAAACAAATATGGTACAATGGAAATTAAGAGCTGGAAGACCAGTGGGGGCAAAGGTTGAATTAACTGGTCGTGATATGACCCAATTCTTGACTACCTTAGTTGAATTGGTATTACCAAGAATTAGAACTTTTAAGGGGGTTAAAGGTACATCGGGAGATAAAAAGGGGAATATTTCATTTGGGTTAAATAATGAAGATCTTCAATTCTTTCCAGAAATTGAAGCTTTCCCTGAAGTGTATCCAAATTTGAATGGGTTGTATATTACTATAAAGACTTCTGCTAGTAATGATGAACATGCAAGAACTTTATTATCTGCATATGGATTCCCTTTTGTTGGTTAGAAACTTTTGTATATAATCTGTATATAGTAATTATAAACGAGTAATTTAGATTTAGACGCGTATTGTTTTTTTTTTCACCAACACAAGTCATCATCATGACTAAAGAAATCTCTGTAGTACATGAATATCAAATACTTTATTCAAATAGAATACGACAGAAGGATAAGAAATGGAATGATGGGAAGTTACAATTTTACGAATTTAATAGTAAACTACAAGTATTTAACGAAGATAATAATTTAATAGCCACGGATTTTATACGAGACAAACCTGTACCATTTATATTAACCACGATTTTGGTTGATGAAAATGAGTTTACCTTACCTAGTAACAAATATATAATTCAAATTCAAGAGAAAATGGGAATGGTTGAACGAGGTATTACATTCAAGAAGAGATCTCAAGTTAAACAGGAACTGCCATTGCGTGGATCAACTCCGTTACTGAGTTCTACTATCCAAGTGAAACAAAGAATTGCTATAAAACAAGAACCGCAAGAAAGAATAATTGTCAATTCAAAACGTCCAATTGTAAAATTAGAACAAACAGCAACAAAATCTGTTTCAACGCTTTCTGTTGTTGACTTAAAAATTAAAAAGCGACACCCTATAAGAATACTACCTAAAAGTTCAACATGGTTTAGACATATGAATACCCCAACAGAGGATTATTCAACCACACAATCAATTAAACAAGAACAAGTTTTTGATTCAGGTACAAGTGTTGAACAAGCTAATATAATCTATGATTTATCTGATTTTGAAGAAGATGAAAGATTTGCTGAAATGCTTAAAAAACGACAACAACAAGCAACACCAGCTACCAGTGACTACAATCAAGCTCATGAATTTGATCTTTCTTCCCAGTCTGATTTCGACGATGTGGATTTATAAATCTACATAATGGAAATTAGATTGTGAAGATCAAGTTAATTATATAGCTATAAAAACCAACAAACAGATAAACAAAAACTCATACTATATTTCCGAGTATTAATTATCCTGTTCCTTCTTTCTTCTGGATTGACCTCTTGCAACTAACATTGGAACAGCATTTGAAGTGAAGATTTTAATCACGGGGAATGAAGAAAATAACCCATTAATGGCAGCAATTGCAGGACGATTTGAAACAGTGGCAAGATAAGCTTGAGCGGGTAATTCAACATAAGGTTGTTCTGTATTAAGTTCACCTGAATAGGAAGTATTTGTAGCATTCATTGTGTTGTTAGTTGGATATAGGAGAAAAAAAAAGAACAGAGTATTTCTTTTGGCTGCGAAAAAAAAAGGTCAATATTGTAACAATTTATCAATCTTGACAAGAATCATATCAAAAGTTTCCTGAGTCATAACTTTAGATAACATAACCAAATTCCAAAACAGTTTTGCTGTTTTTTCTGATTTTTCATTTAATTTGAGTTTCCTTTTAATTAATTTACTTGTTTGTATCAATAAATTAATTTGGGTAAATGCTTGATCTATAGCTTTTCTAATTGTTATTCTCAGATCATAACTATAATCATAATTTTCTGTCATGGAAATATATTCATCCCAATTATTTTTATCCTTGTATTTATTAGTATCAAACATACCAAATTGATATCGTTTAGAATCAATTCCTGGTGTAGTTAATAATGGAACATGATATGTGAATCCAAATCGATAATTCATTTCAATCCAACTTGTACGAATATTGGAAGCAATCAAGGGAATAGACAGTAATTGACTAGCATCTTTCACATTTTTGTAATAATATAATGACCCCACTAAGGTATTGGGTAAATAAATTGGTAAACATCGTAAAGCAAATGATTTTCGCCTGGCAAGAATTAATGTATTTGTTCGATTGGTTTTGCTGAATTGTATAGGTTTCGTCCAAGGAATAGTTTCATTTAAATTCACGTCATATATTAATTTGTTGTCATTACAATATATAATATGATATTCATGTTGGAAGGTGTTGAATCTAAGTTGATATTCTATTTTATATCCTGTAAATGGAATATTTATATTTGTGATACATGTTTGACTCAGATCCGGGAGGGAAGTCGTAAAATTTGTTAGTATTAACAATAGAAATAGTAACTGCATTGAACAATACAAAATAGTGTTGTAATAGTCTACATCAGACTGAACAAAATACCAGAAAATGATAATGTTTTCAGGAATTTTGCCAATTGTTTTTTTTTTTTTTTTTGTAATACTGGAAATTTTTTACATCTATAACTATTCTATAAAAAGGCCTACTTTAAACAACTATCAAACCCTACAGCCAATGTCATTCCAAGTACAAATTCAAACATTCCTTGATTTCTTAATATCGGGTCATCATATATTGTAATCCAACCTAATTTATTTTCATCAGGATTATCATCTTGACTCGCATTTTCTCTACCTTGATAATATTTCACTCCTAATTCCAGATCTCGCGAAATATATGTATTTTGTATAAAAGATTGTCTTTTCCGTTTTACAGATTGTTGTATTCTCTTCACGGGTTTAGTTTCATGTTGTCTAAACATACTTAAAACAGGAGGGAATTCTTGGTCATGTAAATAAAACGTATTGTTACTAAAGAAATTGCGATGGAAATAGATATTTCTCTTACCAATTAATTTCAATTCGTCATCATCATGGGTAATTTCTTCAGTTAGATTCCGTACTTTAGTTTTTAATTTATTTAATTTACTGATTCTAACTCGAGGAATAGATCCAATATTCCATTTATTATTATTCATATCAGTAACTTGATAATTCCTGAAAAATCTCGCATATTTCTCTCGTAAATTATCAAAGGGAAAGAATTTACTATCCATTGCCTGAGGATATGAAAATCCTCTAAACAATCGTACATTTCCGTTGGTCTCAAGTATACCATCCAGATTAACGTACTTATCTTTAGGTAGACAAAATTCGAAATATCCCCTGGGATGTTTAATTATTGTCATTATTTCTGAAGTTTCTTTAAATACAAGAGTATATCCTTGGTTTGAACTTATCGTTGAGGTATTTGTTTTAATTTCAATATAATATCCAGGAGCATTTCTACAATACATATGTTTTAGGTCAGGGTTTGTAGTTAAATATAACCCTTTACCAAATTTTAAAATGTGATATTTCCAAAATGGTGTTTGATTTAAAGTGACAGAATCTGGTGTCAGAGGTGGAACTGAATATGTGTGAGTAGCAGGGTGTTCCTGTACAACACTTTTCCTAATGGAATCCCTTATACTTGAATGCCCTGGAGTAATCTCACCAGGGGGTAGTTTCCTTCTTACACTTGCAGATTTGTGTATGGATATCCCATTGTTTGTTAATGGTTGTAGATTTGGATTCAATTCTCGTTGTCTTTGCGCTATGTCCAAGGGATCTTCATCATCCTCAGAATCAGTGTTAGGAGGTGAAAGTTGCATCGGTATCATGGTATACTAATACTAACACAAGAGAGAACAGTTTTGACAGCAAAAAAAAAAAGAGCAGCCAGTTTCACATAGAGCATAGCCGAGGAGATGAAGTACTTTTGAATATGAAAGGAAATACCAGAAAGGAAATACCAGAAAAGAATTATTTGAAATTTACTTACATTTGTTAATTGTCTTAGCAATTAATCTCAACCAAATTGATTAATCGGAAAAGTAAATTCCGTTTACAGTAAGATCGTTGTCAATTGCAACGAAAACATACTTGAATCAAAGTGTATAATATTTGAACATATAGTTATACTTTCAAAGAATACTTTCAATTCCCTTTCAATAAACATCTTCACAATACATCTCTAAAGAAACAACATATTCTAGAATGTAATTAGAATGTAATTAGAATGTAATTCCATACACACATCCTTCAAAGGATATTCCCCGTATTCCAAAAATTTCTGCCCAGAAAAAAAAAAGATTTCAGGGTTTTAAAGAATGTCTATTGTTGCAAGTTGGAATTCTCACGATTTAAAATCATTCTCGCGTCTTCTTCAACTTCTTACCTCCTTCTTTTCTATAAAGTACCAATCAATCAATGCCAATTGATATAGAAGAAGCTAATTTTCTCCTTCCACCTCCCGATGTACCGGAAGATGATTATTCAGATCGGTTCTGTCCCAATTCTCGTCAAACTTTTAGAATTTGTACAAACTTGAAACTAGTTATTGATAAAGTAATTCCAATTATATTTGATAGTGAAGAAATCACCAAGGCAAACTCTCCAATTCTCAATCATGATGTTGTTCAATTGATTTATAAAGCTGCTGGGGGTAAAGGTGATGGTAAACCTGGTACAAGTTCGCACAAATATCGTGCTGCTTTAATTTTTTGTTTGTTAAAAGTATGTGGTTGGTATTGGCAACAAAGTGAACAGGAATTAACTGATAATGAATTGTATTCGTTACGTGCTATTGCTGCACAAAAGTTAGCTACCATTATTATTGAAAATGAACGAAATGACAAGTATTTATTCTTAGGAATGTTGTGTCATCGTTATTCCATATGTATTATTGGGGTTGATGCTAAACCAGTGAGTGCTTTGGAATTAGCTGTCGATATGCACAGTACTATTGTCATTGGTTCTTCGGGTTATCAAAGATGTATTAAATGGTTATGGAGAGGTTGGATTATGCAATCTAACGTAGATCCTCATTCTTATGTTATGTATAAGGGAGTTGCTTCAAATTCTATTAGAACTCATTTCAATCCTGAAAGAGTCAAGACTCCATATTATCAAAATATTTTAGAAATTATTTTCAGTATTTTCTATTTAGTTTTATTTTCAATTGTATTGAATACTCATAAAGTTATTCCTGAAAAAGTTGATGTTTTTGAAATATTATTTTATATTTTCACAATTGGATCAATTGTTGATGAAATTGTTAAATTTTATCATGTTGGATGGAACTATTTGGGTTTTTGGAATGCCTTGAATGATACAATGTATACTATTATATCAGTATCAGTATTTTTCCGATTTTTAAGTTTAGATTCACCACCAGGAGCAAAACGAGCAAAATATGATGAAATTTCGTTTAGAGTACTTTCATGTGCTGCACCATTGATGTGGTCAAGATTATTGTTATATTTAGATGCCCAGAAATTCGTTGGTGCTATGATTGTTGTTGTGAAGACCATGATGAAAGAATCACTTTTATTCTTTGTTTTGTT